>JAJJMC010012129.1:4302032-4363045 GCA_023531435.1 Papaver californicum
ATTTACTGGGATGATGGAGGAGGTTTTTCTCTCAATTTTATGTGGTATGTCTATTTTTAATTAATTAATTATAATTCTTTACTTGTTAAAATTGCATAGTTTCGAAATAGAAAAACGGTTTTCATTCAGTAGTGGTGTTTTTGTTTGATGGGTCATGCTGGGTTGACAACCTCTGATGTCCCATGCTTATGATTTACCTCTACTTGTTTGCATAAAACCTATTTTGGCAATATTTGAGCTTAATTTATTTAAAAGAATTACCCGATTAATCACATAAATTGTTATAAATAACTGATTCCTGATTCCTGGTTTTCCCCATATTTTCTAAAAATCATCTCTAGTTTATTTTCCTGATTTTTATTTAATTAGATTAAGTCCAATATTTTCTAAAATCATTATTTTCACAAGTTCGAGAATCGAACCTCTTTTTACCACTATATAAAATCACATCAACCTTTGTTGTGGTATTCAATGGAAATGTAAAATATTCACGCAAATGATCCATTTGAAGCAAAGACCTCATTCAATGCACCTGCAATTCGCTTTCTCAGCGAGCTAAGTATCAATTATTAAAAAGCTTTCAATTATTAGAATCATATCATGATACCTAGTTGTTTTTCTACACTAGTTGTTTCATTTCAAATAATTGGGATGTGTTAAGATTGAATGATGTTTAAGTTAACTTGAAGATAACATGAATTTGACTATATGTGTGATATCGGATAACTGGCATGTTTGATTTTAAATGATGCAGTGTTTGCCTAAACTTATTCATGCTAGTTGGTAATAAACCCCTTTCTAGAATCAGGACCTGTGTATTTTGATTATCTAACTGTGATTTCAAAACAATTTGCACTTAGCCCATTTTTGTCTTGAGCTCAATCCAACTAAGCTTTGAAGCATGTTTTGAATTTTTAAAGCCTGCCTTTCTTGATTGGTGCTTTAGGTTAACATTAGAAGTTAAGAAAGTTCTGATCTCTTATGCCATATGTGATGTTTTTTACTGCCATAGATTGGGTAAATTATGGCATGAACTTGATGTGTTTTTATCATCGAATGAATGTATGAATTGCAGGGAAGGATTGAAAAGAATAGTCTGATTTAGGCTGGAAATAACTAAAAACAGACCAGACTCTGCTGGATTTTCTTTCCAGTGAGTCGACTCACTGAGTTTGATCCAACTCAGTTGAACAAGACCAATTAGACCGAGTCAGATTGGCTGACTCGGCTAAGCCATCTTTCCCTCTTAACCTTTTGAATGTTAATTGACCATCAGTTGACCATTAATTTGACTCAGATCTTTTTGCTTCTGATTTTGCATGGTGCATAAAAAAAAATAAAAAAATAAAAAAATAATAAAAAATAATAATAATTATTATTATAATAAACTAAATTGTTATAGCTAGATAATTATTATCACAACTTCAATAGATAAGAAAAGACATATACCTATCCACAAACATTTCTAAAAGATAATATACATTATCTTTTTTAATTTTCAATTATCATGTTTATAATTTCGTATCTTAAGTAGTAACTTAAATAATTCTTAACTATTATTTTTAAATGATTCAATCATGATATATCTTGATTGTTTAAAAAACATGAACTTATTTAATTTGTAAATAGCACAACTATATAATGAATTAAATGATAAAAATTTCTTAACTAGTATCCACAATATTGTAAGTCATTTTGTCATTTAACATACATTTTTTACTCATTAATTGCTTTCATCTGAATCACATATGATATCATGCACAATGATAATTAACCACATAATCATCTATGATAGAAACCTATTAATTTAATATGATGTATTCTTAATTTGCACAAATTCTAATTTGTTTGATTAGATTTAACTGTAGTATGCAATTAAAAGCATGAAGATCATTTTTAACTTGTACCCATTTAATATTACGAAATGTTTAAAACATTTTTATGAAGTGTGAAGATACCTATAAAGGACACTTCAGAGATGCGGCAGCCATCCAATAATGATGCACTGGGGGGCATGCTATAAAGAAATCAAATTTTTAGCTGTGAAATGAGCTAAATACTGCACGCCAATTAGGTATTTCATTTTAATAATTAATTAACGTTAAATAAATAACAAATTTCGCTATTTTGTGTTATATGCCTTGTACTTCTTAACGTAAGGCAACAATTGATAGATACTTTAAATGGCTCATACTTCACGAAGAATATTCAGTAAATACTTTAATTTATTCCGAATTTCTTCGAAGGGCGATACTACATATACTTCGTATGAGTTGTGATATGAAATTTTCATTCGTTATCTCTTATATATTTCTTGCGGCAATCTAAAAGCACCTACATGAATTATCATTCAAAAATGGTTATCTCTTTCAATTTATCATTAAATATTTCTGGAAGACGATTATTTCTATATTCGAATACTTCTGATCTCTCAAACAACGATTACTTCGGAATAAAATGATATTTAATCTGGATATTTCTCATGTCTTATTTAAAATATATTTCATATTTTCTTTCTATATATGCTTCTCATGTATATAGAAGAATATGGGATATGTCTTAAATAAGAAATGAGAAATGAGAAATATCTGGATGATTTTCAAGTATACTTCTCATCTACGTTTCAGGTATATTTCTTACCAATATTTCTCCGTTCAGGAGACAAGAAAAGACTAGTGGGTACATCCCCAACGAGGGAACTCATGTAAGAGTCTTGAAATAAGGCTAATGGGTCCATCCCCAAAGAGGGAACCCATGTAGGAGTCTTAATAAAATGATGGACCACACATAATTTACTCCATACCCGAGATAAATTAGGCGTGTGCTCCTACTGAGCTCAGTGGCTAGAGAAAATTTATAGGACACATTAATTTACTCCATGCCCGAGATAAATTAAGCGTGTGTTCCTACCGAGCTCCGCGGCTAGGAGACATGATAAGACTATTGGGTCACAGAACCCATGAAAGTGTCTTGATACTTGATAAGACTATTGGGTCACAGAACCTAAGTAAGAGTTTTGATACAAAAAGAGTACGTTGGGGACCAACCCTGTATCTTACCCATGGGTCGGGTTTGTTTCGTATGTGTGGGATCTCGAATATCATAACTACATGGAAGGAGGTGCTTCGTTGCAAAAAATATCAACCCAGGGTTCAAAGGAACCTTGTGGTGAAAAACTAACGATCAATATATATATATAAAATTTTGTTTTGCAGGGACAAAAATGCAACATTACATGGAAATGCATAAACAACATCAACAACCACATTATGATTCAGACGAGACGAGTGGTAATTTTCTTAAGACTTTTTCTTCGAACAACTCTCAAGAAAAAGGGGGCAAGTTGTTGGGGACAAAATGATGTTCGCCCGAAGTGATGTCATCATTTTCCCTAAGTGATGTCATCAAGTCCGAAACCTAATTTGGCCCGAAGCGACGTCATCATTTCCCGAAGCGACGTCATCATTTACGTCGCGAAGCGACTTCATCACGTCCCGATCCCGAAGCGACGTCATCACGTCCCGATCCCGAAGCGACGTCATCACGTCCCGAAGCGACGTCATCATCCCGACCGTTCCAGCTTGTCCCGATGCTATCCTGTCCCTAAGTGACATTATTATTTCTCACAGTGACGTCAGCAATTCCCGTTCCAACTGGTGCCCGATCCATCCTGTCCCGAACAAGCTGTCCCGATCCGGTCATTTCCGCTGGACCAAGTCAATCCCGATGGACCAAATCAATCCTGCAAGCCAACCAGACTAGCCTAGACTGTTTGAGGGAAAGATGGATAAGAAGATAAGGTGTACAGGTGGACCCACATGGAGTTGCCACTTCACCAACACATTTGACACGTGGAAGCATTCTTCAAATGACACATCAGATAGGATTTTCGTAAAAGAAGAAAGAAGGGAGAACGGAAGGGGGGGCTGCTGGTCCGGAAAAATTCCTCTGCATCTTCATTCTCACCAGAGCTCCAATGGAGTTTTTGTATTTGTAACCCTTAAATTGATCAATAAAATCTTCTCAACTTCACTACCCGTGGACGTAGGCCATTCAGGGCTGAACCACGTTAAATCACTTTGTCAATTTCTCTTCTTTTTGATGAATTTAGATGATTGATTTTGGTTGTTTTTGCTGATGAGATTTTTGGCAGAAACAATATGTATGTCATTGTTGTTGGGGATCACAAAATTCCATTTTTGGTCTTCTTTGGTCGTGTATTTGGTAGTCTTAGGGAATCCACAATGGTAAGACCATTATCAAAGAGTAAAGAGTAAAATTTTTACTCTTTGGTCCGGCCAAAAAACAACGGGTACATGACTATAAATGATCGGGCGGACGGCTAAAGTTGCGCTTGTTGTTGGGCGGTTGTTTAGAGTACCTCTCTTAACACGGGCGTACGTCTAGGAATACGCTTGAGCGGGGCGGACCAGTAGAGCAACGCTTGATGGCAGGCGTAACGCAGAACAACCGCTTGATCATAGACGGACATCTAAGCGTACGCCCCAGAGACGGGCGCTGTACTGGACGAACGCCTGATGGGGTGGACTCACAGCATACCGCGAAGAAAATATCTCACACGAGCAGCTGGTACGTGTAAATGGTGAGACGTGCGGACGCTTAGCACTACGCTTGGTTTGTCAACGGTAACATATCTCAGGCGTTACTCTAGAGTAACGCCCACAATGTTAGTACAGCAGTGAAAGGGAGTTTTGAGTATCTAGATCCGGAATATTTTAGAAGGCAACAGTTGACAGAGAAATCGGATGTGTACTCATTTTGAGTCGTTCTGTTTGAGGTTGTTTGTGCAAGACCTGTTATCGATCCATCACTTCCTAGGGAGTAGTGAATTTGGCCGAATGGGCAATAAAATTGCAGACAAGTGGTCGGTTAGATCAAATAATTGATCCAAATCTTGTAGGAAAAATTAGAGATGATTCCTTGAGGAAATTTGAAGAGACAGCCGAGAAAGGTTTAGCTGAATATGGTGTTGATCGACCCACTATATGAGATGTGTTATGGAATCTTGAATACGTACTTCAACTTCAAGATGCAATGGTTTCACATGATCCTGATGAAGATAGTATAAACCGAATTGGTAAACCTTCTCCAGTAGTTTACAATGTAAATCTCATGGATAGTAATACACGTATTACTGATCAACATCAACGGTTTGCGAATTCTATAGACAGTTTGACAAGTATTAAAACTCAACGGTAACATATCTCAAGCGTTACTCTAGAGTAACGCCCACAATGAGGCGTACGTCTAGCCACACGCCTCATAGGAGTAAATCGTAGGAGGACGTCTAGGGTGCCGCCCACACTTGGGCATATCTCTAGCATACCGTTTGAATGGGACGGTGATTTGGTTACCGCCTGTTGGTGGGCGTGATCCTAGATGCACGCTTCATCAGGTGTTATCTTAGGTGAACGCTTCATCAGGCGGAGATTTGGTTAACGCCCGTGTTTTCAAGCGGTACGCTAGGAGAACGCCTGTCATCAAACGGTTAACAACACGCCCTCTTAGAATCAGACGGTTACCTACACGACTGCTCGACTATGATGAGTTTGGTCCGGAAAAATGGCTAAACTTGGTCCTGAACAGTGTTAATTATGGACCAAAGATCAGATATGATCGTCCCATTGTGGCTGGTTTTTCACGGACCAAAGAGGAAATATGGGTTTGGTCCGTGTTATAGTCCAGCCACTGTGGACGCTCTTAAAAACGCACGATTTGATGTTGCAGGCAACTTAGGGAAAGGCCTCAATGAAAATAGGTGTATCGTAGTGTAGGAGGGCGTGAGCCTTTTGTAAACTTATGCTCGTTGAGGGCGGAAAAAAATGAGTCCTATGAACTGGATTTGGACTTTGATGAGGATACCGATGTTTATTTTTCTGTTGATGGTCCTCTTAGTGTGCATCTTACCGGATATTACCGCGAGAAACGTAGATCTAGCAAGAATGGTAAGGGATTTCGGTCAATTCATAGTTATGCATCTGATTGAAGTTCAGTATTTAGACCATCTTTTCTAGTATGGACTAATTAATTTTGAACGAAAAATACAGCAGATGAGGATGAATATAAAACTGAAGAGAAGGACTAGTCTGAACATTGTGCTGATGTGAATTAGCTTCGTTTGAAATGCTGTATATTGTTCTTACAGGTCCGAGGGCAACATAGTATTATGGGGGACTAGGCGACTAGCAGTAAAAATGGAATGGTGTATGTATTGATCCTTTGTTGCTTAATGTAAAAAAATAATACTCCACATTTGCACATGTATTAACTCTGTATTACATGTTGAAAGATGTTGTGCAAACTTGGGATAAAAAATTGTGATGAATGTTGCACTCATATTACCTCTGCCCACACTTGCACTTGTATTAACTTCTGTATTAGATCAAAATGCTGAACTGAAACAACAAATTTTTAATACTCCAAATCTTGAAATAATCGAAGCAAAACGAAAGTTATATAGGGGTTAAATTTTGCCATGACTACAAATTTCCAAACATGGCACCCCGGCTTTTATTTTTCAGGATGCGTTCAGAATGGGTATGGCACTCGCCTTTGCCCTGCAGCTACTAGTATTGTGAATTGCTTTGTTCTCATATCAATCCCTATGAACTAATTCTGTTTGTGTTTCAAAAACCATTACATGTTAAAGCATCTTCAATACCAGGGGTTAAGATTTTTAAATTATATGTCACTTAAAATTTAACATCCTTTTTACCAAAAATTGATCTCCTATGTACAGGTCAAGATACTAAAAAAAGATAACATGAACAAATGGGGACTAAGTGGTGGTAAAGAAAAAAGTACAGATTAGATCTAGCCAGAAACTAGACTAAGAGGAAGCAAAGTTTTATTAGGGGTAGCAAGAAAGCAAGATTAAGTTTGGAAGCCCAAATTATTTGAAAATTTAGGCTTGGAAGCCCAATGAGAAGGGATAGTAAATGCACATCTTTGCTTGCAGTTAGCTCCGCCACTGATAGATCTTTTTTATGACCTTGAGTCTTAAGTCTACATCACCCTTTTATTTCTAAATTTAAATATAAAGCGGTAGATAAGACCTTGGAGATTGTAGATAAATTTTAAATAACGATCATGAGCCGGGGATATACCACCTTAAACCCGAAAAAAGGAAGAAAGAGAGTGACATGGTATCGTATTGTCATTGGTTAAGAACAGATTATATTAGCGAACATTGGCCTTTCAGAAAGATGTTCCCCATAAGATGCCTTTTTTTATTATTATTTAATAATGACCCATAAAAAAGGTGTTAATAAAATTTATTAGACGCATCTTAACCTAGGATGACTTTGATCCACTGCATTGGAGACGCATCTTAAAACTTATTAGACCGCGACATGATTCAGAGGATCTATATTCTGTTATCTTATGATACAATCTTCTTAACTCGTGGAGATGTTTCAGTTTCCAAAACAGGGAATAAATGAATGTTGTATTCCACCAAAAGATGATTACAAAAGGTGTTGGAAATTGGAGTACCCGAGAATTTACTAGCCTAGTTTAGACAGAGGGGGAGAGAGGCCAACAACCATTAATGAAGACATCGGACTTCACAAAGGATGTTACTTTTGGCCTTCAAAAAAGCCTTGTTTCTTTTAAGTATTTTTCACAGCATCTGTTCATTATTCATTTGAAAGACAAGTTTCATCAAAATGGCTTTCTGGTGTAAGTTTTAACTTCATTTTTCTTTTCTATTTTCCAAGCTCACGAACAAAAAAGTTCTTCATGTATTTTTTAACGTAACATGTTGAATTGTTTGTTCTTAAACAGCAATTGAAATCGAACCTGACAAGCCTTTCACCCATCGATTCGACAAAGCACTTGGACGGCTTCACATTTCCCAGGTTGGACAATCTTTTAGGTGCAATTTGTTTATGCTTACTTCTTATAAGTACTACGATTTATGCTTAGCATCAGTTTTAGTTCATAGGAAGTGTGAGTACCAAAAAAACAATATCAACACGTGGCAGATTTTTATATAGAGTGAAGGTCTTTTAGTGCTAGTTACCTCGGTCAAGTGCTTATTACTCAAGCTCATTAGTTGTAAAGGAACAAAAGGATGCATCTGTTGAAGCAATGATGAGGGATTTTGTGTTTGTTCTGTAACAATGAAAAACACTAAACAGAAAAAATGGTTCAGGTTAAGAAATCTCTGATTTATAAACACACAATGGATAGAGCCACCTGCTCAGCAAATTATCCTTAACACAATAGTTCTCGGGTACTCCTCAAAAATAAGAGATGTTATACCCCAACAAAGGAGATGTGTCCAGGATAGAACTGCCCGTTATAAATAGTATACGCACAATATTAATCACCCTCAAACGAACTCAACAACAATTGATAGGGAAGGGAAATAAATAATCAAAGTGTGCAAAACAAAGCAAGAAGAGGGGAAAAGAGATAGGGATAGTAGCCTGCTCTGGAGTACTTTGAAATGAAAAATTTTGTTTTCTTTTATAGGCAAAGATGGAGTAAAATTAGTCCAATAATAAATGAAAATAAAATTTTTATTTAATCAAAAAAATTATGTGAAAATTTTAATTTTAAAACGGTCATAAAACGGGCAAAATTGATTTTTTCAATATGACAAGATTTATATTCGCCGGGTCAGACGCCCACACATTTAAAACAAAATTTAATGAAATAATTTATGTTCAAAAACGTAAGTCTTGGTTGGCCCGTAGCCTTAACTACGCCCGCACCCGCAAGCATACTCATTCCCGCAGCAGTAGCCACAGTCAACCCGCACCCACACCCACAGCCGCAGCCGCAAGTCCGCAAGCACACAAGCACTCAAGCACACAAGCTCGCAGGCATGCAAGCTGCAACCGCAATCGTGCGTGCTTCGGTGCAAAGCACCGCACATTTGTGAAAAGTATGTTTGCTCCAACTAGCCCATTGCCTTAGTCCTCCCCCAACCACAAAAGCTTCTAAACCCTAAGGGCCCTCCCTTAGTTGCAATTTTTGTGGTAATAAAGAGAGGTGATGTGATAAAATATAGTGGTAAAAAGAGGTTCGATTCTCAGACTTGTGAAGGTTTAATTATAGACTTAATTTTAATTAAAGAAAACAAAACAGAATAAAATCAAGATGACTTAAAAATATGGGGAAGAACTAGGATTCAGGATTCCACTTTTAACCAGTAAATCAAGTGATAGTAATTTTAATCATGCAATTAAAACATTTTATTTTGATTCTAAAGCATTGCAAAAATAGATTTTCAAAACAACAACTGTATAACACAAGCATGGAGCATCTAGGGACCTAATCCGAGGCATGCACCATCTAACGGAATCACAATTGCTTAATAAAAATCTTTTAAATCAATTTTCAATCAAGGCAATTAATCATAAATAAATTGCACAAATAAATTAATTAAATACATACCACTTAATTATTAGAGAAAAAGCTTCCTCCGTCATCCCAGTAATGGTGATTAGCTCATTGTAATGGGAACACACTCAAAATAATCTTTCATTGCTCAAAAAGTGCTTACAATGACTAAAAAGAAGTAACACAGACGATTCGATACGCTTATAAGCGTTACAGTGAAGGGTTCAGAGTGTTACAGCAGCAGAACAAGGTATAGGAAAGAAGGACGGATACTATGTGTAGCAGATGAACAACTGTTGAAGCAGCTGAAGCAGCGACTGTAACAGCGATAGAATGAACGACAGTTCGCTGATGTTGTTTGTTCTTCAGTTGTTCTTCTTCTTCGGCAGCAGCAGAGTTCTTCCTGTTCTCTTCACGGTGGCTCTGCCCATCGATTTTCTTCAATTCTCTTCGTATATATAGGGTAAGTAAACCCTAATAAGCTTTATGAACCGATTAGGACTCCAAAAACTTATCCAAATCCACTTCTGATTACGTGAGAATTCCAAACAGAGTAAAACTCGGTTTTCCGATTCCTGATTGATTTTCCGACCATTTTTTCCGCCTCAAATTCTCTGTTTGACGTGTATTATTGTTTGTTTATGGTGTTTGAATTATTTGGATAACTCATAGAAGCTACCAAAACACTTAAAACTCGGTTGCAAATCATCGCAGCAAAATTTCTTCACGTAACCAAAGTTTCCCGCCAAAATCAAGTTTTTGAATTTAAAGAAGGGTGCCCAATCCATTGTCTGGGTGCCTTTAGTAAGACCAGTGGGTGCCTTTAGTAATTTTTTCGAAGTGCAAATCACAACTTTTGAGCCGATTTCTCCGTAAATCTTTATTTTCTAAAGTACCTACAAAAAAACAAAAAACTAATAAAAGTACATAATCGAACACTATAAAAATAGGAAATCGAGCGCAAATTCGACACAAAAATGTGTCTATCAAGAGGACTCATCTCTAGTTTCTCCAGTGTGGGACTAAAGGTTCTTCATTCACAATAGTGAAAAATGAGCTAGTGTCCCTTAGTGACTTCTAGGTCCTAAGGTCCATTCCCACTAAGACCAAAATACATTTTAAGTTCATTTTTCTCCAACAATCCCCCACATGAATGAAAACCCGATGAAAATCAGAAACCAGAAAGCGAGAAATACCTCTTAGGCAATAGGTGTCCATAAGGTCTTAAACTTTGCTTAGTGAGAAATTATCAGAACTACTTGATGGACAGTGAACGCGATGTCTTGAATTGCAATCGTTTGGTGTAGTTCATCAATAACTTCCATGCGTGATATCTCTCTAGGTGTTGTTAAGTTCGTGTCGTTGTGTCCATTTTGGCCCTGGACGTATCCCGTTTCTCAGAATGCTCTAGAGAATAAGCTCAATTCTCATAGGAAGCGGCCCACTTCCTCATTCAGATAGGTGAGTTCTATCAAGAGTGTTTACCGCTACACCCCACTTCAATCTTAAATTGAAACTATAAAACTCATTAAGACTTAATAAAAAGTCATCCTTCACATGCAGTCACACTATCACGTCTACACCATAGCGAAGGGACAGAGAATGAAATTCTCTGTTAGTGTTTCCTTTAACCCACTACAAATTAGTTATCTCATTCGAAACCTTGATCTTGGGATCTCCAGTCAGCAAGGTTGAGTACCCTTCATGGCGAGTTTCATTTAATGAGCTTAAGCCCCATCCCCCTTGATGCATTACTAACTATATACTTGGACAAACCTTTCGTCAAAGGGTCCGCGATATTCTCCTTAGACCTCACAAAGTCAACAGAAATAATGCCAGTTGAGATTAGTTGTTTTAGGGAGTTATGTCTTCTACGAATGTGTATAGACTTCCCATTATAGTTGTTGTTTTTAGCATTAGCTATTGCAGCTTGACTATCACAATGTATAGATATAGCTGGCACAGGCCTATGCCAAAGAGGAATGTATTCTAAAAAGCATCTTAGCCAAGCGACTTCCTCTCCTGCTTTATCTAACGTAATAAACTCTGATGCCATAGTGGATCGAGCTATACATGTCTGTTTGGAACTCTTCCAAGATACAGACCCGCAAACTAGAGTGAAAACATATCCACTCGTGGACTTAGACTCCTCTGAGTCTGACATCCAGTTTGCATCACAAAATCCTTCAAGGACCGCAGGATATCTTTCATGACTTAAACAAAAGTTCAAAGTGTACTTCAAGTACCTTAAAACTCTAATAAGTGCATCACAATGCTCCCGCCCTGGATTACAAGTATACCTACTTAACCTACTCACAGCATAAGCAATGTATGCTCTCGTACAATTCATCAAATACATCAGACTTCCTATAACACGTGAATATTCAAGTTGTGAAATTCCATTACCCTTATTTTTTTTGAGTCTACAACAAGGATCATAAGGAGTACAAGCAGGCTTACAATCAAAGTGGTTATATTTTCTAAGAACAGATTCAACATAATGAGATTGACTAAGACTATATCCCTTAGAATTTCTTCTAATCTTCATCCCTAAGATTACATCAGCGGAGCCTAAGTCTTTCATGTCAAAGTTCTCATTTAGCATGCACTTTGTGGAATTAATTACATCCATGTTTGTACCAAGTATAAGCATATCATCAACATACAAGCATACAATTACACATGCATCATTCACAAGTTTAGTATAACACACTTGTCAGATTCATTAATTTTAAAACCACTAGAAATCATTACATGATCAAATTTTTCATGCCACTGTTTAGGTGCTTGTTTCAAACCATACAAAGATTTTTTCATTTTACAAACTTTGTTTTCACAACCTTTCACTAAAAAGCCCTCAGGTTGGTCCATATAAATTTCTTCATCTAATTCACCATTTAGAAAAGTTGTTTTTACATCCATTTGATGTATCTCTAAGTTATGAATGGCAGCAATAGCAATTAACATCCTAATGGAAGTAATTCTCGTAACAAGTGAATAAGTATCAAAGAAATCTACACCTTCTGTCTGTTTAGTCTTTAGCTACTAATCTAGCTTTGTATTTTTCCACAGTTCCATCTACCTTACGTTTTCCTTTGAAGATCCATTTACAACCTATGGGTTTACACCCTAGAGGTAAATCTACAATCTCCTAAGTATCATTCTGTATAATGGAATCCATTTCACTAATGGTAGCTTATTTCCACCATGGAGCTTCAGAAGAAGTCATGGCTTCTCTATAAGTCTGTGGATCAGTCGCAGCTAAGCATGTTATGAGGTCTGGCCCAAAATATTTTCCAGTTCTAAGTCTTTTACCTCTTCTAGGTTCAAATTCATCTTCCTCTACAGGTAATGTCTGAATAGTAAAGGGGACATCTAGGGGATCAACACATATCATGCGAGATTCAGATTTTAAAGGAAAAACATTTTCAAAGAATACAGCATCCCTAGATTCCATAATAGTATCCATACCAATTTCAGATATTTCATAACTCACAACCATAAATCTATATGCAGTAGTATGTTCAGGATACCCTATGAAGACACAGTCAACAGTTTTGGGTCCTATCTTGGTTCTCTTAGGTGGAGGAATGGACACCTTATCCAAACACCCCCACACTTTAAAGTATGCATAAGAAGGTTGTCTACCTTTCCATAAATCATATGGAGTTTTGTCTGATCCTTTAAAAGGTACTCTGTTCAAGACATAGCAAGCTGAGAGGACGGCCTCCCCCCACAAGTTTGCAGGTAATCCTGAACTAATTAACATGGCATTCATCATCTCCTTAAGGGTTCGGTTTTTCCGTTCAGCCACACCATTGGATTGTGGTGAATAAGGAGGGGTCACTTCATGTATAATGCCATGTTCTATGAGAAAATCTCCTATAGGGATTACATACTCATCACCACGGTCAGATCTAACAGTTTTAATGGTAGTACTCAATTGTTTTTCAACTTCTAGTTTATATATCTTAAAGGCTTCTAAGGCATCATCCTTTCCTTTGAGTAAATATATGTGACAGTACCTCGTACAATCATCTATAAAAGTGACAAACCATTTCTTACCACCTCTAGTTTGAACTGATTTCATGTCAACTAGGTCTGAATGAATTAATTTTAAGGGTTTAGAATTTCTCTGAATATTTTTCCTATAAGATTTTTTAGCATATTTTGATTCTACGCAAATTTCACATTTATGTTCATTTTCCAAACTAAATTTGGGTATGCAGCCTATGCTAGCCAGTTTATTCATTGATTTATAGCTTATATGACCAAGTCTACCATGCCAAACATTCAATGACACACAAACATAAGAAGAATCAATTTTATTCATTTCAACAGAGGTTACATTCAGTTTGTAAAGACCCTCAATCTTATAACCCTTTCCTACATAATATTTACCCTTAGTAACAATAACTTTTCCAGATTCAAAAACAAGTTTAAATACCTTATCATCTAATACACCACAAGATACAAGATTTTTGTAGATGTCCGGAACATGAAGAACTTCATTTAATGTGAGAGTTTTGCCAGAAGTGAGCTTTAGCCCAACCTTGCCTTTTCCGCAACCTGTGCTGCGGACGAGTTACCCATGTAGAGTTTTTCTCCTTCCCCTACCTTCTGATAGGAGGTGAAAATATCTATGTTTCCACAAACATGTTTGGTAGCACCAGAGTCTACCCACCAGTCTCTCACATTGGTTACCAAATTGACTTCAGGCACCGTGCCAGAAAACTCGTTCTTGTTACTTTCAACCAAATTAGCATTGTTTTTCTTGTTATTAAATTCCTTACATTTTCTACAATGCATTGCCATATGTCCAGGAATTCCGCAAACATAACACGTACCTTTAATTTTACCAATGCCAGACTTGGGTTTCGGAAAAATACCTTTCTTGTGCGGTCCAGGCTTGCGGTTGACTTGTGTTCCATTACATGAGCCTTGTTGGACATGTCTCTTGCGGAAGATACTTTTTTTGTCCTTGAAGCACAACAATTCTTCCACTTGTATCTTCTTACCCAATTCAACCATACTGACTTCACCAGTTTCATGTCTCAATCTTCGTTTGTATTCAGACCAAGAAGATGTTAATTTCTCAATCACAGCAGACACTTGAAACGTTTCATCTATCACCATACCTTCAGAAATAATTTCATTGATAATGCTCTGAAGTTCAAGAAATTGGTCAACCACATATTTATCATTTGTCATTTTGTATTCCAGGAACATGGCTACCAAAAACTTCTTATTACCAGCAGTTTCCGCTTCATATTTTGCTTCTAAGGCAGCCCATAAGTCAAACGCAGAAAAGTTTTCTTTAGCATTATAGAAATCATACAGAGCATCTTCTAAACAGTACAGAATGTGATTTTTAGCCATATAGTTCTGTCTACCCCAACTTTCTAACTCTCTTTCAATTCCCGCATCATTCAAGGTCTCATCAAAAGGCTTCAGAACTAATTCATCCAACATGTGAAAACTCAGAAAGAACAACATCTTGGATTGCCATCTTTTGAAATCTTTGCCATTGAATTTTTTTGGTCCGTCAACATCACTTTTAGCCATTGTTACAGTAGAAGAATATTGTGTTAAGATTGTTTGTTCTGCAAAAATGAAAAGCACTAAACAGAAAAAATGGTGAAGGTTAAGAAATCTCTGATTTATAAACACACAATGGACAGAGCCACCTGCTCAGCAAATTATCCTTAACACAATAGTCCTCGGGTACTCCTCAAGAATGAGAGATGTTATACCCCAACAGAGAAGATGTGTCCAGGTTAGAACTGCCCGTTATAAATAGTATAAGCACAATACTAATCACCCTCAAACGAACTCAACAACAATTGATAGGGAAGGGAAATAAACAATCAAAGTGCAAAACAAAGCAAGAAGAGGGGAAAAGAGCTAGGGATAGTAGCCTGCTCTGGAGTACTTTGAAATGAAAAGTTTTGTTTTCTTTTATAGGCAAAGATGGAGTAAAATCATTTCAGTAATAAATGAAAATAAAATTTTTATTTAATAAAAAAATTTATGTGAAAAATTTAATTTTAAAACGGTCATAAAAAGGGCAAAATTTATTTTTTCAATATGACAAGACTTATACTAGCCGAGTCAGACGCTCCCACATTTAAAACAAAATTTAATAAAATAATTTATGTTCAAAAACGTAAGTCTTGGTTGGCCCGCATCCTTAGCTACGCCCACACCAGCAAGCATACTCATTCCCGCTGCAGTAGCCACAGTCACACCCGCACCCGCACCCACAGACGCAGCCGCAAGTCCGCAAGCACACAAGCCGCAACCGCAAGCGTGCTTCGGTGCGAAGCACCGCACATGTGTGAAAAATATGTTTGCTCCAACTAGCCTATTGCCTTAGTCCTCCCCCAACCACAAAAGCTTATAAACCCTAAGGGCCCTCCCTTAGTTGCAATTTTTGTGGTAATAAAGAGAGGACTCATCTCTAGTCTCTCCAATGTGGGACTGAAGGTTCTTCATTCACAATACTGAAAAATGAGCTAGTGTCCCTTAGTGACTTCTAGGTCCTAAGTTCTATTCCCACCAAGACCAAAATACATTTTAAGTTCATTTTTCTCCAACATTTTAAGGTCGAGCAAACAAGACAACTGACACGTGTTATGCATTTTGGATTGGTGGCATACAGTGAAAGGAAGTGAAGGATTAGACTGAGGTCAAACTATTCTTATTCGCAACACTTCATGCACCATTTTTCCGCAGCACAGTCAAAGAATGGGATTCTCATTCCTGCGTTACATCAAGTCTGCGCACACTTCATTTCGTAAGTTCACAACCTTGCGGACTCCATCCAGAAGCATCCCAATCCCGCAACAGCTCTACCCAAGTCCGCAACACTAACACCTCTTTGACACTTCCATCCCGCACCACTTATGGACTCTCAACTCAGTTGTGCTGTTAAGGCTCTATAAAAACTGATTGTAACCATCGTTACCCGCAGCTAAAGCCCATTCTTGCCCGCAGCCAAAGACCCATCTTGTCCGTAACACTACATACATCATTTGACCCAAATGAAAACTAAGAAGTCTTCAGGACTTATACTTTGGGAGAAAGTTCATCTCAAGGATGGTTTAGTTCTCATTCCCGCACCACTTTCTCAAGTAATGATTACCGCACCACAAGCAATGATGACCGCATCATCCATCTTGCACTCATCCAACCATTCTTTGCCCGCACCAAAATTAGAATAAGGTCATTCAAGCATAAGATCACTACATGGAAAATTACTATCGACACGTGGCGGACCTCCATCAAGACGTGGTAAAATGTGATGTTGAAACAGATAGTTTATTAATGCTTTGAGGATAAGGGATAAGAATAAGATCCACCAATTTTCATTATCCGTGGACGTAGACAGATCTCTGCTGAACCACGTTAAATTTGTTTATATTGTTTTCAATTGTTGTTCTGCATTTCACCCATTTAATTTCTCATCATAAATGTTTTTTTTCTAAACATATGAACTAATGGTTGTGATACCATGAAAATGGTAGCCACAATTTAGCGCTAGAAACATGGATGAAGATAGTTCTGTGAAGTAAACCCTGTGGTTAATAGTTATTAGCTGCTGTTTTTCTCTCAGTATTTTCAAACAATTGGATTCTGGGTTCATCTTTTAAAACCCCATTAAAACATTTTCCTTATCGTTAGAGATACCAGAGCTTCAAAAATTCTAAGTACTTACTCTGCTGGATCTTAAAGTTCAAGGGGCAAATACAGAACTTTTTTAGAACAAAGCAAGTCTCATATAATCAGTGAACAATAGAAGCTGGATATGGATAAAAAGAGAGAAATGGTGTTGTCATTGGCAGAGTCATCTGCTCTACATTTAAGAGGAGAATGGAAAGAATAGATGGAAATGGAGCCTGAATTGTCCGAGAAAACAGAATGAGAATGACTGGATGTGATTTTAGTTGGTTTTAGTGTTTGTATTGAATTTAGAAAGTTGGGTTATCTTCTAAATTGAGTTTGCAGGTCGAAGAGAAGCTATACAAGCGTGAACATATGACAACAAAAGTATATCTCTGTCAATATGAAGATACGCGCATAAAGTGTTTGTGGAAAGGATTTTACAGCACAAAGGGGTCTATCCTGACTTCACAAGAGAATCATCAATTCTTGCAGCAGGAAGAACAAATGTGCAAAATATGAAATTATTGCTTGGTGACTGGTTAAAGAAGTTGGAATATATCTTGCTGGTTATCCGAGAATAGCAGAAGAGGTGGAAATCTACTTTGATAATTTATGGACGCTTGCAGCTCTTAATTCTTCAAAATACATCAAACCTGTTTGGGACGAGCATTCACAAATCAACCAATAAGTTCCTTATTGGTCATATTTTCTCGAGTTGAAAGAGAGGTGTAGATCGCCACTTCCTAGCTATGTAAGGGTTCCCCACATAAACGGCTATCCCACATTGTCAGATCCTTTTATGTTCAAAACGCCTATTAAGACTCCTGGATACAACAATTCCATTATTCATCATCACTCCAGCTATCTCTCTATTGCTCCTCCTGAGCTATTATTTGGTAAGTTCCAGTCCGATGAACAAGCATAGTTGGGAACAATTAAATCTGTAGGATCAAGGGGAACTCCGTCAACCAGAATTGTTGCTCCAGCAAGCCCAACTGCCTCAGCTTCTTCAGGTGTTAGGAGCTGGCTTCTTCGAGCCAAACAGGCGTGTTGTAAAACCAACACGAATTGGATTCATAGGATATTCTCCAACCCCATGGAAATAGCTAAGCTCACAATCCCAGCAGTGGAACTATTACTGATCTTCAAGTCCTCACCTTTATCATGCAGAGATAGAGCTGCACAAGTAGCAGTTACAGCATTTTGAAGTTGGTGACTTCCAACCATAGGCATTCTTACATCAAACAATTCAATAGGCGGGAAGATGCTGGCACAATAGTAGTTATGATTCCAGACTTGGCCTTTGCAATGCTCTCTAAGGCACTCCCAAGCAGAGCCAAATGTTCTTCTCCTATAGTAGTTATAACTGATGCTAAGAGTTCCGAACTAGAGAACACATATGTGGCATTTCGTGCTCCACCTAGGCTAGCCTCAATAATTACAATATCAACATTCTCTTGATCAAACTGGGTGAATGCTACAGCAGTGAAAGCCTCAAAATGGCTGATAGAAATCTTGCTACTTCTTAAGCAGCATCAGTCTCTGCTTATGTTACCATGGTGTTTCCTAGGCCTTGTAGAGCTGATTCTCATCCAAAGAATGTTGCTCCGGCCTTCAAGGTTTCTGTTCCTATGCATCTTCATGACTGGACTATGTCATCAGTAAGAAGCCAAGCATCATCTGGGCAAAACTTCTATCTTGTCATCCTAAGTTTTCTCGAGACGTTTGTTGGCTTAATATTTGCAGGGGTTGGAGATGGATTTACGTCTGCCTTGCTTTTCAAGTACGCAGGCTTAGTCAGCAGGTACATTCAAGACATTAGCAGCAGAGATGATTCCTACAACGGATGATTTTTGTATGGACAAGGATGAGCCTGATAGGGATACGCCAACGAGTGGATTCGCTTCCGTAAATGAGACCGCTTTCTTTCCAAAGTGGAAAAAAAACAGCCTGGATAGCAGACAAAGAGCGAGATTCGGCTCAAAAGCGAAGAGCTAAATTATAACAACATCACTAGCAGTCCGTTATCTCAGCAATCTAAGTATCATTTATCTCGAAGATCCCATACGGATGTCATAACATAATATAACATCTGAATGATCATCCAAATTGGATTGTTTTGATTTTGTTATCCTTTTCGTTGAAAACTAATTAGGTATCTCTCCCCCATCTTGAGAAGCACTGATTGAGATTATCATATTTGAATAACGAACCCATGCTGAATTTTATAAACTTCATCTGATGCATATAGTTATCAGTTTAAAATCCCAATTTTCTTTATTTCAAGAGAAACCACATTTTTTGTTGAGGGATGAGCTAAACTTTCATATTGCACATTACGTTAATAAAGTATCATATGCCATCTGAGCATTTCATTATTTAGCAAACACCCTTAGTGTAGCGGACATTTAGCTTCATTGTCCACTTATGACAATATGAACAACATCTGCAGCTTACTGTGATATTTGAGAAAAGTTAACTCATACCATTTACATCTCATTAACAGGGTGTAGTTACACATGTTATTGGTATGTAGTCTCACACACTGTTAGTAGCATGAGCATTCACTTCGATTTATCATCCGATCCATGTTTAAATACCTTATGCATTCATACATTGTATTTCTGCTAGTCTCTCACCACAAAAATTGCTAATGCTAAAATTGCATTTACGGTACTACTGAAATTGCTGCCAGTTACCATTTCGAATATTATGAACTGCATAATTTTTTTTTATGAAATGCGAGGATACCTTTGAAAGGCACTTCAGAGATGCAGCGGTCATGCGATGATGTACTAGGGGCAGTTTACAAAGAAACCAAGCTTTTAGCTGGGAAATGAGCTAAATATTATGCCCCATTTATGTATTTCATTTCTGTAATTTACTAACCCTCAATAGATTCAGTACTTCCCATTGCTCATAATCTTTGTTTTATATGCCTTGTACTTCTTAACATAAGTCAGCAATTCATAAATACTTCATATAAGCATTCGAGGATTGACACCTCTAATTGCTTATACTTCACACGAAGAATACTCATTGGATATTTCTATTTATTTCGTATACTTCATACTTCTTATTCAAGAACCATACTTCTCATCAATTAAGAATCGATATTTCATACTACTTATACTTCATATAAATTATGAGAAGAATTCTCATTGGATATTTCTTATACTTTGTGTGGGAATCTAAATGCTTCTTCGGGAATTATTATTCGAAAATGGGTACTTCATACTTCTCACTATTAAATATTTCTTGAAGACGAGTACTTCTATTTTCTTATACTTCGGATTTCTTACGCAACGACTACTTCGCAAGAAAGTGATATTTCTTACTTCTTACGGAAAATTTTCCTTTCTTATTTAGGATACTTCTCATATACTTATCAAAGATACTTCTCATGTACAATCTGCGTATACTACGGGTTTCTTATGCAAAGGATATTAATATTCGAGGATTGATACTTCTTATTTGAGATACTTCTTATTATATATACTTACTTATGACGTATATACTTCATGGATGGCATCATTTCTCTGATACTCCATTAATTCGTATATTTGTGCAAAGAGTACACATTTAAGGATCGTTACTTCTTACCTTCAATACTCTCTTGACGATCATGACGAGAGGATACAATCAGCTCCATTTAACTCACATGTGTCCAGACTTATATTATACAAGATATTGCGGGACAAGGTTCATACCGCTTGTGGAATATGGATGGAGAAATTTTACGGCATCCATGGAACGCACAATATCTTAAACCATATTACCCTTAAATCTTCAATGCAATCATACAATAATTTGACTTCATACTAGGTAAAGCAGAACAAATGCAATCTCTCTAGAAAGTCCATGTAAATGTCTATGAGTGTATGACTATTGGATCTTTCGCCACAAGGATGCCTAACATGACATTAATTATTGTATCAGGTACTCTACATTTCAGGAGGTGCCCTAGGGACCGCATCCTAATTTCCTCCTGGCCAGAGAGAAGTTACAGATGCACTACAACCCTTCAAAGTAACTCAGGGTACAAAATTGTCTTGCGGTTAATCATCACACACTCATTCAATGCACTAACAATCAATATATATATTTTTAAATTGTTTTGCAAGGACAAAAGTACAAGATAAACTGAAGGTGCAAGTACAACTTGAAAGTAGGAAGACATCCAATCAATATGGCGAGTACACTTCGCTGGGAATTGGTGTAGCCCGCAACCACTAGCAAATGCGTAGATTTGTAGATGTCAAAGGTACTTGAAAAAATAAGCAGGCCACATACCATGGGACATGGAACCCTCACAGACTCTCACAAAAAAGCTAAGTACCCCATACTTCCTAGATCTCAAATTTTACAATTACTTTACAATCGAGATGACACGTTCTCACAGGCGTTGGCACGTATGTACAAATCTGCGTCAAATGACACCTGATACGGGACCCATCTCGATTAACACCTTGAATTTGAATCCCTGATTGACTTATACTTTTATACTAGATTCAATAGTACATATTTTCATAAAGATTGAATGATAACAATTTATTAATCTATTTATCATTTCTGGTTATAACATGTGGAATGATATTATTATATTAATGTGCGCTTATGTGAAAGTTTGGCAGCAAAATTCTATTCTTGAATGGATTAGGTTCTTCCTTTTATCATGAAAAGGCCAGGCGCAAGGCAACCGAGGGAGCATCATATGATCTAGGAACAAGATGCTCTAGACTATTGCCAAGAAACACCAACAATAAGATAGCGGCATCGTATTTATCCAAGACGCACCGCAGTGCATCAGCAACATCAACCACCAAAGTACGGTACGAACAAGACGTGAAGTCATTTTCTTAAGAATTGTTCTTCAAACAAACCTTAAGAAAAGGGACAAATTGTGAGTACCAAAAAACAATATCAACACGTGGCAGATTTTTAAGGAGAGTGAAGGTTTTTTAGTGCCATCTACCTCGGTCAAGTGCTTATTACTCAAGCTCATTAGTTGTAAAGGAACAAAAGGATGCATCTGTTGAAGCAATGATGGGGGATTTTGAGGTCGAGCAAACAAGAAAACTTGCACGTGTTATTCATTTTGGATTGGTGGCATACAGTGAAAGGAAGTGAAGGATTAGACTAAGGTCAAACTATTCTTATTCGCAACACTTCATGCACCATTTTTCCGCAGCACAGTCAAAGAATGATATTCTCATTCGTGTGTTACATCAAGTCTGCGCACACTTCATTTCGTAAGTTCACAACCTTTCGGACTCCATCCAGAAGCAGCCCAAGCCTGCAACAGCACTACCCAAGTCCGCAACACTAAAACCACTTTGACACTTCCATCCCGCACCACTTATGGACTCTCAACTCAGTTGTGTTGTTAAAGCTCTATAAAAAACTGATTGTAACCATCGTTACCCACAGCTAAAGCCCATTCTTGCCCGCATCTAAAGCCCATTCTTGTCCACAGCCAAAGACCCATCTTGTCCGTAACACTACATACATCATTTGACCCAAGTGAAAACTAAGAAGTCTTCAGGACTTATACTTTAGGAGAAAGTTCATCTCAAGGATGGTTTAGTTCTCATTCCCGCACCACTTTCTCAAGTAATGATGACCGTACCACAAGCAATGATGACCGCATCATCCATCTTGCACTCATCCAACCATTCTTTGCCCGCACCACCATCATTTGCCAACACCATCATCTTACCCGCACCAAAATTAGAATAAGGTCATTCAAGGATAAGTTCACTACATGGAAAATTACTATCGACATGTGGCGGACCTCCATCGACACGTGGCAAAATGTGATGTTGAAACATATAGCTTATTAATGCTTTGAGGATAAGGGCAAAGGGTTTTTTTTGGGTAAATGTCATTTATATCACCCTTTTATAAAGAAAACAAATGTATTAGAGAAGGGGACTTTTAGGGGGGGGTGGGGGGGGGGGGGAGTTCTTCCCCAAGAGAGAAATTCAAAATCTTATGTAACCTAAGAATGAATAAGATCCACCAATTTTCATTCCCGCAGATCTCTGCTGAACCACGCTAAATTTATTTGTATTGTTTTCAATTGTTGTTCTGCATTTCACCCATTTAATTTCTCATCATAAATGTTTTTTTTCTAAACATCTGAACTAATGGTTGTGATACCATGAAAATGGTAGCCACAGGAAGAACAAGAATTAGTACACTTAGTACTTAGTCTAAATGAGATCACATATTTTGGTGTTATAAGCAACACTAGGGAAAAGTATTATCTATGTGATTATGATGAAATTCGTAGATTTACGACAAAGAAAGTATTGTTCAATGTATCATTGGTGATAAAGGTCCATTTACTTTATGCACAATTCGGTTGGATTCTCAAAAGCAACGTGTGTTGTTAGATATCGAACTCGAAGAGGAAGATGTTATGTAGTTTTTATGGTTAATGGAAATAGAAATGTTCATCTTACTGGCTACTATCTAGGCTAGGGATGTACATGGTAACGGGTTTCCGTGGAAACCGAACCGATTAGGAAAAAACCGAACCGAACCGTTTAGTAATGGAAGGGTTTTGGTAAAAATACTTAAAAACCGATAGCAACGGTTTCGGTTTTGGTTTGTGCTCAAAACCGAACCGAACTACCATGGAAAACCAGAAATTGATGACCGTTGATATAGATTTTAGTATACTTGATAGATTAAATCTACATCTTCCAATCACCCGATATATAAAATGAGACCTAAACCTAATTCTTATTTCTTCCTCTTCTTCACTTCGAGTCTTCGACAGCAGCCACCTCTCTGAGTCATTTCCATTTCAATCCACTTCACTCCTCATTTTATTTTTCTTCAAGTTCAGAGGATTCTCGCCCTACCATCAACAACGTTACTTCTTTTTCGGTACAACCGTCATCATCAACATCAAAAACGCTTTAATCTCTTTAAAAACCACTACACCACCGATAGAAATTTCATATCTTCCTTCATCAAACAGGGTTTTGTAATCTTGGAGTTCGAGATCTAGGTTTTTTAATGGGTTTTCAAAGTTTTAAGTTAGGGCTTAATACTGAGTATAACTTGCTTGACTAAGCTTGCTTAAAGTCTGGATAGGAAACACCATTGAAGTTCAAGATATAAATGTGTGATTTCTGAACTTTTACTCTTTGGGTTATTCGAGTATCTTAATTCATAGATATTGGGTACGTTAGGTTTGTTTCAGAATATCTTCATTTGTATAGGATTTAAAATTTTAAGGTTGCTTGGACATATAAATTCTTAGCCCTAGATTTTACTTTCTTTTATTTTTATGTGTAATTCGTGCAAAAGTTCAATGAAAAGTACGAAATTGAAAATGGGATGATGATTTGTAACTTATGTTTGTTACCAAATTGTAGTAGAGCCACATTTCATAGTAATTTTTTAATTATTTTTTCATCTGTGTTTTAGAAAAGGCCTTGGTCAAGATCAGATAAACCACTTGAAGCTAAGGTAGTGCAAAGGTTTTTATGAGTTGCTGTCTCCATTTTATAATTTTTATCTTATTGAACGAATGTACAATGTACTATTAGATATGTTGTTATTTATGTTGACTAAGCTCTATTGCTTTCTCTCTTCTGGTTTCAGCTGTTATTCAATCACTCTAGTTTGTCTACATGTACTTTTAGGAGAACTCTGTAGGTTCTGTAGTGTAATTTTATTATGAAATTATTAAATTCACCAGAGATCTCAAGTTTCTGTAGTGTGATTTTTAATGAAAACTTATTGTTTAAAACGTTGCAGGAAGAATGGCTGAGTGGGTATCGTCTTCTAATGGAGTCGGTTGTAAGTCTATCTACGAGTGGCTACCACCTACCAGGGAATATACTAATGCTGAAATGACATCTCATGGTGTCATTAAAGATATCTTGCAGACACCTCCTATTAATACAGAGACACGAAAATTCGCTTTCATGTTCTTGACTCTAGGCACATTACCTTTTGAAAAGCTATGGATAAGTTCTTTGATGTAAGTTTCTTGATAATTAGCCTCTTAATGTAATTTGTTTTTTCTTGACCATATTTGGATCAAAACCTTTGTTCTGCATGACTTCCTTGACCCTGCTAAAGGTAAGAAAATTTTGTGTTATATGATGCTTTGAATTTGAATGTGCAT
Organism: Papaver californicum; assembly: GCA_023531435.1. NCBI lineage: Eukaryota > Viridiplantae > Streptophyta > Magnoliopsida > Ranunculales > Papaveraceae > Papaver > Papaver californicum. The sequence goes on from JAJJMC010012129.1 coordinate 4,327,219, forward strand.
ACAGATTATTAACTAAACTTCACTCGAAATTTCTGCAGGAAGAGTGGTCGAGTGGTATTGTCTTCTGCATGAGCATTCTCTTCTCATTCCCAAACTGGAAGCCCATGCTGGAGTCATTTGTAAGTATGTATACATTACTTTGAACTTATCAATTTACTTACTTCCTTGAGATTTCATGGTATCCCCTTTGTATTCCATGATTACGAATTGTATACTCTAATGCTAGTGTGCTATGCTCGAAATCAAGAAGGTGAAACTGTTGTTTCAACCCATAAATCAGGCGCCTGTTCATTCTACGTAGGCCATGTTATGCTCAAAAGTTTGCTCGAGACGACGATTTTCCATGAGTTCATGCATGGTTAAAAAATATGGTATGAGTTATAGACTATCTTAATGTAATGGCTTAAAATTTTCTTTTGCTTATAACTTGGTATGGAACTTCATTAATGCTTCTGAAAAACTTTTTAATTGTTTGCCAGTCTTGCAGCCATCCTGATTGTTCATCTTCACATGATATGGGCACAAAATAAGATAGTTTTAGTAAAAATGAGAGAATATTGGCTTATACAAGGTACTGCAACTAATCTATGAACTGACATGCTCCTTAGCTCCCTTTTTAAGTTCTTCATGTCTTGCATTAAATTTCCTTGTTATTGGTTGTGAAGTAAAATTTATTAATTAACACCTATTATGTCAATTATCACATCTTAGCGAAGTATAATTATTATAAGGTTGCTATGGATATCATGTTTGTATGGTACTCAAGGATGAAACTTTTATTAAGTGTGATTGATTTGGGCACAATGGTCCAAAGTTGTAGGCAAACGAATGAATCCAACAACTATATCCAGTTTTAGCATTTGTTGTATGACTCAACAGTTATATGTTGTATGATTGTAGGTTCTTAACTGCATTGTTTGTCATGTAGGTAGTGTAGGTCTTGTATCTTGATGCTACATAACAGGCCTCAGAATGCATTTGAGGAGTATGCCACTTCAATAGTGTAGGATCTCCTGGAATTGGTTAACATGCCTCATAACAGGCCTCATAGTGTAGTATGCATTTGAGGAGTATGCTACATAACAGGCCTCATAACTGGATTGTCTTAGTTTGTGTAGGATCTCCTGGAATTGGTTTCCCTAATAGTGTTAGTGATTATAGTGTATATTGAAGAGTATGACTATGATTGTTTACCTGAATTTAAAATAAAAATGGTCTACAGAGTACAAAGAAAATCTATCAAGTTGTCTTAGTGTAGCATATCTTAAAGCTCCTTCGAAACTGAATTCAGATAATTATGCTTAGTTCATATGCACTTCAACATGCATTTACCTATGCATAAGTTCAAGTGTTGGTTATTGGTTGTGAACTTGTAGTTATCTCCATCGAGTGTTCCCAGGGCCATTTATTGTATTCTGGATTGTCCACTAGAAAACTTGTTATTCACTATTGGAAATAGTCCATTTATTATGCTATGGACTGTTGGCTAAATACTTGTAAAATGCAGGGTACATTTCTTCCACGCAATCCACAATGGAGATCACTTGTATCCACAGGGGAGCCAAAGTCTCACAATGGAGCCATGTACACCTTCAGACTGAACATGCTTAATGTCAGCCAGCGTAATATTTAGCTGAACGTTAATTGAAATCATCAATTGCCTGCTTTGTATTTCATCTGAATATGTGAACATATCACAACCTAGCTGAACTTGATAGTTGATACATTCACCAGTTGCCTGTTTTGTATTTCATCAATTGCCTGCTTTCTATTTCATCTAAATATGTGAACAGATCACAACCTAACTGAATTTGATACAGTCACCAGGTGTATTTCAGCGTTTTTCATCTTAATGGTTTTTTTTAGATTTGTATTGTCAGTTTCAGGAAACTGACAGAAATAGTCGGTTAACCGAAACCGGATGGAAAAACCGAAACCGGATAGAACCGATTAAAAACCGAACCGATGGTTACTGGTTCGGTTTTGGTAAGTATTTTGATAAACTAGCTTTACCGATTTCGGTTTTGGTTTGGCCAAAAACCGAACCGAAACCGTCCATGTACAGCCCTAATCTAGGCAACTGTCGACGTCATATCAAAACCGAAGGTAATGATTCCAGATAACAATTTTCGTAATGTTACACTTGTAAAGTCTATTTGATTCTAGCCTCATATTTGTAAAGCTTGCAAATTAGATCCATAGAAATATTTGAAGTGTGTGATCATTGTTTTGTACTGTGTTGTTCTTATCATTTGCATTACAGATAAGGGATAGAAGTTTACAAGTGTGGATAATGTTAGAATCTTGCAACAATCAATAACAACGTTAGATATATCATAATAATATATAAAGAAATGAACCGAAAACAACTCTACCACGGACAACTACGAGGGAAGAATCACATGTTCAACAAGTTGTCCTTAGCACATTAGTTTGCGGGTATACTTGAGAAGAGTAATGCTAAACCCCAACGTGCAAAGATGTGTCTAGGATAAGACTGCCCGATATAGCTTCTATTAGCACAATACAAACTACCCACTCTTGAACTTAGCAACAGGGAAGGAAGGAAAATAAACACTTAGAAGCGCAAAACAAAGTGAGAAGATGGTGAAAAGAAGACAGGATAATAGTCGCTTCTGGGATGATTTGAAAACAAATTTTTGATTTGTATTTATAGGAGAAAGTTACTTGCAGATCAAGTTAGGTTTAGGTTTTCTTATAAAACAAGGTTTTGTTTCTTGTAAAATAAGTAAAAACGAAAAATAAATTTTCCCATAAATAAAACTCTTAAACAAAATATTTTTGGAATTATTTTCCTAAAGGAAAACTTATAAAAATAATTTTGAGTAGACATAGGACTTGGTGCATGGTATTCACAAATATGGCATGGGTTGGGCCATGTATTGTTTGCCCACCCATTCCACCCACGTTTGTCTAACTATCCATATGGATAAACATAGAAGTGATATCCTCTCTTAAATAGGGTTCCAAAAGTGGAAGTACCCGTGCGTCGAATCCCCGTTCAAAATAGTTATAAAATCACTTGTAATAGCCAAAACACCTGAGAGTAAAACCAATTAAGAAATGGGTCACGTATCATTAGAACAAGGCCCATCCCACAAATCGATTTGAAGCTTTGATTGGCCAAGGAACTGATAGGTAAAACTTGTGTTTTTCCTAGTTTCCTCTGTGATTTTTCCCTTCCTTTCTACGACTAGGTTAAAACTTGATGTAAGCTCTTCTGATTTTTTTCTTTGCTTTTCACTCACTTCTATGGCTAGATAAAATCTAGACGTAAGTTATCCTGACTTTTCTTACTCTTTTTCTATTGGAATTTCGCAACAATGAACAACAACGTTAGATTATCAGAATAATATATAAATAACTGAATTGAAAACAACTCTATCACGGACAACAATGAGGGCAGAATCACATGTTCAACAAGTTTTCCTTAACACATTAGTTCGTGGGTATACTCGAGAAGAGTAATGCTAAACCCAACGTGCGAAGATGTGTCCAGGATAAGACTGCCCGATATAGATTGCATTAGCACAATAAAAACTACCCACTCTTGAACATAGCAACAAGGAAGGAAAGGAAATAAACACTCAGAAGCGCAAAACAAAGCGAGAAGATGGTGAAAAGAGACAAGATAATAGCCGCTTCTGGGATGATTTGAAAACAGATTTTCGAGTTGTATTTATAGGAGAAAGTTACTTGCAAATCAAGTTACGCTTAGGTTTTCTTATAAAACAGGTTTTGTTTCTTGTAAAATAAGTAAAAACGAAAAATAAATTTTTTCATAAATAAAACTTTTAAAAAATATATTTTTGGAATTATTTTCCTAAAGAAAAACTTGCAAAAATAATTTCGAGTAAACATAGGACTTGGTGCGTGGTATTCACACATATGGCATGGGTTTGACTATGTATTGTTTGCCCACCCATTCCAACCACGTTTGTCTAACTACTCATATGGATAGTTAGACATATAAGTGAAATCCTCTCTTAAATAGGGTTCCAAAAGTAGAAGTGACCGTGCATCGAATCCCCGTTCAAAATAGTTATCAAAATCACTCGTAATAGCCAAAACACCTAAGAGTCAAACCACTCAGCTAATGGGTAATGTATCATTAGAACAAGGCCCATCCACAAATCGATTTGAAACTTTGATTGGCTTGTCGGTTCCAAAAAAGTTATGTTTTTCCTAGTTTCCTCAGTGATTTTTCCCTTCCTTTCTATGGCCAGGTTGAAATTGGACGTAAGCTCTTCTGATTTTTTTCTTTACTTTTCACTCACTTCTATGGATAGATAAAATCTAGACGTAAGTTATCCTGACTTTTCTTACTTTTTTTCTGTTGGAATCTTGCAACAATGAACAACAACGTTAGATGTATCAGAATAATATATAAAGAAACTAATTGAAAACAACTCTACCACGGACAACTACGAGGGCAAAATCACAGGTTCAACAAGTTGTCCTTAACACATTAGTTCGTGGGTATACTCGGGAAGAGTAATGCTAAACCCCAACGTGTGAAGATGTGTCCAGGATAAGACTGCATGATATAGCTTGTATTAGCACAATACAAACTACCCACTCTTGAACTTAGCAACAGGGAAGGAAGGGAAAAAACACTCAGAAGCGCGAAACAAAGCGACAAGATAGTCAAAAGAAGACAGGAAATTATCCGTTTCTGAGATAATTTGAAAACATATTTTCGGGTTATATTTATAGGATAAAGTTACTTGCAAGTCAAGTTTGTTTACGTTTTCTTATAAAACGAATTTTTGTTTCTTGTAAAATAAGCAAAAACGAAAAAGGAATTTTCCCATAAATAAACCTCTTAAAGAAAATATTTTTGGAATTATTTTTCTAAAGAAAAACTTGCAAAAATAATTTTGAGTAGACATAGAACTTGGTGCATAGTATTCACACATATGGCATGGGTTCGACCATGTATTATTTGCCCACCCACGTTTGTCTAACTATCCATATAGATAGTTAGACATAGAAATGAAATCCTCTCTTAAATAGGGTTCCAAAAGTGGAAGTGCCCGTGCGTCGAATCCATGTTCAACATAGTTATCAAAATCAGTCGTAATAGCCAAAACACATGAGAGTCAAACCACTCAGTTAATGGGGAACATATCATTAGAACAAGGCCCAACCCACAAATAGATTTGAAGCTTTGATTGGCTTGTCGGTTCCAAGGAACTGACAGGCAAAACTTATGTTTTCCCTAGTTTACTCGGTGATTTTTCCCTTCCTTTCTACGACCAGGTTAAAAATGGACGTAAGCTCTTCTGATTTTTTTTTCTTTGCTTTTCACTCACTTCTATGGCTAGATAAAATCTAGATGTAAGTTATCCTGACTTTTCTTACTCTTTTTCTGTTGGAATCTTGCAACAATGAACAACAACGTTAGATATATCAGAATAATATATAAAGAACTGAATTGAAAACATCTCTACCACGGACAACTACAAGGGAAGAATCACAGGTTCAACAAGATGTCCTTAACACATTAGTTCGCGGGTATACTCGAGAAGAGTAATGCTTAACTTCAATGTGCGAAGATATGTCCAGGATAAGACTGCCTGATATAGCTTGTATTAGCACAAAACAAACTACTCACTCTTGAACTTAGCAACAGGGAAGGAAGGGAAATAATCACTCAAAAGCGCAAAACAACGAGAAGATGGTGAAAAGAAGACATGATAGTAGCCGCTTCTGGGATAATTTGAAATCAGATTTTCGAGTTGTATTTATAGGAGAAAGTTACTTGCAAATCAAGTTAGGTTTAGGTTTTCTTATAAACAAGGTTTTGTTTCTTGTAAAACAATTAAAACGAAAAATGAATTTTTCCATAAATAAAACTCTTAAAGAAAATATTTTTGGAATTAATTTTCTAAAGAAAAACTTGTAAAAATAATTTCGAATAGACTTAGGACTTGGCACATCGTATGTATTTAATTTAAATTTAATAAAATTTTAAAAATTAAATAATATTATTAAAATAAATATTTTATTATTAAATAAATATTTTATTATTAAAATATTTAATTTTATTTATTTATTTATTTATTTTATTTAAACTTAATAAATATTATTTTTGTTTAATTTAACATTTATACTTAATTTACTATTCTTATAAAATATTTTATTAAGTTTAAATTAAATTTTATTTTAATAAAAATTAGGAAAAATAAAAAATCAGTCAACCGTTAACTTTAACGGTCCACGACGGATCAAGATACCAACCCTTAATATTTTAAATTTTAAGTACTAAAGCAATGTATTGGACATTTGTTGGGTACCAAACGTTAAATAGGTCTTTTTTTTAGGGAGGATTTTATTTTCCCGTCATTTATTTTTCTTCCTTCAATGGAAAAGAAGGTTGTGAAATCGTGAATCACGACACGAATCATTTTCATATTTTAGGGATCGAATCATATATTGTATCGTGAATCTTAGATTCACTATTTTTTTTTTTACCTTAGAAACTTAAAATATGAGTATATATATTGATAGTAACTCAAATTTGTATGAACTTAATACAAGTTTGTTATTATCTAACAGATTGGCGTGGTACAATGATTTAATGATTCACTGACTTTTAATAAATCAGATTTAAAGATAGAAATTGACTGGTCAAACTTAAAAGCTGATCAAGAATCAAGAATCTAATCTGTCAAGAATCGAATCGATTTCCTAAATGTTGACTCGAATCGTACGAATAGAATTGTGAATCGTGAGATTCTAAAAACTATGGTTGACACCATATACATAGGAGTTCGAATTTCATCCTTATTTTCCACCCATATATAAAGAATATTTTCCGTCCTTTCCTTTTTTTTCTTTCTTTTTTTTTCTCATCTTCCTAAAAACCTCTGCCATAGTCATTTATTTATTTTTCTTTCTATTTTTTTCTCATCTTCCTAAAAACCTCTGCCATAGAAATCAAACTCTCCAACTTAATCCGGGTAACTCTGGAAATTATCTCATATTTTCATCATGAACTAGGTTAATTTACATCGATCTTTCTCTCATACAGCCACATTCATCATCTTTCGGTGGAGTCATATTCATCATCTTTTGATGGATTTGCCAAACCCTAGTTTTTTTAAACCAAATAAGTAATGATTAGCAAATATTATGTACTTATTAGTAGAAACATGAATCTGATCTACTTGTCTTATGATTTGTGTATGATTTTTGTTATATAGGTTTTACTTTTTGTAGAAACATGAATCTAATCTACTTGTCTTATGATTTGTGTATGATTTTTGTTATATAGGTTTTACTTTTTTTACCATCTGATCTAATTAGTATTCTCCGCATTAGCACATGAAGAGATGAAACTAGTGATATGGTAATAATTTTTAACATCGATGGTGGTGATTATGCAATTGAAGAAGCAACACAGTCTTGCAAGGTTCTTTTTCGTACCAAACACCAAAAGTTTGACCGGAGATAATTGGAATCACCTGGAATTCAAATTCCTGGTGCTTGGAACTACCTAGGAATTGAATTCTAATGGTGCCAAACGCAGCATAATTAGATATGCTTGTTGTTTGGATTCAGTTTGCTCATTTATGTCAAATATATCCTTCCAAAACAGAAGTGTTTGGTGTGTCCCGATACAATTCGTTTGATTGTAAATGTTAGGTTTTATTCGATGGGGTTCTCTACAATATTCTGAGTCAAACTGTTTCCCATGAATCTTTACTTATATCCTGTTCAAAAAAATTCAATAGCAAAAAATAGTTTACCAGAATTTTTAAATAGGAACATGCATTGCTTAAGAGATAAGATGGAATGAACATAATTTCATACCCAATTACATGTTATATTAATTGATTCAAAAACAAAAACAAAATACATGAAATGATAAAGCGCAAACTATGTTAGTTTAAGGACTAAAATAACATATTCTTATGCTTTGGTCTTGGCTTGATTCCACTATTCGTTCAGTCCCCAGTTAAGTACTAGAATTGACTGAAACTAAGCTTTCTAAGTAGTTAACTTCTAATACAAAATTTGTAAACCTGTTCAAATTTCTTTCAATAGCACTTTCATGTTTTGGATCATATACTACTACATTATGAGTATTCATGAATACAATCTTCCCATTCTTAAAAGCAAACGAGATCGGTAAACAAAAGGTTTTGACAAAACCTTACAAACCATAGGCTAATATATTGGACGGCTTACGCATTTGATGCCATGGAAAGTTATTTCTTTTTGGCTTGTGTTTGGTCGTGAAGAAATTGAGTCTAATATTTGTCATCTTCTCATATCATTCTCTCTTTGATTTAAAGTTTTTACACGAAAGTCGAAAACTCTAGCCATAATTATCTTCGAACGATAAACTTAAATATCTATCATCAAACTCATCTTCTAATACATCTAGCGAAAGTTCTAAAATAGGTATGATTCGATCGTATTTATTTATTTTTTGATCGATGATGATTTATTATTTTTGTAGTTTGATCAATTGTGTATAATAAAACCTAATTAAGAATGAGATATTTTCAATCATCATTAGAAATTTCAGGAGCTTGAATAATCGAAGGAAAAAAAAATTAGAACTTTGATTTATATTGAGGATTTTATGTGTATGTTATTTTTGGATATGATCACAGTCTAAAATTGATTTCTCTTTAGTCATGTTCACTATTCAAAGCCATTGATATATATAATATGAATCTATAATTCTGGACTTAAGCATGTTTTACTTAGCCAAAACCATCTATCAACCACTAATCATTATCGTCTTATCACGCTAATCATGATTATATAACATATATAAATATGTATTTACATCTAACACCAAACTTTTCTGTTACATTTAACCTAAATTTCTTTATCAATTTGTCTTTCTCATATATTCAAGCTCGATTGTATGTAATGTCCAAACACGTTGTAGAGTTTGTGTGCCATGTCATAAAAGTTGTGAAACATCGTATAAATAAGATCCTAGGGTTATTATGGTTTGTCAAAACCTTTTGTTAGTCGATCCTGGTCCTCTTAAAAGATCATATAATCTTCAAACCAACTTATAAATAATCAAAAAATATAAACTATATAAATAAAGTGCATAATTGGAAATAAAACCATGTAATTTTTTTTTTTACAAAAACTGGTATCAACAAACAAAGTTGACATCGAATTTGGAATCCAGAAACATGTTATTTCCAAATTATGGTGTAACAACCAAAGTTGACACCGAAAACTGAAATTCAGGAACATGTTGTTTCCTGTTGTTTCAAGATTATGGTGTTAACAACCAAAGTTGACACCAAAAACTGAAATCCAGAAACATGTTGGCGCATATTATGGTCTTAAGAAGCACAATTGAACTGCATAACTACAAAATCAAAGAGTAACAACCTAAACTAAATAAAAATACCATGAAAAGAAACTAGTGACGCACTTCACGAGGGGGATGCTCCCCATCGTTAGAGATATATTCATTGTAGAATCTTAAAAACAAAACCAAAGCTACATAATCGAAGTTGTCGCAAGATTATGGAGACAACATAAACAAAACAAATGATTGAACAATTTTAAGGTACAAAAAATAACATCATTACTTCGCATTCTCCTATATATGTCTACATTCATCACATATCATACAAGGTGTAACGCTGATTTAAAGAAAAAATTAATATAAAATCAAACAACATAACATAATTAACCAAAAAATGATTCATCAACTAAATGTAAACTAAAATAACATGATGTAAGCTAAATTTTGGACATTATTAACCGAAATTTGAATGCCAAAAATCTAAAACCAAAATATGTAAGCTACACAAATGTAGCAGTTGTATTTTATCAAAAACAAACTAATTCAGAGAACAAACCACAAAAATACATCATTCATCTATATTCATAACACTGATTTTATATAAACAAAAAATCACCCAAAAATGATGCTGAACTGACTTAATCAGACACATTCAGATACATGTAGAAATTCACACCAAAAATCAAAAAATCAAAATAAAACCTGAAATGAAAATAAATTGTACCTGTTTTAGAGATGAATCAATAATCTTGAGCTTAATTATATCGAAATAAATAAAGAAATCTAGTAGAATCAACATATCAAACTTGCAAAAATCTCCGCAAACTAAATCGATCTGAAAATATCTCTCAAATCGAACATGAAAATCTTATATATATCTCTCTCTGAATCTTCAACTCGGAATTTCAAATTCGGAAACATAAAAAACATATTTTGAAAAATCAATCTCTCTGAATCTGATTTAGAAATTCAATCTTCAAATTACAAACAATGATTTCAGCTGCTACTAACAATTTGTATGGAGAATTTACTGACGGTTTCATCGGAAAATCTCAATTGGATAAATCTCGAGAAAAAATCTATCTCTCTTAGTTTTCTCTTTTTCTCTCACTAACTGAAATTAATAACAATTTTCTTTTTAAAATTATCGAATTGGATAAAAAAATATTTGGGTTTTCATTCTAGAAAGTGGGGATATCTATGCTTGGATGTCAAAGTATTTGCTGTTAGACCCAGCTACTGAGATATATCCGGAGGTTTCTAACTAGCGGCCGGGATCTTCCCTCCCCTCCCAGCATCAATTCTGATGTATCCATCCAACGGAGAGGCGTATTATTTTGACTCGTTATTTTCTAATCAATTCGTTTTCTGGATCAACCTCATTTATTTACAGTTTTTCATCTTCTCCTCCGTCGATTTCTTCCGTAACTCTTTTCATAATTCGTCGAAGAAGAACAACCGCCGAAACTATAACAATGGAAAACCTCAGATCTTCGTTTAATTCTTAATGGTTAGACCTTAAATAAAAACGCCTTGCATTTTACATGAGAACTCTTTCAACGATTCGTAACCCACATCATGCCTCCACTTCTGTCTGTGATTCCTTTGCTAATGGTATGTTTTCTATCTATGATTTCGTTGTTATTTTTGATCAATCATGATATTTCCATGAGTGTTTTTAGTTTATTCCTTTAGACATCATTGTGTTTTGTCTTGCTTTTTGCATATGATTGGAATTAATTCATAGGGTTTTGGGTTTGTTTCTTAAATCTCCATTTTCTTTTTACGTCTTTGATAATTCAGGTGAATCGGAAGAGGAGCAGTCAGTCTGTTGTTGAATTGTTTTCTAAATAGAGTTTTATTTTTATGGAATTTATAAGTTTGGTGCTTCTCTATATAAATCACTGGAAAAAATGTCAAATCTCACGTTGCTTTTTTTTATTTGATAGGGTTTTGTTGTTTTTTTTCTTTTGATTCTTGCAATTTAGGGTTTTTGTTGTTAAATATTTTTTTTGCTTGTGGTTTGTTTTTCATGTGCAATTGAAGGTGAAAGTATGATCAGTTGGTACTAAAAATGTTCTTTGAATGGGATTCCTGATAGATTATCGCATGGAAAGAGATCTGATGGCATGGAAAACTTGGTAAATATGTATCTCTTTCAAATCCCGGTGTATGTATATGTATATTTTCTTTATAGTCGGCTTTTCCCTTTGCTTTACGAAGCTTCGGGATGTTTTCTCATACTATATAGGAAGCTAGCAGGTTGCTAAAATGCTCCATCTTATTGATAAGTTTAACCGATTAGTCATTAAAATAACAAATAAAATATCTCTCAGCATGTGCTCTAATCTCTGTTTGATGTTGCTCTCTGTCCATAGTTGTATCGTGAAGGTGAAGAGAATTGTGGTAAGTCTGCATAAATGACCCAGATTTGGGAGTTTTGACCTAATAGTATATAACAATTTTAATTTTGAATTATATTCAGGTTTTCCATTTGATCGATCTTGAGTATTGCAATGCTGAGAAACCTAAAATTTAGGTTTTCCATTTGATCATTCTTTACTATTGCTGAGCTGAGGAACTTAAAATTTATTTTTTGTTGCCTAATCGTTGATGAAATTCATTGAAAATTATTGTTTTGAGAGTCTCATGATTTAGAGATTTCGATTATCTAATAATTTGTTCTTAAAATTGGTTGTTTTCTTTTTGTTATTCGGGTTTGGAGAAGCTTGATTTCATCTTCTTAAGTAGTGGTCGTATTCGGTTGTTGTGGCAGTGGTAATGGTGATACGCTCCAATGATAGTATTTTTTTCTAAATATCGATGATATTGAAGCGAGTAAACCAAAATTTCATTATATTGGATATACATTGATAGGTTTCTTAGCCCCTGCATCATACATCTTCGTGTTCTTAATAATATTCACTTTTCTTATGTAGGATGTGAGTTAGAACTTGAGTTTGTGACGGAATTTCCAAAAGAGATGTTTAAGAAACCAAAACTTAAGAACTCGCTTGGATTGAGAAGATCCAGGAGCAGTGAAGTCTTCCAATCCTGTTTCATCATCGGAAAAACAGACATTCCTATTATTGCAAAAGGTGAACCAATTAGTTAGCTCTTATAACATATTTCTTTTATAGCAGAAGAGATTGATGGAGCATGAAAGGTCTGCAATTTCAGATGACCTATTCATGTATGATTGTTGTTTTGATCAGTTTTTTCATGCCTGAACTGCATAAAATGACAGGTACGGGCAGTAATTGAATTTCAGTTTCTATCTATATGAGTTCATTCTGAAAAGTTTGGAATGCCAAATCCACCCAAACGAATAATAACAACTGGCATTGCATCATCCAATCATGGCATTCTTAAGTCAATAACGGCAATTTTTGGTTGTGATATATATACAGATGGTAAGTAAGGGTTCTTAAATCTTCATCACCTGCCAATTTAGCTTTTCAGATCCTTGATCGTTTCTCTGAATATTGATATTTTTCTCATGTCATCTAAGAATTGACTTTTCTTACATTTCGTACAAATATTGAGGTTAGATTTTTTTGAACATCTATGTGTAGTAGATGTTTGTGGGGAAAAACGGATTGAAGCTATTTTGGGAAAAGTGGGGTGAGCATGTGACAATTCGTCAATCCTTAAAACATTTATGTTGTTAAAGCACTTTACATTTAAGAGATCAATCTGTACAAATCCTGGTCTAAACCAAGCAATGATCGTTCCAGTCTTGCTTCAGTCACAAAATGAGAAAGAGAGGGGTTGGTCTTAGGGAGGGAAGCGAGAGAAGAATGAGGTTAGATTATCAGACTCTATTGGATGTAGTTGGTGTGAATAGCTATCAACAAGTCTTCAGAGAAGATAGATGATCAAGATTAATTAACTTGAATTGCTCTGTCTTTTAGACTTGTTTAATTGTGAACTTGTTGCCGTGTAAAAGCATGTGTTCCAAAATCTTGGCTCAAACTTGTCCCCCTTTTGTTCAATCGATTGAACATCTATTTATATCATAGCTATTGTAACCATACGACCTCTTTTCTGGAAGAAACTGTCGACGGTTGAGTTGTGGTAAAGCGGAGAAGGTGGAGAAGGTGTTGAGAACTGCTCTCCATTCCGATTAAGGTTGAATATTCAGTTATTCAACATCCTACTTCTCTACTCAACTGCTATCGATCTTTCCACAACTTCTCTTTAGTGGGCGTACTGCTGCACCACATGTCATAAACCGTCAGACCAATACCCTAATGAATATCCCCCCATTTGTGACATTTGATGTCTCGTATAATATTTGTAGTGTTAAGCACTACCGATGTTAAGCCAATTAAGACATGCTCAATGGGTCTCTTGACTGAAGACTCGTCTTACTTGACTAACTGATGAGTCTGTCTTGCTTGACTTGATTAGTGAGTCTAGCAGAATAAAATAAATGTATTTTGCTTGACTAGCTGATGAGTCTAGCAGACTAGAATAAAATAGATACGTCTTGCTTGACTAGCTTATGAATCTAGCAGACTAGAATAAAATAGATACGTCTTGCTTGACTAGCTTATGAGTCTAGCATACTAGAAATATGTATTTATTTGTGAATATGGAATAATGCGTCCATCTTGGTCAATTTTGCATTGATAAGAGTATGCATCTGAGCATGAAAATTTGTACGTGAAGCCTCGTATAAAATATATCTGAGAGGCCTAGTATAGCTTAGGATTTTTGAGATTTGTTGAAACCCTAATTTATTAAGCCAAGATACTCATGTGAAATAAAGAAAAATAAAGAAAGGGAAGAGCATCCAATCTTGGTGTTCATGTGAGGATAGAGGAGGAGATCAAGTTTTAGTCCTCACGTGAAGAGGAGGAGAAGACCAAGGTCCTCACGTGAAGAAGAGGAAGAGACCAAGTTTGGTTCTCATGTGAAGAGGAGAGGAAGAGACCAGCTTGGTTCTCACGTGAAGATAAGAGGAAGAGACCAGCTTGGTTTTCACGTGAAGAGTCTCATGTCTTTTGTACCAGAAGCAAGACACTCTTATCTTACTTTTGTACTCAGCCTCACATGTCGAGGATAAAAAAAGTAAAATTGTCAATTTTGATAAGAAGCAAGTCTTCAAAATTTTGATAAGAGTCTAGACGCTCAAAATTCTGATAAGAGTCTAGACGCTCAAAATTCTGATAAGATCTAGACGCTCATATTTTACTTTTTGCACTCTGCCTCACATGTTGAGGGTAAAAGAGTAAAATTATCAAATATTTGGAGAGAAGCATGCTATGTTAGGAATGAAGTCGTGCAAGTCTTATACCAAGAAGCAGGACGCATGAGAGGAAGCAAGACGTGTTCTCTTTGAAATTTTGAAACGCTTTTGCAACATTTATAAGTGTTGCAAAACTGTTTTCAAACCCTACTAAATTTTGTAAAGATATTTTTTTCACACCTTTTACAACTTTTAAAAGTGTTGAGCATTTATTTTCAAAACCTAATTAGGCTTTGAACGTTTTGACATACTTTTTGCAACACTTTTCTAGTGTTGCGAATTTTGTTTTCAAACCCTAATTAGGATTTGAACTACTTTGTAACACTTTTGACACATTTATTGGTGTTGTCGCTCAAGTGTTTCAAAGACCCTTTTAAATTGAATTCTTTCCTACTCACATTAGTTGTCTCTTTAAGCAAATGATTAATGTGATCAAAGTGGGATTTTGACCAGTATAGGCTATGAAATTGTGTTTGTCATATTTTGACATTTTAATTTAAGCACAACTATGGCACTTTAATTAATTAAATAAATATATATTTTAATAGGTTAATATTGTTCAATTCGAACATGAATATTAACATAGATAATTTTGGAGGTTCAACTATGGAACATAACACCAAAATAATAATACTCAGAGTGCTCTATACTAGTGGGTAATCCATCTAGGAGCCTAAGAGATTTTATGTAAAAATCATAGAACATCTGGAAAACTTATCGTGTGCGTCAATGTTGTTCTGATGATTTGAATAAAAGATAGGGATAAGTGCCTGATGAAACTCAAACTGCTCTATACTAATGGGCAACCCATCTAGGAGCCTAAGTGATTCTATGTAAAAATCATAGAACATCTGGGAAACTCGTCATGTGCGCCAGTGTGTTCTAATGATTTTGTGTAGTGATGAATATTGATTAAATTCATCAATTTGATCGTATATGTTGGCTAGACATATAGAGAGGACAAAGATATGCGCCTGAGAGAGAGAGTAGGGATAAGCGCCTACCCGAGAATTCTTTTATAGAATTTTAAAAGTTTATTATTTTTCAGACCAGAGTCTTGAGAGGTGATTTACTATTTTATCCTTATCAAAAACCCACCATCTACAGTAGGGTACACACGTTTGATGTAGTAGGTGATCGTAGATTTGGTCAGATTTTTCGTGATACATCAGTGTTGATTTAAGATTTGATGCGGATTTAGGTTCTAGAGTTAGTATTACGAAAGCAAGATTACCGTATTGATGTGGTTTAAGAATTGTTTCTTGCCTTTACTTTTGTGTAAGATGTATATAGCTGGGTTTGACTGTCAGTTAGTTACTATTGGCTGCAATCAACTTAATTTTTTATGTTACCTTTCATCTGGATCACTTAGTTAGTTGGTTGCATATTCGATCAGTATCTGCTATAGCATGTACATACTCAGGAAAAAAATTTGCACCAGCATGATTTCTTTTTTCAATCATATCTTTAAGTTCTGGTAATTAGTTAGGTTTTACAGTCAGTTAGTTTCTATTGACAGCAATCAATGAAATAATCATTCTTACCTTTTCAATTTTATATTTTTCTAGTGAGGTATTAGATTTTGCTTCTTCGCTGGATGGACTGGCTTATGCAAACTTGCTAAATGTTCTTTCTCCAGAACATGGCAACCCATTTATATTCACAGTAAAAGAGTTTCTAGAAAGAGCCAAGCTAATTCTTCAACATGCGGATTGAATGGGTTGCAAGAGATACTTGACATCAAAATACATAGTTGAGGGGTCGCCAAATCTCAACCTAGCATTAAGTGAGGATTCGGTACATGTCTGTTAAATTCTATAATTGCAGTATATTACATCAAATTTCCCATTATAGGGGTAAATAGAATTAAACTTCCATTGTAAATTAGGATTGTTCTTATATTCTTCTGAATTCCCCGGATATGTGGAGGTTATAGAAAGTGGGGAAAAAACTACAACAAGAAAAAATAGAACCAAACCAGAATACTTAAGAATCAATTAGGTGCCATAATTTCAAATTATAGCCATACAAGGAAAAACTCAATCTTATCATGGGACCTGATAGAAAGAACTGAAACAAATAAAGTACAAATTAACATAAGTTCCGATTAACATATCCATAACCGAAAGAGCATTAAGCGATAATGTGGGAAGCAAAAGAACTAAATTAATTAAGAAAACAAAAGGCATAAGATTCTGCCATACTCTTCCATTTTTCTTCTTTTTGTGTAAGTATCATATTACACCATAGTTTTTTATGTGAGTATAGTGTTTTGGCGATCAAATTTATTGCGCTGCCTTCCTGAGAGTGGTACATCATTATTTAACCCTGATGCTCGGTATTATTTGAGTTAGGACACTTAGCTAGAAATGTTTTTGCACCCAATGTGTAGCTGCACAATACCAGCTTTATCAATGGTTTAAACAAGTATTTGGGATCCTCTTATTTTAACTTTATCAATACCAATTGACAGGGTTTGGAGCACAGAGAATTTGTCCGAGTAAAAATAGTACACATAAATAGGAAACCCAAAGTGCTCACACTTAAACAGGATCTTCATTACTGGCCTACTTGGGAACTGAAATTCGACACCGAGACGGCAATGTGTCATCATCAAATGATCAAGATACATGACAACATTATTGCATCATAAGATATAAACTTACTGGGAGATTTCAGTGCATAAGACATTAATCAGTTTATCTCTACTAAATTTCAATGACCGTTTAAGATGAAACAGAGCAATGAAGAGAAGAAGCAAAGTTAAAAATTAATATCAGGGTATTATTCTCAATAATACAATGTTTCTTCTTTTCATGTTGGTTACCCGAATGTCGACTCGAGAAATCAAGATGGGATACTATAGGTTCTAATTAATGAAGTTTGAGTAACTATATTTTGAATTAATTATAGTGATATGAAAGACCCACTCTTAAAATGCTTCATCAATGCCCCAGTAAACCTCTGTATCATTCAATCTGAACTTCTCTTTATGAATTAAAACAGGTGTTAAGATTTATATCAGCTATCAGATATTTATCGGATAATATCTGATATCATCCGATAAGCTTATGAAACGGTATCGGATACGAAGTTTAAGATTCCGTCGGAACTTATCGGATATCAGAACCGGATGAGCCAATATCCGTTTCGATATCATCCGTTGACAGCCCTAGATAGTGGGATAAAAGAGGCTAGACGGGTGAACTTTCCCCGTCTAGCTTTAAAACTTATTTTTTAATAAAATAATAGCCATACGGGTAAACTTCCCCCGTCTAACTTTTAAAACTTATTTTTTTAATAAAATAATAGCCAGACGGGTGAAGTTCATCTGTCTGGCTTTCAAATCTATTTTCAGTCGTTGGATGAAACTTTTTTCCATACGGGTGAACTTCACCTGTTTGGGATCCAGACGGTTAATGTTCACCTGTCCAGTGAAGACTGGCGAGCACTCCTTCGATTATATGAGTGGTTGATAGATTTTGGATGAAAGACGCTTCTCTATATCCATAGTAGGGTCTAATTTGATCAAAGTCCTTTACTTTGAAGGTGAGCACTCTACGGGATATGGAATAAAAACACTCATCCCTTTTAAAATGAAGGAGTGACTAGGCAAAGAAGTATTTTTTACACTATGAAACAATGAAAAAAAAAAAGAGATTAGACAAATAAAATTCTCCCGTCTAACTTTCAAAACTTATTTTTTTATAATAAATAAATAGTCAAACGGGTGAAAATTTTCTACGTATATAAAGAGAGCTTTTCTCTGTGATTTGAGAGGCTGCAGTTTTGGAATTTCAACAAGGAATTTGTTTTTCCATACCAAAATGACTTTTTGGGTTAGTTTCTTTTTCCTCAATGGTGATATTATTTATTTATTTATTTTCTAAATGTACATGTATTTTATTTATCTTTGTTTTGTTTATACTATTCACATAGATTACAAAATTTCAATGGTAAATAATTAAATTTTATTATATGAAAACGTTAGGAGTGGAAACTGAATCAGAAAAACCCTACATATTTCGCTTCAACAAAGGAAAAGCAAATGAGAAACTTCATCTTTCTTAGGTTGGAGTATCTCGGAAGAATATTCAACGAACTGAATTAGCACTACTAAGAATTGTTTGATTTTAAATACTTCTTCCGTTTCTGGAAAAGAGTTACTATCACTTTTTCAATTTGCATATTTTTAGGCTAAAATGAAAAAGTGATAGTAACACTTTTCCATAAACGGAGGTAGTATTTGTTTTCTTTTTCACACAGAAAATTCTTACAAGAATCCTTTTCTTTTTCCAGGCAACTATTGGAAGGCTGATTACTAGTAGTACTACTCCAGTTAATTGTCAATGTAACGTGGGAGAGAGGAATCCAATTCTTTTATGCTCAATCCTCACAGCTAACCAGCGGTCATGTCCTCTGGATCTTGAGTTCGACCAGGATAATGGTGTTATTGTTTTTACGGTCATTGGGGGTTGCACAGTACATCTTACCGGTTATGTTAGCAACGGTACTGGTCATGTTTTTTCCATAATATTAATCAAGTAGATTACGTTTTTATATATTTAATTTTCGCAAGTTTGAAAATATGAAATTAAAATTTTTGAGTTATCCATTTTTCAGATGAAGGGAAGGTTAAGATTGTGGAGAACCCAACTGAAACGAAAAAAAGTTTTAAAGCTGCACTACCATACTGGATGACGTTTTTCCTTGTACCTTGTGTGTTGATTTTTCTGGACAAGAAAAATACTTCATTATCAGATGTTCAACGAAAAAATTGAAGCTGTGTGTAGGGGTGTACAGAAAACCGAAAAATCGGGTAAACCGGACCGAACCGTATCACTAATAGACCGAACCAAGCCGAATCGAAAAATCTAATGATAATCAACGGTTTTAGATTTAAGAAAATCGGTTGATCCCGGTTCGATTTTGATTCACTCCTAAAACCGAACTGAACCGAACCCATTCGGTTTAAGCCGATTAATATGTGCCGTTTGATTCATCATCTTCATCATCTTCTTCTTCTTCTTCTTATTCTTCTTCTTCTTTCCTATCAAGTTTAACAAGTTCTAACTTCTAAGAACAATCACCACTTAAGGTACCCTAAATCTTCTTTTGCTTTTGATCTTTTTTGAATTTTGAATTGTGCGTACTGCTTGTATTGTAATTTCTGGACATGGGTTTGCATAAAAATGTGAAATTGAGCTTATAGTTGGTCGAAAGTGTGATGAAATTGAACTCTAGGGTTTATGTTAGAAAGTTCCCAAATGTTTGGAATTCCTAGGTTGTATCAATATAGTCCCCAATGCGTGATACTAGTTTTAGCATGCTGTTTCTCATACTTAACAATGAAAATGCTTGCTTTTATGGAGAAATTCATGGTTCTGTTTTTAGGTGATTCGGTCTGAGTTCAGGTTCTTCAGCTTTTCACTGATTTTGATTAGTCGGTAGTACTTAAATGCACATTAGGGTAGGGAATTTGAATAAATGAAGATGAAAATGTGGTGTTGGTTTTTTTGTTGATTTATCTGTTTGATAGCTGTGGCATTATGGGATAGGAAAAACTCAATTTTGCAACGTAAACTTCTTTTAAATGTCTCTGTAGGGTTTCAAAATTGACATTCTGAAAGGGAAAAGGGATAGTGTTTCTGATATTTCTTCAGTTCCCACTTGTCAGTCATTTTTATTTTGTTTTCAGTTTTCACTTTCTTGATTTCTTGGATGTGATTAATGTCTAACTGTCAGAACCCTGAGGTTTAGAGTTGCCACGGTGTAAATTGTGTTGCAATTAGAAGATGGAAACCTCTAAGATATACACGCAGGTTGGTTTTTATTCAGCTCTTAGGTTCATGGTTTCATTTTAACTGGCTATTCTGCCTTGCAACTCTCCACTAATGTGAATTACACTACAAAGATATTAAATAAAGTTTAATTCTTGTATATTACAATTTGATCAATTTGGAAAAGACATATTTGATATAAAGGATCAATGATTTCAAGACGGGCGACAGTCATTGTCCTGCCCCATAAACACAACTAAATTCTCAGAGGCTTTACAACCACCCTTGTCTATTAACCACTTTTTGAGTTCTGTTCATCAGTTGTTAGAAAACATATTGCAGATTATTTTTATTTGTTGTTCCTGAATTTAATGTATGAATCACCACCTTCGATATTTAAACTGTTAGTATAATTTATAAAAAGGTCATTTGTCTGATTTGGTTTAGCACTGCTCCGACGAAGATAGCATGACAAGACCTGTCTTGTTGGTCACTGCCTATGTTGACATCTACATTAACCAATCAATTGTTGCACCATTTAATCACCCTAATCTCATTATTTTACGTTTGTTGTTTGAATAATCCAATTAATTACAAGTCTCAATCACATTCCACTTCACATTCAGTGTTGGCTATGGGGGAATAGTTAGGATGCTGTACTCTTAAGAGGTATATTTTACATATTGTTTCTAATAGTTTTAGCATTTAGTATGGCGACATGTAATGGTTCTGCAAGATTCTGTGTACACTGAATCTGATGTCATTTTGGATCAGTCTGATTTATGAAAAAAGTGTGTAGTAGAAGTTTGTTAAGTTTGGAAATTTCCGGTTTACCAAAATCGGCCGGTTTAAAACCGAAACCGAGTCGGTTCAAAACCGAACTGAACCGAATTGTTTAATGGTAATACTCGGTTTTCAAAACCAAAAAACTGAGACTATCGGTTTCGATCATGGCTGGGTCAAAAACCGAACCGAACCGTACCATGTGCACCCCTAGCTGTGTGCTTATATGAAATTATTCTGTCTGTCGACTGAGTTTCTTTCTCTTGCAATTAGTGTGTTACTGTTTTAGATTTTGATTTTAACTTTTGTTTGAACTCTTTTTGGGTGTGGTTTATGTTCACAGAGTACAGTTTGCTGGATCTATGGAAAGTTGCTATCAAATATCTAAAGTCAGTTTGCTATATTAATGCTAGCTATGTCTTTAATTAGTCTTTTAACTGTCTAACTACACCTTATGATCTCTAATGAATGTCGAGTAACATTATGCTTACATATATCAGCACTAGCCCTTACTATTGTTGATCTTGAGGAAGACCAAATAGCAGAGGAGAGGAGGTGCGATTGTGGTATGAGGGCTGGGGCTTTGGACCTTTGGTGCTACCAATTTTTTGCCAACAACTTTTTGAATAGAATGATCCCCGTAATGGGTATTTTCAACAACTTTTTACACTATTGGTTTCCAATTCAATAAGAAATCTTTTAGATGTGCTAATATATGACAGGGGTATATATATAAAAATCCGAAATATTCGATTAGGATTTTCATGGATTCCCAATAATCATAGTGGGGAGTTTTGTATCATGGACATATATGCTGTTTTTTCCCTCCCACAGTGGACATGCGAATTGTGGCATTTAGCATTTTGAATTGCTAATAATACCATTTTAGCATACCTGGTGATTCGTACAGGGTACTTATCACTAGGCAGTGTACAAGAAACGGTATTTTCAGCGTTGTGTTATAGTTCAGTTCGCTGGGCACAGTCTCAGAGCTTGGCAAGGACTCGGTTTAAAAATGAGCACTACGCCGAGCTCAAATTTAGAAAGGGCCCATCGCCAAGCTTGATGAAAGAGACCGTTTTTGCTGGTGGTCTTTTCATTTCCATTGCTGGGGTCAGATTTTGTGTTAGTAGTCTGGTGAAATTCACATCAATTGCAGGATTTCAAGCATCAAATATAACCTAGGCAATAGTGTTTGTTTCCAAAATATTAGTCAAATCCAAATTTTTGGTTCCCAAATACAAAGTGATTTTGAGAAAATGAATAGTCAAGGGAAGTGTTTGAAGTAGATCGTTATTTATAGGTCTTAAGAAGGTGACAGCCGGAGACTGTTTCCGGATAAGTTCATTTTTCAAAACAGGGTAAATGAATGGATTGATTGACTAATTGATCATGTTTTCATGCAGCGACCACTATAGCGCGGAAGTCTAAAAGCCAATGAGAGATAACAATTACTCCTATCTGGCTTAGAAATCCGTTTATTTGTCCTCCTAGACTATATTTAAAGGGCTTAAGTTGTTTTTATTTAGGGGTTTTGTGGTTAAACAGAGACTTCATCTGCATTGAAATTCCTTACTATAGGCAAATGACTATTTGGGGTTAGTGCTTTAGCTCTTATTGTTATCCAATAATCTTATTTTTGTAAGCACTGATGTTCGTATTATTCACTTATTTTTTCCTTTAAACTGATTGAATTAATATATATATATATACCAGGAGTTGAATTAGAACCAGGAGAGACATTCACTTATCGCTTCAACAAAGCCAACGGAAAGCTACATATTTCTCAGGTTAGATATCCAAATTCAATCAATGAAATACGATCAATATAGAATCTTATGTTTATATGTAACTTGATTTTGCAGTTAACTTCGGGGAAAATAATCGATGATGATTGTTTAGCTGATGTAGTTGAGATGAAATGTGACGTTGGAGATGGTGATCAGATGCCTATCGTCTTATGTAGGTTCTCTTACATGAGGCAGCATATGTCATCATATGCTCTAAATTATGAGTTCGGTGAGGATGATGGCCATGTCACCTTTTATGTTACTGGCAATTACAGTGTTCATCTTGCTGGTTATTTTCTCGGCAAAGGTGATAGTTGTCGAGATCAAGGTTAGCATAACCTGCTTAACTCAAGTGTAAACAGAACTTAGATTTTCTTTTCTTGGAAATTAGTGTTCATCTTGGTGAAAGTCTTGACAATTAATCAATTACTATGAATTATATTGCAGGTCAAACTTCAAATGAAGAAGTGAATAATGAGATAAAGAAGATAAATATCAATAAAGAGGGACTTGAAATTTCGTTATCTTTGAAGATGAAGTGATTTTATTTTTGTGTTTGTATTTTTGTTTTTTTGGCTAATAGATTGCTAATATTTAGAGCTAGTACTTTTTTACACAGGTTGTTTCCTCCACCGGGCCAGGCTGTTGTAATTTTGTGTTTCAACTTTCACAAGTGGAATTCAGTTTATGCATGCTTAGTTTGGTTTGATTATTTGTTTCACCAGTTTTTTATGCCATAGATTGAATTTGTACTTGAAGGTATACTTTTGATTATTCATCTGTTACACAAGAACCAAATGGTACATCTTTTGCTCTTTCAGCTGCGTGACAAATATAAATCGTAGTACTGAAGAACTTTGAATCGTTATATGCAAAAGGCCGGGAATCAGATTAATTATATTAGGATTCTTAAAAATACCTTAAAAAAAAAACTATTAATAAAAATATTACTTCCGTCTTAGAAAAAATAATATTTTCACTTTTTCTAATTTGGTTTATCTTTAGATAAAAATAAAAAATTAAAAGTATTATTTTTTTAGGATAAAAATAGTAAAATTGAAATATATTAGTGAATCCAAAACGTTTTGATGAGTATGAATTTTATTTCAGACGCCTAATATACACATGGAGCTATTTAGCTCTAAAATTAGCCATCTTTTAATTCGTTAATTCATTTTCATTAACGGCAAGTTGCCAATATGTACTTGGTGATGCTTTTTCTTTAGTCTAAGTTTGAAATTTCTACTTGATTTACAGGGAAAAGATTGTTCACATGGACAAACTTCTTCTATAGGTTGTTCATAAATCACATTATCATAAATGAATTAAATCTCATTGCAACATTGTTCTGGAGATAGGTAGCGACCAATTTACCAGAAAAAGAAAGGTGAAATATAGCAGCTCATATGTTAGCGTCGTTTGAGACGTCTCATGGATTACAATCAGAAGATGGGCCTAGTACCCCCAAACTCCAATGATTTGGTTCTAGACTTCTAGTGGACAAATATAACTGGACGCATACTCGTCCAGTCGTGCGTGACACAATCAGCATCGAGTCCTAATTCTGGCACGGACCAGGTAGACCAGGCACGGATCTAAGAGGGCTAAAAACATCTTGCAAACCCGGGTTAAAGGCTTGACCAAAGCCTTTTTTTTTCTTTAGGCTTGTAGATTTGGGGCTGACCCGGGTTTAAGCTAGGGATGTTAATGGGTCCGGTTCTTTCCGGGTACCGTTGGATCCGAAACCGGACCCGATTAAAAACATAAATATTCGTCGGATCCGGGTATTTAACGGGTCTTCTAAAATCAACTATATATTTTTTTAAATTTTTTATATTGGCTTGAAACGAATAATCTTTTATATAAAGTTATTGTTACATCTGTGTAAGTGTTCTAATTAAAGATTGAATCTAAGAAAAAATGAAAAATTAAAAAAAATCTAAGCAAAACTAGATAAAGTATTTGAATTTTGGGCAAAATTAACAAACAAATAATAAATATTCGGATACCTGATACCCGTTGGATAATACCCATTAGGACCCATTAAGATTTCGGGTCCAATCGGGTAATACCCGTCGAATCCTAAGTCACTAATGGGTCCAACTTAAGAACCCGGACCCGATTCACCCGGTTCCGGATAGTGGGTACCCATTGGCAACCCTAGTTTAAGCCCTGATTAGCCCCCTCATAGGTTCGTGCCTGAGGTAGACTTAAAAACTAAATTTAACCTGAGCTAACCTAAGGCCTTAAAGGTAAAAAAAAATCTTAAAATTTGAAATTTAGGTAGTAGACCTGAGGGATTGACTTGGACTTTAACCCCGGTTAGCCTTCTCATAAGTCCGTCAGTCAATTATATTAGTCTATCTACTGGTGGTCAGTGGTCAGCGTTAGGTGAAATTACCTTATAGCAGTAGTAACTTGGGAATACATAAAGGGGAAATAACATTATGGTGTGGGAACGTAAAAAGAAGGACGTTCTTCTGCTCAAATCGGCTCCTTTGGGGATGATCTGAGCAGATCAACCACCACCGATCACTCTCTCTCACTCTGATCCTTCAAATCTGCTTTGTTTTATCTTGTTTTAGTTACTTTGGGTTTTTTTTTCAATCCTGCTCTTCTTGCTGGGGTATGTGTTTGTTTTTGGATTTGTGGCTGCAACTACAGGATAGATGTGATCTTTTGTAAAGAAGAAAGCAAAGCAGTTCTTCACTTTCAGTTCTAATCCATGAGCAGATCAAAACTTCAACATTAGTTTTAGCAGCAACATCGTCTCCATCAAATCTAGGACTATGATTTCTTTTATGATTTCGATGGTGATCGTTTTTTACTTTTCTATGTATTAAGTTTATGTAAATTTCATGTTTTAGGTGTTTATACCAATCTAGGGTTTTCTAGATCCGGGTTTGCTTCAAATTTTAAATCAAGTTTCAGGACTGTGTACTTTATTTTTTTACTATCTTATTTTGGTCATGTGTTCTTCTTTGTTACGACAACAACAACAACAACAAAAAGTATAACAACAAGAACAACTTCAGATTTAGCTAAGGAAAGAAAGGCAACTACAACAACATTAAGTTCTTCAACTACAACAACAACCGTTACAAAGACTCCAACGTCGATTCAGGTAGTTTCATTTCGATACAGACCTCAAAAGATTCATTCAAAAAACCTTCGTTACTTAAGCAACTGTTACTCAAGACTCTGTTATTTAGATTTAGGTGTAAGATACTTTGATTATAAAAACATTATTTCATGTAATTTAGATTTACATGTTATTGAAATCACGGGATTGGATTTGATCCAACCACTACTCCGTGCAGTCAAATAAACTCGTTTTGTTTCAAAACTAGTTAGGCCATGTGATCTGATTTGGTACTATATGAATTCTGAAATGTTTTTTAAGAGCAACCACAATCATACGAATATACCAAACGACCAAAGAGTAAAAATTTTACCATTTAGTCCGTCTGAAACGCAACGTTGCAGGAGTAAAATTTGATCGGGCGGTTGTCTAAGCTAGCGCCTGAGTTGGGCGCACGGCTAGGTATACGTCTGTTGAAACGGAAAGTTGTCTATGAATACGCTTGGGTGGGGCGGATATTTTGTGAACGCTCGATGGGAGGCGTAACCTAAAAGAACGTCTGATGATAGACGCACCCCTAGATGCACGCCCCAGAGACAGGCGCTCTCTTAGCCGAACGCATGATGGGGCGGAATCATAGCCAAACGCCCGTCTTTTCCAACACGTGCAGTTGGTTTGTGTGCGTAAAGGACGGGCGCACGCTTAGCTATCCGCCTCATTCATCAGGCGCATCCCTAGCCGAACGCACGTCTCACCAGGCGGACAGCTGGGTGAATGCCTGATAGGGCGGACCAATATATGTCCGTCTTTGATTATCTTCTCCTCTTTAGACCACCATTTTTCTCATGAACACTTCCAACAAAACAAACGAAATCCGCCCATCACACCCATTTGTGAAACCGCATTCTCCCAAATCAAGCTCAACTCCTTATAAAATTACAAATCCTCGGTAGATACCAACTATTTGAAGTTATGATTATTTCAAAGAAGGTAATAACCTCAAACTTTACTATAAACAAAGAATGGATTTTATAGGTTTACATTATTAAGAATTGTATTGTTTTTTTATTAAATTTGCATATATATATATTAAAGATTCATCATGTGATTATGAAATAGATAAATTAGGTTTTAGAAATTGTAATTTTGAAATTGAGTATAATTCTAGGGTTTATGGAATATGTAAATTGGGTATAAAAATTTGATGAGAATTTGTTGAATTGAAGTTAAAATTGATTAAGTAGTTGGTTAATTTGAGTTGGGTTGTGGATAATTTTATGATTAATTGATTTGATATGATTGTTTATGAAATTTGGGAACTTAATTATGTTATTTTGCAAACTTATGAAATTGTCTATGAAAAGATCATAAATGTTTATTGTTTAAGAGTTTGAAAGATAGATACCAAAAAAATCTAAATCAAACTTCACGCAGATTATGAAGATGAACAGGAATAGAGTTACAAGATCGGGACGAATTGGGAACTTGAATCCAGCATCAACTGAATCTGGAAGTGGTGTAGTTGTTCATCCACATTTCGTTGTTGATTTGGTTAATGAAGAAGTTCAATCACCAGTGATTGATAATGAAATGTATATTATAAGGAATCAAGCAAATTTGTTGGTCAGGGTCTTGACCCGTTCGATTGACGCTGGGGAGTTGATGAGTGTTGAAAAACAAAGAGGAGTTTTACAAGTGCTTAAGGAGATAGCAAATCTTTCTTCTAAATAGAATGTTGGTCGCCTCACATGAATGAATTATGGACTTTGTTCTACCTAAATGTTTTTATCTTTTAACACTTTCGTAGCGTTGTTGGTTATGGTGTTGAACCTTATTAGTACTTTTATTATGAATATGAATTTCTTAATTTAGCTTGAATGAGTTGCTTGTAGTTTGTTTTTCTTTTTTATTTAGGAGAAGAGTAGATAGGGGAAAAAATGAGTGCTTGGTAAAAAAAATGCATCTAAATTAATTAATTACTCAAAATTTAAAAAGAAGTTCATTAACATTTAAGATAACACTATTAATTCAAAAATAAACTGAAAATAACATAATAAGAATGCAAATCTTAAGGTTTCAGGTATTCCAAGAATCCTTTAAGGTTGGCTTATCCTTCCCTGTAAAACATTTGTCTTCCTAAGTTCGATGTACTCTCTTGTTACGACATCCAACCCGAAGACATTCATCACCATTATACGAAACTCGTCGTGTGCTTCTTTCTTAGCGTCAAGTTTTTATTTCCTAACTTGTTTTGCTTTAAACTTTGCCGAAGACTCAGTTAGTTTTGTCGTAAACTCGGATTCTCTCTGCGCCATCTTCATTTTTGTTTGTTCTGCATATTTGGTGTTGAAGTTTTGTTGCTCTTTAATAATAATTTCCATCGTTTCTTGTTGGTCACTGGATTTTGCTCTCCTTGTTTTCTTCTGTCGTTTCGCTTTTTTTTTTTCCATATAACGGTTATATGTGTTAGGTATATCTCTTATTTCTTCATCGCCACTGGAATTGTCTTGGCTTGTTTCCTGTCTTTCCCGGTTTTTCTTGCCGCTATCATAATCTTCCCCAGCTTGTGATGAATCGAAAACATCTGTCGATCGTCGTGAATATTTTACCACCATTAACATAATTGCGTAGAACTCTTCATGCTTAAATATTTTGCCACCATTAGCTTCATTGAAAAACTTCCTTACTTGTTCAATCTGTTTTTTTTAAGATTAGTGGAGGATATACAATTCAAAACAATAATGTACGCATCAAAATTAAACGGGTACTTACCTTTGTTTTGGGGCCCCATCCAGTATGGTGTTCACATTCTACTTCCGCCTCTTTTGCAAAGTAAAGTGCCACATCTTTACTTATTCCCTGAAATCGTTTCCGAATGGAGGTCCAAGTGCGCCCCAGTATTGTAGGTATGACTTCTTTCATCCCATTTAATATGCAAGACCATAATCTTTCTTCTGATTGATCGGAACCAATACTACAATCTTGAGATATTGATAAATGAATTTTACACATCGTTACATATTTAAATGTAGTAAAATTTGGACCTCGTGGTTTTGGTGCCTTTATTCTAACCGATTTGGAAAATAAATATATGAAAAAGAACGAAGTTTTTTTCGTATACAAATTAAATAACAATGGGTTAGGAGTATGAAAATGGATTAGTAGCAATATACTCAATCAACCAATCCATCCATTTATAGGTATGTCAAAATATAGCCGCTACAACGGTAAAAATTCTCAACGGCTATCTTAACGGTTAGAATAATTAGGCGTTCACTTAGAATAACGCCCCACAAACAGGCGCTCGATTAACCCAACGCCCCACAATGAGACGCTCTTTTAGCCGAACGCCTACAACATGCGTTGTCTTAGGAAGACGCCCAATACATACGTTAATCCAGACGAACGCTTGTTACCAGGCGTTCTTCTAACGTTACGCCTGACGGGGCGTCCTCTTAGGTGAACGCCTGATGAGGCGCACGACTAGGTTCACGCCCGTTTGATGAAACACACGTCTAGATAAACGTATGTCATCAGACGGATAACCAGCGTAACGCCTGGTAAGGAGCACAGGTCTAGGTTAACGCTCGACTATATTTGGATTTGGTCTAGTTTTGGGATCATTTTTGATCTCGAACAATAAAAAATGCGAACCATTATTCATTTATGCTCGCCCTACTACGTCTGGGTTTAGACGAACCAAAGACCAAATTTAGATATGGTCCGTCTTTCACTCCCATAACTGTGGTTGGTCTAAGCGCAACTTCAACAAGGCGACTATACCAAAGAGTAAAAACTAATTTTTTTTGTTATTTTTCATTTTTTCCACAACGGTTTCGCGAGTAAATATGATCGCACGTCCAGTGAAAAGAGCGTTTGTTTGAAAACGTTGTTGTAGAAGAACGTTAGTCGACACAGACGTTGCTCTAATAGGACGTATGTTGTTTGGCGCATATTTGGATGAACGTTCATCAGACGCACTTATAAATGAACGTTTGTATTTTGTACGCTTCCTTAATACTAACTAGACGCTCTCTAACCAACGCTCTCTAATACTAACTGAACGCTCTCTAACTCTATAACTAAACGTTCACTAACTCGTAAGCACTAAGCACTAACTAAAGCACTAAACGCTCAACCCCTAAGCACTAAACGCTCAACCCCTAACTAAACGCTCACTAACTCCTAAGCACTAAGCACTAACTAAAGCACTAAACGCTCAACTTCTAAGCACTAAACGCTCACTAACTAAGCAAATGTGCACTGCACGTTTACTAACTCTCTAACTAAACGTTCACTAATTCTCTAACTAAACGCTCACTATAAATGGACGTCTTCTTAAATGGACGTTTGATATATAGGCGTTTTCTTAAATGGACGTCTCAACCAGACGTTTTTCTTAGCTTGTGTTTGTTCTACCAGCGTTCTCCTAATGAAGCGTTACATCATACGCTACTCTTCCAAAGCGTCTCACCTAACGCTTCTCTAACAAGACGTCCGTGTTTCAGAACGCTTCCTTAACATAGCGTTTTGGGTAAACGCTCTTCTAAGAGCATCTCCAGTCACGCGATCATTACCAAAGATCAAAGATCAAATTTTTTGATCTTTGATCCGTCACAAAAACAACGGGGTATGATCAAGCGAGGTGGTAGGATATCGTTTGAACGCAAGCGAAGTATCAAGACACCGCTTGAAAAGACGGACGGGAGACTAGTAGCTCGCCTGATACAAGCGAGATACTGCTGTATCGCCTACCAAAAAATACCCAGGCGAAGTACCAACATTTCGCCCACTAACTAAGCGAAACATCAGAGTTTCGCTTGTCGGAACGAGAGGCCAAGATTTCGTCTGTGTAATGTGCGGATAACCCGTGCAAAAGAAATTCCGGGCGAGATACTGGGATACCGCATGGACACAAGCGGAAGCTTAGAACCCCGTTTGGAGGGTGAAATACACGGGCGAGATCTTGGGATCTCGCCCGTGTATTTCACGGTTAATAAAACCCTAGCTCCCCTCTCTTCCAAACAGCATTCTTCTCTGTTGCCTTCTTCTTCCACCTTGTTGTAGCCGCTCAACCCACATAATCCCCCATTTTAGCCAACTTTAAATCATTCAACGAGAACCCAAGGTCCCGTTTAGTGCAAGAGTACTTCGCTCATACCATTTCCAAGCGAAATCAAGGTATATTTTTTTCAAAATAAAGATGAATTAAATTGTTTTTATTTGATATGAAATGTTGATGATTTATTAGTTAATTCGATTGTAGATGTTGTTTAATTAATCATGTAGTTACCATATTATAAACCGATTATTGAATTGTGAATTTTGTGTTCTAAACTTATGATATAGGGAATTTATTTAGGGTTTATATGGATGTTAAATATTAGGTTTCAAAATTTGTTCCCTTTGTTAAATTGAACATACAATACGAAATTGTTGTAGTTTAATTTTAGTGGGTTTGTGTTTAATTTTTGATTGAATATAGTATGTTGTGTAGAAATCAAAGGAATTAATTTTGATTTAATTTTGAAAATAATGTGTATGGATATATTTGAAATTGTGTATTTTGTCATAGGGTTTATGATAAATATTATAAATTGGGTGTATTCTTATTGATGATTATTTGTTGTTGCCTGTTTATAATTTATTAATTGGTTGGTTAAATTTAATTATGTTGGGGTTAAATAAATAAAGATATGTATCATTTCTCTATTTTATGTAGATTCTGAAGATGAATTTCGATGATATGTATCGAATAGTTAGAGTACCAGGACATCCACAAGGGTTGAGTCAGGCCATCAGGATAGAACCTGAAGATGGTGGAGTAGTTGCTCCAACAAGGGGGGTTCATTTGGGGGAAAGGGTAGTTGAACCATCAGTGGTTGACAATCGAATCTCAGCTATAAAGGATAGAACCGATTTGTTGGTTAGGAGACTGACTCGCTCGATTGAGTCTAGGGAGGTGATGAGCATAGAAGAACAACAAAGAGTTCGAATAGTGCTACAAGAGATAACAACCCTTTGTTCTGGTGAAAATTAAGATCGCTAGAACATACTGAATTTGCTAGTTATGGTGTTGAACTTTATGTTGTGTCCCTTTATCTTTCAAAGTGTTGAACTTTATGGTGAACCTTTTTAGTTCTTTTAATTTATTTATGAATATTAACTTCTACGGATACCAAATGAAGTTTGTAAGTTATTTATCAATTCATCTCAATGGCTTGTCAAGTAAAATAAAATATCTCTGAAAAATTGAGTAGAAAATGCTTGGATTATTAAGTAGTCGTTCTATTGTCAATTCAGTGTATAGTCATTTCATCGCAATGCGTTGTCAAGGGAAAGCAAAATATCGTTAACAAAGTTAAAATTCAATCTTTGAATTATTATTTAGTTAGTCTATTATCATTTCATCGCAATGCCTTGTCAAGGGAAAGCAAAATATCTTTAACAAAGTTAAATATTATTGGTTGAATGTAGTATGTTGTGTAGAAATTAAATTGATTTAATTTAAAAACAAATGTGTATGGTAGTATTTGCAATTGGGTAATTTGAATGAGATTAATTATAATTGGTGAGATTGTTTTATTTTGATAATGATGTATATATTTTTAGAATGTTTAATGTATAATTTTTGGTACAAATGTGTACGGAAATAGACAATTACAAACAAGTTTAGTTGGTGTTAAATTAATTTTAATTGTTTATGCATTGTTGTGATTTACTGAATATATTGACAATGTTCTATTATTTGTTTGGGCAGATGTCTAGCAATGTTGTTTCGAGATGGGATGGTAGAAAGAAGAAAAGCAAAAAAGCTAAAATCGCAGAGGATTGTGAACCTGAATCCATGGTCCCCGAGTCCGTAGATGTTCCGGGGTTAGAACACTATAATGTTGTCGAAGATACGGAGGAACACGTATCGACAAATATTACTTATTCCTCCGACGCCAATTTCAGGTTTGACCACCGTGGCTCTCTCAAATTAGTTATACAGCTGTACAAGAAAATCACTAAGGAGTCTAATAGGGTCCAATATATAATAGAAAGGGGAGGTTGGGGCAGATTACTATCCCTACCTTTAGTAGATTCATCCCACGCTCTTATTGATTATATTGTCGAGCGGTTTTGGGACACTACAAACACATTTCACTTTTGTTTTGGGGAGCTTGGGTTCACTCCCCTAGATTGGGTTATGTTGACCGGGCTTAGTATCGGTGTCGGGAGATCTGTTCCTTATGACCCAGCTAAATACAGATTTCAGTATGTTCGTGAGAATATTTTTCCTGAACTGAAAGATAATGCGGTATGCAAAAGAGAAGGTGTTCCCCAACAGTGGGTTTCGGATGCCATCACCCTGAAGTTTTTGACCACCTATTTTGATAAAGATACATTGCACGCTGCCAACGATGATAGTGTTCTTGCTGATAGAGTTGCGAGGGCGTTCTATATGTATGTTCTGGGGAATTTCTTTTTCCCAAATGTAAAAACCTACATTGATGCAGGTTGGTTGGCTGCCTTTGATAATCTAAATGAAGTTGATCAGTACGACTGGGGTGGTCCTGCATTTTCAAAATTGTATTCGGGTCTTGCCACGGCTAGTAGGGGACAAAAATC
This sequence comes from Papaver californicum, assembly GCA_023531435.1. Classification (NCBI taxonomy): domain Eukaryota; kingdom Viridiplantae; phylum Streptophyta; class Magnoliopsida; order Ranunculales; family Papaveraceae; genus Papaver; species Papaver californicum. The sequence continues at coordinate 4,360,838 of JAJJMC010012129.1, forward strand.
AGTATCCGGGCCGTTCCAAATTTTGGAGGTAATTTGTTGTTCTTTATTCAAAATGAATTTTCTTAAAATTTAATTGTTATGTTGTTAAATCATTTTGACCCTCGCGTTTTTGTTGTAGTTTTGGGGATACGAATATCTGGGAATATGTCGTCCAAATAACCCTTCGGCTGAAAGTGAACATGAATGGCCTAGATGCCGTAGGTGGGTCGGCTCCCGGAAGAAGGGTGTTGACATAGTGAAGACAAGGACTAAACTGAACCAGTTATCAGTAAAGGACGTGACGTGGCAACCATGGCTTACTGCAGTTCACTACCTACCAGAAGCTATTGGCCGCACAGCAATAGAACTTTCTGGAAAAAGAATAACATTCACCTAGGTGGGCACTGTATGTTTCCTCGTCCTTGTCTCCTACTCCTTTTTTTTCAAACTCGTACTGTTGTGAATGGGTAGGTATTTATTTATTATCATTTTTTTGGATAAAGCACAATATGTATCTCGGAGATCGTTGCTGGAGGCAGAACAACCCAACTTGGGGTATTCCTGCAAACCCCCCTGCTTGCATTTCCAACTTCGTCGACTACGAGATTGAGGACATGACAGCAATTTCTAACGTCAATGCTAGTGAATACGTACGTGTCGTGCCCTACGATGTTTATTATGAATATTGGAGACATGTTACCAACCTCTACAAATATGTAGCGCAAGTTGATTGGGAGGTTGAAACGTATGGCTCTGCAGGTGACCGTATCAAACACAACATCCCACGGCCTCGTGATCATGTGCCCATTCCTCCCCCCCAACAACTACCCTATGTAAGTCTTTAACAAAGTTTTGAAAAATTTAATACATATTACACATTTATGCTTCTGTGGTTATTATAAATAATATTTATCCCAGGTGGCGGCTTATGATTTAGTGCAAGAGTTTGCTGATTTTACGCAAGAGTTTCGTCAATTTACCTTAGCTGAAACTAAGGATCGGATGGAGTACTTAATTGCCAAAGAAGTTGAGTTCAACAACTATCGTAGTCAGACAGCCGGTCAAATTAGCCTCCTACAAGATCAAAATACCTTGTTGACCAGACAGCTTACCCAATTCCGAGCAGAACAACCTCTTGGATTTGCCTCATATGGTATTACCACACCTCCGGGTTCTTCTTCAATAGTTCGACCAACGCAGAACGTCAGACCATCTTTCCCACCATTTATTCCACCAAGATCAAACTCCGGTTAAACAAAAAATTAAATTTTTGCATGACGGTTAAAAGAACGTGTTGGGTAATTTAAATTTCGAATGACCATTTTAATACCGTTGTGATACCCATATGTTAACGTTAAGTTACCGTTTTGTTACCGTTATTTTGTCCTTGCATAACGGATATTTTTATTTTGTTATACTACTATAAATAACATTGAAATTTCTACACAACTCATTTCATTTTTCCCACATTTAATTTTTCAATGTCTGGTTACGAAAATTTTACCCTTAATGCAACCAATTTTACTTTAGATGAAGATTTATCCATATGTCGAAACGTAGTATTACATTATCCAGCAAAGGGTCAGGAACGTGATATCCGAGGTTGTATGACCATGGAATGGTTGGAACACACACATGCAAACTTTTGCGCTGAAACCGGTAATCCCAACAACCGGAACAGAGCAGGCCTTTTTTGTCGATATGTGCAAATTACTAAGGAAGTATTTGAATTTTCTTCTTTAACTGCTCGGTAAATGAATTTCGTATTACGAATGAAACTGATGATGAAGTTGTTGCTCGATCACTCCAGGAATGGACAACATGGAAACGAAGTGATTTCCGGTACAAACCTCATTTTGAGATCTTAAGGGTAATGGATGAATTCAACCCTTTTGTGTTGATCTTTCTACCTAGTAGGGCAGAACTTCGTCAACGTCGTCCGAGAAGCCAATTCATGTAGCTTCACTAATAGGTTTATTTTTTACATTATTTAAATGTATCAGTATTTTATTTTTCGTTTCCTTTCATGTATGCCTTTTTTGATTTAATAAAAGTACTGTAGTACCTTAAATTATTGTTCATTTAACGACCATTCAGGTGATATTACGAGGTCATTAGCATTAAAAAAATTGAAACTCTAAAAATAATGAACCGTTGAACTTTCACTTCAATTGATAATGTTAGGAGTTAATTGCGATTACATTTTGGATTTCATGAACTCATAGCTTG
>JAJJMC010012129.1:4363055-4418371 GCA_023531435.1 Papaver californicum
AATAAGGGGTTATTTGTAATTGTTGTTAATGCTGGAGGAGAGAAATTTTGTAATGGTATGGATACTTACAAACTGTTCGATCGATAAACAAATAAGGTATTGGGATTAAATAGAGAACAATAATATATTTAATAACATTGCCTTGTCAAGTTATTTAAAATATCTCTGACAAATCTGAAAATAAATCTTTGCACTAAAATTTGGTAGGTGTATTGTCAATTCATGCCATTGCCTTGTCAACATACATAAAATATCACTGACAAATCTGAAAATAAATCTTTGCATTGAAATTTGGTAGGTGTATTGTCAATTCATGTCATTGCCTTGTCAAGATACATAAAATATCTCTGACTAATCTGATAATAAATCTTTGCTTTGAAATGTGGGCGGTGTATTGTCAATTCATGTCATTGCCTTGTCAAGACACATAAAATATCTAAGATAAAAGGTTTATTTTTGTTCAACATTATCCTCTTTTTATTATAAATAACCAGACTTGCTTCTCCATCAATACGAACCGAGTTTTATCATCATCTCTTGCTCCTTACAGTTTCCAACACATAACAAAATGGCAAACTATGTAAATCATATTGACAACTATGGTTCCTCTTCTAGTTTCCCTCACTATGTTTCTTTTACTTCTTCTTCTTCTGGTTCATTAAACGATGATGATGACACAAGTTACTACTCATCAGATGAAAGTTCGCTTGAAGCGAACAGTAATAACGTAGCAGTTAATGTTGGTTTAATGTTGTCAACTCTGAACCCTCCACATACACGTACAATAATACCAAGACAACGTGATGTAGGTGCTAAAGGTCTATGGAGAGACTATTTCTGCAGCAACCCTACATTTCCGCCCAATATATTCCGTAGAAGATTCAGAATGCGTCGACAATTATTCAACCGTATTTTGGGTGATGTTGTGGGGGTAAATAGTTATTTTGTGCAGAAAAGAGATGCTTGTGGTGTTCTAGGATTAACCCCGCACCAAAAAATAACTGCAGCTATTCGTATGTTAGCTTACGGATGTGCGGCCGATGCAATCGATGAGTATTTACGTATTGGGGAAACTACGGTGTTGGAAGCAACTCGTAGATTTTGCAGGGTCATAGTCCAATTGTACGAGGATGAATATTTACGGATACCAACTCAACGTGATATTGATCTCCTTCTTGATGAAAACCAAAAAAGGGGATTTCCAGGGATGCTCGGTAGTGTTGATTGCATGCATTGGAAATGGGACAAATGCCCTTCGGCGGAATCCGGTGCTTATACCGCCTACAAGGGTAGCGAAAGTATTATCCTTGAGGCAGTTGTGTCGTATGATCTTTGGTTTTGGCACGCATTTTTTGGTATGCCGGGATCAAACAATGATATCAATGTGATGAACCGTTCGTATATCTTCAAAAAGCTTATCAACGGTAAAGCACCGCCAGTAAAATTTTCAGTCAATGGAAATCAATACAATATGGGGTATTATCTTGGGGATGGAATATACCCAGAGACATCAACTATTGTAACTACCATTAAACATCCAGACTCCCAAAAGAAACAGAAATTTTCGGCGATGCAGGAAGGTTGTCGAAAAGATGTAGAACGGGGGTTCGGTGTACTACAAAATCAATTTGCAATCATCAAACAACCCGCACGAATGTGGAATCCGGACGTGTTAGCATATATAATGAAAACGGTCATTATTCTACATAATATGATAGTGGAGGATGAACGTATTCCCGGTGATTGGCCGCATGACTATGAACAACGCAGCCACGGTGCTCCAGTTGTTATTTCAAGGGAGAACACTGCTCAACTTTCTAGGATGCTCAAGGACCAACGAAGACGTGAAGTATTCGATAAACAAACTGGGGTTCGTTTGAGAAATGACCTGATCGAACATATATGGTCATCTTTTGGGGAAGACTGAAATTTTATATGGGCTTTGGGGGTAAATGTGTTGTTAGTGGACCGGTGGTTAAAGCGAGAGTTATGTTATCTTTACTTATTAGTCGCGTGTGTTGTTAGTGGACCGGTGGTTAAAGCGAGAGTTATGTTATCTTTACTTATTAGTCGCGTTATATTTTAATTGTTCATCGAGTCCAGCTCGTATTAGTAGTAATTTTCAAAGATAATTCTAAATTAAATTTTTATTTAAAAATAGGAGTCGTTAAAAACATAAAAATCTATTGAAAATGGTAAATAATTAAAACTCAGTATGAAAATGGTAAATAATAACTAAATTAATTTAGTTTTGATCAAAATTAAAACTCAATATGACAATGGTAAATAATAATCCAGACGTTATGATTGGTTTAATCTTTTCCTCAAAATTTCTCCCTTCCGCAGTTCGATGTACTGTCTTGATACATCATCCATTTGGGAGATATCCATCGTCATTATACGGAATTCCTCTTCTGCTTCTTGCCTAGCTTGTATTGCCGTAAACTTTGCATTTGAATCAGCTAATTTAGCTTCAAACTTTGCTTTATCATTAGCTAATTTTGCTGCAAACTCAGCTTCTCTTTGTGCAATCTTCATATCTCTTTGTTCGGTACATTTGGCGTTGAAGCTTTGTTGCTCTCTATAAATATTTTGCATCATTTCCTGTTGTTCATCAAATTTTGCTTTCCCTTTTGTCTTCTGTCGTTTCGCCTCTTTTTTCCCCATTGGACGGATTAATGTGTTGGGGATATCTCCAAGGTCTTCATAGGTGCTGGGACCATCAAGGCTTAAGTCTGGTGTGTCCTGTACGTCCTGAGATTCGTTGTCGTAATCAGACTCTCCTTGTGATGAATCGAAAACAGATGTCGACCTTCTGGAATATTTTATATTATCTAACATAACTGTGTAGCAATCTTGATGTTTAAAACTTCGACCAGTTGCTTCCTTGAAAAGCCTACGTACTTCTGCGAACTGGTGTTTCAATTCAATGTTGTTAAAGGATATACAATCATATAGATTAATGTAATAAGAATAATTAAACGAGTTGTTACCTTATTTTCGGGGCCCCATCCAGTATGATGTTCCCTTTCGACTTCAGCCTCCTTCGCAGACATAAGCGCCACATCCTTACTTATAATTTGAAATCGTTTCTGAAGGGAGGTCCAACTACGTTCTGGCATAGAAGGTATAGCTTCTTTCATCCGAACTAGTATACGTGACCATAATTTTTCTTCACATTGATCGGTACCAATGCTACAATCTTGAGAAATAGACAAATGAATCGTACACATCGTAACATCTTCAAAAGACGAAAAATTTGGACCCCGTGGTTTTGATGGCGCCATTTTGCTAATCGATTTCAAAAAATGAAATAAAAATCAACTTTAGAATTTTCAACTACACAATGTATGAATTTAGTAAAATGCCATTGGTTTAGTATCCCATATATATAGGGTAAATATATGACCGTTAACTGCCAACGGTAACATATCAACGGTAACATCCCAAAAATTGTCTCACCCAAACCCAGGCGGTGCCTTGGGGTCTCGCCCAACCCAAGCGAGGGCTTAGGGTCTCGTTCAGATCTCAGGCGGGCTCGCCCAAACAGAAGCGTGCTCCTGGCTCCTCGCCCGGTTCCATGCGAGTCCTTAGGGTCTCGTTTGAACTCAAGCGGTACCTAGGGGGCTCGCCCAAAAGGTAAGCGTGGTCCTGGTACCGTGCCCAGTTCCATGCGAAATCACAGCATCTCGCCCGTGTTTGGAAATTTTAGGCGATATCTCAGCTGTTCGCTTGTGAGTAGGCGAGCTTCTGCTCAGTCGTCTGGTGGAGCGAAAGTTTAGCATAACGCTTCGGCTGGCGGAATGTCAACACTTCGCCCGTGTTTTTAAGCGGGGTGCTGATACCTCGTCTGTTCACAAGCGAGGGAGCAGAATTTCGCATGACTATAATTTTGATCGTCGATCAGCGATTACTTTTGATCATGAACAGTGATTTTTCAACGATCAAATACTAAAAAAGATCGACGACTGCGGCTCATTTTCATCGACTATCGATCATTTATAATCTTCAGTCGTCGATTTAGTCGACGACTGTGGACGCTCTAAGAGAGCGTACGCCTATACTTTTAGTCACGAGCAAAAATCCTCTGATACTGTAGATATACTCTGGTAAATACCATTTTCAGTCGTGCGTTACGGCTGGATTTGGACGAAAGAAGAGTAAATTTGATCTTTACTCTTTGGTACCCCGCCCACTGCAGTTGCTCTAAGTCTGTAAAATTAGAATGGACAGTCAAAAATTGGTGGAGATACTTTGGATCTGTTGATAGTGTAATGATGTTGAAAAATCCTGCAACTGATTCATGTAGTATGAGGTTTATATCCTCTTTTATGGAAAATAATAAAAATGAAAAGAAGGACGCACGATAGACAAAAGGTACAATCTACACTGTTGTTGCTGTACTTCCTGCTCATAAAAGTATCTGGGGAATGACTATGATTCAGCTTGAAAACGGGAAAAATTAATTACTGGAGTGAATGTATGTCTAGGCGCTATTTTTCAAAGAAGCAATTGAAACTTCTTGGTCTAATCGGGCACTACATCAGAGAGCACGCGCATGCAATAATTAATTTCAATCGTAGACTGCATCGAAAATGGATCTTTTAAAAATTAAGAGTCTTGCGGTACAGTATACATATAAAGAGAGGGCTGGTCATTTGTCATTCAAGTTAACATGACTTTTTGGGGTTAGTTTTGTTTTGAAAAAATTTCTTTTGAAGTTCTAATGTTTCTTCTTGATTCTGCTTTTGTATTGATCTATCGATAAAGTTCGTCTAATGTTACTTTTATTAATGAATCTGATATCAGGAGTCGAAGTACGAGCTGGAAATCCAGTCATTCAGCGCTTCTTGAAAGGAAGAGGAAATCTTCACATTTCTCAGGTATGTATGTCCAGTCCCACAAACTAATGAATGTCCGATTTGTATAATTTCGGTTAACATTTTGATGCTTTTATTTTTCAGGCAACTGTCCCATCTGATGCTGGTAAAGGTAATTACACAATTCACTGTCAGTGCAACGTAAGGGAAAAGGATCCAATTATTTTGTGCTCGTTCGATACGGCGTGCCAACGATCGTGTCGTATTGATCTTGAGTTCGGGGAGGGGGATGGTGATATTGTTCTTTCAGTTATTGGCAGTGGCAGCAACGGTGTACACCTTACTGGTTATTATACCGGTGATGCTTCTTTTAACGGTGAAAAGATGAAAAGATTCAACGTTGGATTTATCTTGAAGATGATTCTGCTGATTTTTCTTGTGTTGGTTATGTTGGGTGGGATTTCTTCGAAATTTAAATCATTTGAGGTTCAGCCAAAAGTTTGCACCTGTTGGATGTAGTGCTTTTAGTTATGAATCCGTTCTGTTCGGTTGCTTTCTGTTTTGAAGTACACTCATTTTGCAAACGGGTAATTATTTTGTATTTTCACTTTCTTGGAACTTTTTTGTAGTGTGCTTTTGTTGTCACAAAGCACGCAGAAATGGATAAGCTTTTGGTTGGGATATTAACATGTCCGGTCGGAAAATATCCCAAAAAGAAATTATGGGAAAATGCTTCATCGGTACTATTTCAATCCAAAAACAGTTAAATGCTCAATTGTGACAATGTATGTATTATGTGCGTAAAAAGACAAATATGCCCTACAACACGTGATCTCCTGCCTGTATCATTTTCTCCTTCAAATCCAAACCAATTTCATCTTTCAAATCTGTCTAACCCTAAAAATAAAATTACATGAACTGAACCATTATTATTATAGTTAAACTTTTAGAATCACTAATAAATGTTAGGGATAATTAGACGTTAGTTCTATTAAATGGTATATCTTAGGGTTTAGGTCTAAATTTTAACCAGCTTTGAGTTTAGGTCCCGATCAGTTAAAGGAGCTTTGAGTTTAGGTCCCGGTCAATTAAAAGACCTTTAAGTTTAGGTCCCGGTCAATTAAAAGACCAACGTTGGACCCGTTGACCATCCACTTAAGGGTTATAGAATTAACGTTGTTAAAGTCCGTTAAAAGTAAGTTTTATGGAATTACATTTTTTCCGGTGTATGGAATCACGTTAAAAGGACGATCAAATTCTCTTTAGGCTAGTGAGGTATTATAGTCTCATCCCGCAAGAGAGATATCCAGACACAAATATCATTCTCTCATGACTCAAGTTGTCTTACCGTCAGAAAATGCTTATAAGAAGACAAGGTGATTAAAGGATTATTCATAATCTAAAAGCTCTGTGTTAGCAACTGTATCATCATGGGCTTTACTGTCAAAATATTAAGTTTAAAAGGAATTAAAACGGTCAAAATACTTTCTTCATTAATTCAGCACGGAAGTTCGTCGGGTAAGACGTCCCCACAAGTAAAACAAAATTTATTTTGATTTTAAATTCTATAAGGAAAAAATATTCTGTTCAAAAAGGTAAGTCTTGGTTGACCCCGCAGTCATACTCATTCCCGCAGCAGTAGCCACAGTCACACCAGCACCCACAGTCACAGCCACAACCACAGCCGCAAGCACACCCGAACCCGAGTTCGAGTTCGAGCCCGACCCGACTGACCGTACGTTCTTCGGTGCAAAGCACCGCGCGTTTGAAATATATGGTTGTACCAACTAGCCCATAGCCTTAGTCCTTCCCCAACCACAAAAACATCTAAACCCTAAGGGCCCTCCCTTAGAAGTAACTTTCTAGGTAATAAGGAAAGGAATCATCTTTAGTTTTTCCAATATGAGATTAAAGGTTCATTCACAAAAGTGAAAATGAGCAAGTTAGCCTAGTTCCTTAGTGACCCCTTGGTCCTAAGATCCATTCCTATCAAGACCAAAAAACAAGTAATAATAATAGTTCATTTTCTCCGACATAAAATCCCTAAATTCTTTAAACCTCCAAAAATCAATTTTCATTAAAAAACCCCAAATTTTATAAACCCTAAAATACAAGTTACAAAATGAAAACAATTCCAAGTGGGTTTCATGTATAAACCCTTTTTAACAAATCATGTAGCTTCTTAATTTCATCCTCAACTTTGATTGTGATGGAGAATACAACCACCCAAGGTCTTTGATTTTTCTTCTTCTTCCGTTAACTCGAGTAAATCAACTTACTCTATTTTCTCGATCTCTCACTCCCTTTATCTCGATCTCTCAATTCTTTGCAACCGCCTCTCACCATTGTTTCTCTGTTTGTTTTTTCCTTTGCTTTCACTCGATCAGAAACTTAATGGAACATGTGTAAGTTTTTTTCTATCATTAGCTGTCCATCATAAGACCACTACACGTGATGTAATCCCAACTATAGGATACATAGGTAATTTTTAAAAAATATTATGCATATTTATCTACATTCCATCCTCTTGCATTAACAAATGGCGACAATCCTATGTTGGAGCTTATTTATCTTTTTACGCACATGAAACAACACATCTGTGAGGATATTGACCAATAAACTGTTATTGGATAGAAATATAGAAGGGAAAACATTTTTTCATCATTTTTTTTACGGGATTTTTTTCCAACGGAATATGTTAATATGGAACATTTTCCTAAATTTTCCAAGTTTTTGTTAATCACATGCCTGAACTCAGTTTGTCATTAATTGGTCTTTAGTTTTTACTTGAATCTGAATTCTTTTTTTTTGTGATGAATGGACAGCATCTGAATGTTACCTTACTTTTATTTATCCACATAAAAATCGTTCCAAGACCTTGCACTTTCTTCCTTTTAACCAAAGTACCTTTATTTCCACCAAACCATGGCCAAATGTTGTTGACTGAGAAAATTTCGTGGTCTATGTCCGACTAGCCGGCAACTTCCCAAAGCTACCTGGGGTACCAATTTCCAGTTGGGTCCCTTGTATTGAATAAAATTAATTTGTTTAGTCAATAAATAATGCCGAAAGAAGTACAATTTGTCAGGAAGAAAAGGCTGCACGACATGATGGTACACTGCATATATATAGAGTGTTACAGTATCCATAACAGGACCAACATATTTGTACTCTGACAAGAGATATGATTTTCAGAAGCACTTGGAAATTGGAATAGCGAGGAGCCAAACGAAAAGACCAAAAGGGTTTCGAAGGAGAACCAAATGTGGACCAGTAAATCCTAATAAATCCAACCATTCATAGCTCCTTTAAAAGATCCATCCTTCCCAATCCTATGGTAACAGAACATTGGTCCACATTTGGTCCTCCTATTTGGTCCACATCTAGTAAGATCTGAAGCAAAACTAAACAAGTCTATTCTACCGAAAATTCTAGCTATACACCGCATTTTTGCATCTGATTTCTACACCGCGATGTGGCAGCGATGTGGCAGAGGGTCCTAGGGAGAGAAAAACAAGAAAAAATACTAAAATATTAATATTAAAGTTTAGCTAATCGGCTGAGATAGAAGAAAATCGTAAAGCATTTTCTTCCACACCAAAGATGGAAGAAAATCCAGAAAAACTTACAGATTTTTATCAAAATAGTAAGTTAGTCTGTCGTCTAAGTTTAGTTATTATATTAGAAATTTTTTTATCGATATACTTTTTATTTTTAATTTATCCCTTACTTATTTGAAATCAGTACCTAATTTAGATTAATGTACGTCTAATTTTTTATAAACTCCTCTTTAATACTCTTTTCTATATACTTCTTTCTAAGAGGGTTCTAAAACCTAGAAACATCAATACTAATCAAGGGTATTTGAGAAAAAAAATATTATCTAAATATTTTCTTAATCTTTGTATTAATTTTTATTATAACAACCAAACTAGGACGGAAAAAATATATTTTATTATTTAATTAGTTTAGTTTTTAATTAAATTATTAAATTGGACAAAGAAAACATATTTAAAATCCTTATCTTATCCTCGTATTTAGAATATATATCACTAATTTTTTTATCATGATCCACGTCTAGTATGAAGATCATAAAACATAAGAATGATAATCCTTACTAGATTTATACGATTTGCTATATAATCCATATTTTTAGTGTGTCATTACCCAAATTTTATAATTCATATTAAATATTTACATCCCAAAATCTTTTTGTTTTGAAAACTAATTAAATAATTGGTATCAACAATATCCTTACTAGTTCGATAAACTTGAAATCTTCAACAAATCAGACTTTTTTTTTTCTCTATTTTCGGGGACCACTTATTTTCATGTTCCTTTGTTCTAACTAGTTTTAATTTTATTCTTAGTGGACGAAGGGGATCATAATTTCGATGGAAGTGATGAAATAAAAGTTCCAACAGAAGGGATGGCTTTTGATGAGCATGAGGAAATGTTTTAATTTTACAAAGACTATTCTAAAAAGGTTGGATTTCCGGTGCAAAAAAGATCAAAAAAGGACTAATGTTATGGGGATTACAAGGAGTGTGACTTTTGCTTGTTCAAAAACAGGCGAACATGAAAGCCAAACTCAAAATCAAACCAAACCACAGGGGACTGTCAAAAGTGGGTATAATGCTTCTATTACGGGGCGAATGCGAGCAAATGATAAAAAATGGTTGATTTCAGTAGTGTGTCTTCAGCACAACCACAAGTGTAATACGATGATGCTCGTTTAATGCGGTGTTTCGAAACGTTAGTGGATCATTACAACGACAAATGGACCTCAATGACCGAGCTGGGATTTCAATTGTAAAAAAATTCAACTCGATCGTTCTTGGAAAAGGTGGATATGAAAATATGGGATGCACACTAAAGGATGAGAGAAATGTTATTAATGAAGTAAGAAATGCACGACTTGGTGACGGTGATGCAATGTCGATTATGAAATATTTTACAAAGATGACTGCAAAAAACTCGGGTTTTTATTTTCAAATTCAAAGTGACGATGAAACCACTTGAAGAATGTATTTTGGGCCGATGGTATGAGTAGAAAAGCTTACAAAGAGTTTGGAAAAGTAGTTAGCTTTGATACCACATAATTGGTAAATAAATATGATATGCCATTTGCTCCTTTTGTTGGTGTCAATCACCATGGACAAACGATTTTACTTGGATGTGGCTTGATTTCGAATGAAACTACATAATCATTTGTGTGGTATTCAATAAGTGGTTTGAGTGTATGTATGGGAAAGCTCCCAAAGAAATAATAACTGACCAAGCAAGAGCGATGCAAAATGCCATTGAGATTGTGTTTCCCCAAACTAGACATAGGTGGTGTGTATGGCATGTGATGAAAAAACTTCCTGATAAATTTGGTGCATACACAAAGTTTTCTGATATTATTTTTGATATGAGAGTTGCGGTGTATGATTCACAATCTCTAGAAGAGTTCGAACAATTGTGAGATTGGATGTTGAACGAGTATAATGATGGTTTTGTAAATAGTGGTAAATAAAGTATCGTTCGCTCGAACTTGTGAAGATTGAATTTAGATTTAATAAATTAATTTTAAACTAAAAATATACACAAAATATGAAAATAATATTAACAAATACTGAGGTTATGAATTTCACTATTAACCAATTAAAGTGATTCAATTCAACAATTATAATTTGTAATTCTTACATTTAATTTGATTCTAATATATTGCAAAAATAGATTCTCAAAATAATAACAAAAGCATGGAACATCTAAAACCTAGGACAAGCATGTACCATTTAACGAAATCACAACTGTTTAATAAAAATCATTAAATTAATTTTTAATCAAGACAAATAATCAAAAAAGAAATTACAAAAATTAATTAAAATAGAAATATACCACTTTTCTTGGAACAATCAGCAAAGGGGTTTAGCTCCTCATGTTGAAAACACCCTCAAAAGGTTGGTACATAGCTTAAAAGTTCTTGAGAAGAAGAAAATAAACAATAAAGACTAAATTAGGAAAACTGCAACGTTTTTAAGTGTTACAGTATTCACTGTTACAAGAGAAGTGTTTTAGATTCAAAATATACGTTGCAGAAGCAACTGTTAGAAATACGAGTGTTTCTTTGAGCTATTAACTTCAAATGAATTAGCCACAGAATCTGCGACTTTTCTTGAGTGTAGTCTGTTCTTCTTCCTCTTTCACGAGATGAACCTGATTGATTTTTTTCTTCTGTGATTTTGGCCGAAGCCGGGGGGGGGGGGGGGGCCCCCACAAATGTTCCCAAAGCTTCTTTATTTATATTACAACAACACATTACTCCCAAACCTATTCTCGAATCTTTTGTTTTAATGAAATATTTTCTTGATCTCGACAGTTAACTCTCAATCTTTTTCTTCCTTTTTTCCCTGATTTTCTTTCCAAATCTCAAAAGTTAACTAAGAGAGTGGAACAACATCACGTGAAATAAGGGAAAGAGTCAACAATATTTTACGTAATAATTTCTTTCCCTGAAATACAAATTTCCGAGAATATTTGATCTGTTTGTTGATTTTAATCGAGTCCCAAACTTGTTAAATTCATATATATATATATAAGGTAACAATATAATTGCTTCCTTAATTCTCGTGAAAATATCCACAAATATTATTACCCAATTCACGTAGATAAGTTGAGAAGTTTCCCGCCAATTTTCAATTTCAAATTTCAAATGAAGATAATGGGTGCCTTTAACAATTGAGTGGGTGCCTTTATCCAAGCATGGGGTGCCTTTATCACTTTCTTTGGGTGCCTTTAACACTTTTAGCCAACTTTTTTACACACTTATTAATTCTCCAAAAATACCTAAAAATATAATAAAATCACAATATAAGTACACAAATGAGTTCTAACAATATACAAATCGAGATCAAATAAGACACGAAAACGTGTTTATCAAATACCCCCAAACCTATATTTTGCTAGTCCTCGAGCAAAACTAATCTAAAAACACAATAAAAATCCTAACTCACTTTCGCAGGAATCGCGACTACATTTAGCATATGTAATAAGCCTTTAAACCCCTAAGTGGCCTTAGCGGACGAGTTTTGTCTCGTGAGGGTTTACAAGAGGTATATCCACAAAACCTTTACTCCAAATTCTAGCTACATGTGAACGATTGGGGATAGATACTAAACAATCTATTTAGTTGGCATACTAAATTCTTCGCCTATAAGAATCATTACCCTATATGAGTCCAATTATTGTACACGAGTTTTCACTCAACGTACTAAAATTCATACAAGAATCCAAAACTCTACTTAGATAGTCGTTCAACCACGATACTCAGAATCTATCAAAGTACAATTACATGAAAATATTTAGAAGATGGATGTAGAAAAAATGAAGTTTACACATGTTGACTAAGGTGAACGGTGTTTCCCATATCTGTCTAAAGGTCAGTGCCATGATGAATGGATTGATATACACTCCCATTGCTCTTACTCCTTATACTAATATCGACTCAGCTGGTATATACAAGGGTCCGAGCGGTCAAAAATTAAAATAATTATCTTTATACTGACAACATGATTAGATCTTTTGAATCTAAGCGAAATGGTCCTTTTCAGCAGATTACATGATAGTTCCCATGGATCCTGCATTCCACGCTTGCTTAGGCAACGGAGACAGGGAGAACACACACATATTGCTACCAAAGTGTCAATGCTCGATTTTTTTATTTTTTATTTTTATTTTTGAATAATGCTCTAAATAATACAATAATGGGGCTTTATCTCAAACACTCAACTTCATCCTGACAGCGATAACAATTCGATATTGGTGCCCCACCAAATCACTTAGAGAAACATAAATATTACAAAAAATAAAAACAGAAGGTGATATGATCGAGATAGACTCCGAGATATGGTGACAACTATCATATTATTTCTAACACCTGAGCTAGGCATCCTTTTATGAATAGACCATTTAGCTTGGCACACCAATTCCTATAGAAAAGAACTAAGTTTCCATCTACCTAGAATGGTTAGTATCATCCTGAATTGTTCACAAGTTTCTAGACTTTGGAGTTTCATATTTCACTAAAAGTTTCTCCCTAACCCCCAAACTTAAATCTAACATTGTCCTCAATGTTCTAAAGATGAATTATTAAATATATTAATAAGGAAAAACTGTTATCAATCGAAGAAAAGGAGTTAAGGAAAGATATTACCGTGTCGCACGAGCATGGGATACCTCCCCAAGAAGTGCTAAGTTTAAAGTCTTCAACCAGACTAAGAAAGAATTAGTCACCTCGTAAAATCATATAACAATAGTCGGAACAATTGTGGGTTATCTAAATAAAATAATACTATCCAAAATAGAAGAAAACTGCAGCAGACACAGAAAGTGAACAAACCGAGCACACCTTTATCTAGTTTTCTGTTTAAGACAACTATATCTAGTTGTGGTTCAGGTTCAGGCTCTATGAAATGGTTTAGATAAATCTCTTTAGGATGACTTTCCTCATAGGCAGGATCCGGAGGATCAGGTTGTAGAGTCTGGAAAAACTCAAATAATAAACTTAACACATAATAACCTGAATAATTGTGGATACTCAAAGTCATCAGATTTGACCCACACAGTTGACTACTCTTAAAATGGTGGTCATTCTTAAGCAAATGTGTCGATTCTAATTTCCTAAAGTAATTAGGCTTAGTCTTAAAACTTTATAACTGACACATTTGAAATTCAAACGTTCCCACATATGGAAGAAAATATTTTGGTGGGAAAACAAAGTCAATCTTGGTAGGTGAACCACATCGACCAGAGGATGAGTTTCTAACAACTGAACTTCTTTTTGGACATGATTAGGTTCGGGAAACAGTTCTTGAAGATAATCTCTTAATATGGTAGAGGCACAAACATCAAGTCCCAAGTGAGGGACTTTTAAAAGAATTAAACGTAAAGCACAAGGAGAATGGTAATCACACCCAAACTAAGAATTTTGGGTGTCTCTAGATAGACTAGTCACAATTTCCCTAATTTTAGATCATCATATTCCTGAAAATGGTCAATTGCTTCTTCTAAGTTATAATCAGGTGGTGCAGTCTCACTCACATTTACGATTTCTACGAGTTTATCTTCTTCGTTTGAGACTGTTTTCCCTGAATCTTTGGACTCTAAAACACTAGTCTCGGAATAGACTCGTTCCTCTAAACCATCGTCGTCTTCATAATAATGAGGAAATATTTCACCGTTTATAACAATGCTATCTCTAGGTAAATCCCTTTCCTCTTGAATAGGTGAATAATCATTAGGATCGAACTAGAGACATCATTATTGTCGTAAAACTCAATTGTTGTGAGAATTTCCTCATCATTATGACTACGGATTTCAATTTCCCCATCAAAAGTATCCTCATCATCATAATAATATGAAGATGATTGAACCTTATCTAAATAAATATTGTCTTCTGTATTAACCTCGTCCTCAAAATTAGGTAAATATTCATCATTATTATCAAGGGTAAAAGTGGAAACACTGTATTGGCAATTAAGATTATTTTGAGCAATTCTTTCTTTCGTCTTTAACACAAACCTATCTGTATTCTCAACCATCTCCTTTAGGGATTGTTCTAGAAAAACAAATGGACCATAAGGAGTACTAGATTGTAATTGCTCGTGTGATTCTTCTAGAGGAGGAGTTGGACTACTAATTGTTCCCCCCATACTTAATATGAACCTTCTTGTATCCCCAGTCAACTCCTTGATGGAATTCTCTATAGATACAGCTAGGTCATAAGGAGTGCTAGATCCTAACTGCTCGTGTGATTCTTCTAGAGGCATGATAGGTTCACTATAAGTACTAGATTGCACCTGCTTAAGGGCATCCCTCAAAAACAAAGAACTCGAATTTTGCTCGTTTTCCCGTACATATAACTGGTGCGCGTACGAATAGTAATTGGGGCCTCCATGGTATGAATCATAACCTTCAGAAGGTTGGTAGTGGTCCCAAGTACTATCCACGCTATGGTCATAGTAAGGGTAATGCCTGTTTTGAAACTCAGTCGGATATTTATTGTACTACCAGCTCGACATTTTCTAACAAAAATTTCCTAATAAATTTACAAAAAATCTAAGAAAATAAATCCTAACAGGAAGGGGTTGTAAACATACACAAACAAGGCCAACTCAACCAAATCAAACCTACTGAATCTAGCAAACAAAAAGCATGATGGCTCCACTTAGATTGTTTCTAGACCAGCTTTTATTCTTCCAAAAGGAAACTAGTTACAGTTTTAGCGAATATCTTAGAATGATCCGAATTAGATTAAGTCGAATATAAACAGGATAAGCTCTAAGGAGCTTTGATAACCCTGCCTCTTTGGCAACTTTTCCTTGGGTTACAAGGAGGCTCTAATCAACTTAAAACAATCTTCTTGAACTTTAAGTTAGTCTAAAAAAGTAACCAATACAGTCCTTTTGAATGATTTTCCAATAAGCTCGTTACCCTATATGTTTTTTTCTAGTCAAATTTTAGGCTTAGGTTCGCGTTAGGTAACGTGTTCCTAAGTCGGGCAAGAAGGAAACAGTGATGAAATCCGAGTCCTTATCTTATGTGGCCAGTCCTTTCCCTTTACTAGAAAATAAATCCGTATTCAGTTCCTCAACATATATGCATTACGAAGGAATAAAGAAAACCCACTTGCAGGGGATTCGTGGGTTGATCGAGTTTACCTCCCATTCGAGACGAGAAACGAATCGTTTGTAGTCGACTCGGGCCACCGACTCCTGTGTCAATGTCCGAACCCGAGGGGACGAGAAAATATCGTAATTGTCGTCCTTCCCTGTTGCAGTTTATATTTAAATACCCTTCCGTAGGGTTTAAAAATTAATAATAAAGTTCAAAGTCCAAAGTCCAAAGTCCAAAGTCCAAAGTCCAAAGAAAAAATATAGAAAAATACCTAAAATAATTACAAAAATAATAAGAATCTCCTAATACAATTTTCTAAAAAGAAAAATAAAAACCTAAAAAAAAAATTAACTAAAAAAAATCTTGTCTTCTTTTTCCGTTCTTTTTGCTTTGTCTTTGACTCCAAGTCTTTAATCAATCAATATAATCTTTAGCTCCAATTTCTTTTTGATCCAAAACCTGTAACACAAAGAAAATATCCAAAAACGTAAAATAGAACAAAAATAAATAAATAAAAATCTAACTAAACTAATTAACCTAGAAAAAAACTAATTTTTTTTTCTAAAAACAAGTCCGCGTCGGCGGCGCCAAAAACTGATGGTTTTGTAAATAGTGGTAAATAAAGTATCGCTCGCTCGAACTTGTGAAGAAAGGGGTGCCTTTAAGTTGAGAAGCTTCCCGCCAATTTTCAATTACAAATGAAGATAATGGGTGCCTTTAACAATTGAGTGGGTGCCTTTATCCAAGCCTGGGGTGCCTTTATCACTTTCTTTGGGTGCCTTTAACACTTTTTAGCCAACTTTTTCCACACTTATTAATTCTCCAAAAATACCTATAATAAAATCACAATATAAGTACATAAATGAGTTCTAACAATGTACAAATTGAGATCAAATAAGACACGAAAACGTGTCTATCATATAATTTGGAAAACAACAAATGGTTGAATGAATTGTATGAAGAAAGGGGTCGTTGGGTACCATGCTATCTAGAAAATACATTTTGGGCAGGGATGTCAAGTATTCAGAGAAGCGAAGGTGTAAACGCATTCTTTGATGGGTATATAAATGCAAGGACCACGCTAAAACAATTTGTGAAGCAATACGAATTTTCATTAAGGAACAAGGTGGAAAAAGAAAAAGAAGCGGATGCTATCACATCTTTGAAAAGCATTCCGATTGTAACTGAATACCCAATAGAGAAACAAGTTCGTAAATTGTATATTAACTGATAATTTAAAGAATTTCAAGTTCAGTTGTTAAAGATGATGTATTGTAACTTCATCAAGATTGAGGTCACTGCCGATGGTACAATCTATAATGTCCAACAAAACGTATGGATTGAGGATCAATACTATAAAAAATAACTTTTTTGTGACATATAACTTGGAATATTGTGATATTCATTGTACTTGTCAGATGTTTACATTCAGAGGAATACCTTGCAGCCATGTTTTAAGTGTTCTATCTAATAATGGTGTAAGAGAACTCCCGGATAAATACATCTTAAGATGGTGGAGGAAGGATGTGAAAAGATGTCATACAAAGGTTAAAGTGGGATTTAGTTGTTGGAAAAATAATGATGCAAATAGTCAATACTATGATTTGTGCGATAAATTTGGCGAGCTTGCAGATTGGGTAGCAGGTATGAGCCAATATCATGATATTGATGATTGGTTAAGTTGTAAAAACAAGGAGGTGCAATAAACATTTATCAAAACCAAGGAAGACGAGAAACTCAAGGGAAAACAACTTGAGAAAAATATACCAGAAGAGGTAGATGGGAATGGTGAATGTAGAGAAGATGAAAACACTATTATTATTGTACATGACCCAATACGCAAGCCATGAAAAGGTCGTACTCGTAAGGCGGTAAACCAACCACATAAAAGACGCAAGAAGAAAAAAGTATTTACTAAATGAATTATCTTACTCTTTCTTTTTACTAATACATTATATTTATATTTATAAATTTTAATTGCATATGATGGATGGAACGACGATAATCATGCATCTCAAGTTGATTATGTGCTTCAAAATCAAGAAAATATCCAATCCATTGGACAACGACATGGGATACTGCATCAATAAAATCCATATGAACAACAATATGGGATAATATATCAACAATATCCATATGAACAACAACATGTAATAGTGCATCAAGAAAATCCATATGGATTTGCAAACGACGTGAGCGAATGTCATTAAATTTCAATGTATAGACAATGCGTAATATTTTATGAATTCACTAACTGATTATACCTTGTTTTCATTTGTTAGGTTACCCAACATCCAAGCTTCGCAGGAGGGTTCGGTGGTGGTTCATCTACACAGTGGATGTTAAATGGACGTCCATATTGATAGTAAACATCTTCTTTTATAGGGCTTCAGAAAAAAATCATAGGTAATGCGTAAGGTTAAGACGATTATATATTTACGTTTGTAGTGCTTAAGGGTATGGCATTCTGCCAAAGATAAAAACAAAGAAGTTATGTACTATGTAGTTTACGATAATGTTTTTTCGATAATGCTTTACAAACTTATGTTTATTGGTTGATGTATAAAGGGAACGGTGGCCTGATATATATCTGCATGTCCGTTTTTGATTTGGATTTTTAATTGTATATCTTGTGTTTTGGGGGGATTCTCAGTAAAATTTTGGAAACAACTACAACTACATCAGCTTCTGTACAAGTTTAAAGAGAAACAACTAAATCAGCTTTTTCTCCATCAGCTTTTCTCATATACGATTTAATCTCCACTTTGTCCTCAACCGATTAGTTAAAACTTTATTATTAAAACTTAAATATTCTCCCTCGTTTTTCTCTCCTGGGACCCTCCGCCACGTCGCTGCCATATAGCGGTGTAGAAATCGGGTGTATAACTAGCATTTTTGTTATTCTACAGATAGAGGGAGAGAGAGGCATGTGGGGGCTGGGGAGAAAATAATATCGTCACGTGGAAGCATCGAAGGGTTCAGAAGAAAGATAATAAGATAGAAGTGAAGCACAAGCTATGAGTTCAAAAGTTACTTTAATGTAAATTGAACAATCTACCATTTGCGTAGGATGAAGACACGTGTACAATGTATGAAGCAATCGACGACCATAAAGTACTTATGTAATGTGAAGAGGATGCGTTACTCAGATGATGTCAATGAGCAAGCAGACCAAAGAAACACAAGTTATGCGAAGTAAGTAAAGTAAGAAACCAAATTAAACATTTAACACAAGATACTTTACGTGGTTCGGTTATGCCTACATCCAAGGGGTGATGAGTTTAAGTATTTATTAAGTGTCTTTGTTTTGTTTTACAAGTGAAAATTGAAAGGCTATGATTACAATGAAATGACTTGACTAAACTTCAGACTTTCTTCTCTCTCTTGGCTCTAAAAATATTCGACCCCCTCTCTTGGGAAGAAGTGATGTATTTATAGACTTATCTTTTCCATCTATTCTTCGCAGCATAGTGGACTGATGATTCCCTTTCAAGTGTCTGTCACGATCCCACTAAGGAGCTCAACCCACTCAGAAGCCTCCATCTGTCTCTAATTTTCTGAGCTAGCATTAAATGCTGAGTGGATTCCTCCCACGCGTCTGACATGTCTGATTCGATCTACGCCTAGGTGGCGTCAGCAGATTATTTATAGATTTTCCATGTCTCTTCCTCGAGATGTGATAAAGTGAATCCGGGTAGGATTCAGTACATATCTTTTGATACTATATTTTTTGCTTAGAATCTGTCTCAAGACTTCAGATGATCGCTACGTGTTCAACAAAATATTTGTATTCACAGTTTGCGCCTTTTCTTTTTCATGCTATCAAGGGTAGGATGGGAAGAAAATACCCACACTAGCCGCCATTTAACATTTTTCCCATGATTCGCTCCATACTCTGTCGTGCAATAATTCTCCCTAGGATCTATGAATGACTAACTTTTGGATATCCCCTCCTCTATAAAAGGAAGACTTTGGAAAGAGAACAAGTATTTACTTTTCTTTTTTCTTTCTCTTCTTGTTCTCCAAAAGACCTCAGTCTTTCCGCATTTACTAATATTGCTCATCTGCTTCTCATTATTTGATCTTATGATCTACTTTGCAAGCGAAGTTGTTCTTCTTTTAAAGTAAGTTTTTTACTTTCCCTCCCTTATTTGTTTTCTTATTCTTGCATGAGAAATATGAGTTCCAGTTTGCTTGACGTTTTTATTGATTTCTCATGTTTTGATCATAATCTGTTGACGATGATGCTATGCTTTTGATTGGCCTTGTATGTTTTTATTAACTTGTGACCCGCTGTGTGGTTTGCACCATGCTTTCATGCTTTATTAATATGTGTTCGTGCTTATCACAATCTTTTCCATTTATCATGGCCATGGACTAATGTTTTTCAAGCTTTCTCGGTTTTATTTTACTTTTTATCTTTGATTCCGTGATGAAAATTTTTCTCACTGCTTTTGTATTTTGACTGTCAAAAATGGTCTTGTTGACCTTTGAATCTTTGCATGCACCACACGTGTTGTGATGATAGAGTCTTATTTCCTTTTTTAACTAGCTCTCTACATGTTCACAGTTACTATGAGATCTCCGCGACGTTCTTATCGTAAAGAGGATGCTACACGCGCATCTCGGTCCAAGAGTAAATCTAGCCGTTACGCAGTTGATAGGGGTAGACGAAGGCCACATCCACATCAATTTCCTTCTCCGAAGATTCACACTAGCGCTACACCTTCTTCGCACCGCAGTCCAAGAGAACCTGATAATGCGCTAGTTGAGATGCATGCGCTTCTTCCTCCGGCTCAACTACCTTTTCCTCTTCTCCCAGTAGACCGAGTTCAGGTGGGTGCTACTTATAGTTACCGTAACTGGACTATTGCAAAAATAAATTCTTCTTTACATTTGGAGCAATTTGAAGTGGAGTTTTTTCAAGGTGATGCCTTGGCGGAAGAAATGATTCGCCAATTTTCTTTTGATGAAATAAACTTCATTATCACTGCTGGACAGTTGGCTGCTGGGCTAGCTCTTCCGTTTTACAACGAAAAAGATCGTTTCTTTCTTGACGTACTTGCAGTCGAACTAAGTGCACTAAGGATAAGAAGACTCAGGTTCGCTACATTACCCAATATACTGGTAATTGGCGGTGAATCCTAAATGAGTAATGGCACCGTACCACTGGTAGAACTAATGCTCGATATTTTGCTCATCAGTTTGATTCAAAGAACTATACCCCCGAGAATTTTAATGCTACGTACGCTGATTTTATGCAAAAGAATATGATTCTTCCTTGGGGTTGCAGTCCTCGTCGTCTTCCTATGGGCGCAACGAAGAGAAATAATGGTGGAGTCCGTATTTTGACTGATATAGATAAGAGCAAGATAAGGATGGTTTATGATCGTATTACTATAGCCATGGTGCCTGTACATGAGGATGATAGGCTGCGTATTGATCATGACTTCCGCTGGTATCACACGGTCATAAGGATGAAAGGACCTTGGTTTAGGGGATGGACTGCTCCTAATGTGCCCCGTACCTCTCTTCCACCAAAGTATGATGGCTATGTGCCATGGGGTTTCAACATAATTGGATGTTTGGATGTAAGTCGATTTCCTTATTTTTTAGTTTTGAAATTTCGTTTCCTTACGCCTGTTATTTACTATGTAAGTATTTGCGTAGGAGGAAGTTCCCACAGAATCTTCTGACAGTCGCGCAACTATGCCACATATTTCTGATCAAAGGCGCAAACGAAGTGCTGAGCCTGCACTTAATTAAGTAAGTGTTGTGTTCTTTTCCACGTGTTTTTATCATTGTTTATAGTTTCCCCCAACATTTAATTATGCTAGCGCTTATTGGTGCAGACCTTAAAAATACATAAGGGGTCTTTCAAACCTACTAAGTCCTCTGTTGATAGAGTTGAGAAAGAGGTGGATGACACCGCTTTTAGCTCACATGTTCTAGACCTTGAGATTACTAAATACAATTAATGGAGCAAAGATGAGTTTGTTGATGTAAAGAGTCTAGTGATGTTTCTGAGAACGGTGATGTAGGTGTTGGGTTTGACCAAGAAGTTGCTCATGGAGAAGGTAACGTTGAAAAAACTGTTATTAACGTTGAGAAAGTCGCAATTACTGTTGGTATAGATTCTATCATTGCTGATGGCGCAGGAGGAATTAGTGAGGGGTTTATTAGCTCTTCTCAAGTTGCACAATCATCTTCTTCGAATGAAGATTTGATTGCTTCCTCTTCTGCTACTTTGAAGTTGACTCAAGAAAATAAGGATACTCCAAGTGATCATGGTGGCGCATCTGTTGAGTCCGGAAATCTTTCCGGCCTTAAGTTCAAGCTAAGTTTTGGGTCATTCTCTTTTGACAAGGTGTCTGCTACTGTTGGAGAGCCAAGTTCAACCGCTTCTAAGAGGGTTCAATTGCCTCCACCTTATCCTCCAAAGATGCAATTGAATTGGAGTAATTTTTCTCCCGTGAAGAGTGCTGAGGATGAGACTTGGTTAAATGCCCCAGCCTCTAAGGCTCCTATGCATTTGGATTCTACGACAATGAATTCTTTTGCTGAGGCAGTAACATGCATGAATGGAGACACTATATCATTTCAAGTGAATACCTCTGCTCCACCTCATGCTTCCGCAATAATGACTAATACAATGAGTATCTCTGCATCCGCGCATCCTAGCATAGATGCTGGTACTCATGCCATGGCTACTCCTCTTCTGATTCATGATCAAGATGTTACTCCTGCTAATTCTTTAGCTGAAAAAGGGAAAACTCTCGTGGATCATTTAGATTTTAATGTTCATGCCTCTGATGAATCTATCTTGGAGTGGGTTTTAAACGAAGCCAATCTTCCCTTTCCCGGTTCCCCTTTACCGGGTCAGAACTCAGTTGCTGACGCAACTTTTTATCAGCAACGCACAAATTTACAAGGACTCAGGATTTGTATTTAAACAATCCGATATATTGCTTCTAATTCTTATGCTAAAGTTCCTGATGCTGAAGTGAAGGTCATGGAGTCCTTCGTGGATAGTCATGCCAACTTCTTGCCCCAGTTTACACATTTCTTGGTATGTGCACCTTTTTTACCTTGTTATATTGTCACTTCTTCTTGATTTTAATGCTTAAGTTTAAACATCTTTTCAAATGGCGTAACAACAAGAGTACTGTTATCGTTTGTTCAAGCTATATCGCGTGAAAGCTGCTAAGTTTGCTCTTCTTCTTGAACAAGCCCAGATTGATCGTGACTTAGTGAATATCAAGTTGGATGGGCTGAAGAAGCAACTTGAAGACCAGGTGACTAGTGAACTTGAAAAAGCTCTGCGTCAGGTGAATGAGAGCAAAAAATCTTTGGTTAGTTGCGGTTGTTGCGCGTAAGGATGTTGATTCTGCTTATGCCGCTGAGCTTTTGTAAGGCTTCAGGTAACCAACTATTCTTTTTTTATGAGTCCCTGCTTAATCCTAGGAACCGTTGAATTTGAGGAGGTACTAAGTTTCCGTAGAGATAATTTTCACCTTAAGCGAGATCTCTGGCAGGCTCAAAAGGATAGTTAGTGAGACCCTTCCCCTTGATCTAATCCAAGCCATAGCCAAAGTAGAATTGTTGGCCTCACAAGTTCGTGAATTTGCGGATGAAATAAATGATTTTTATAATAAATGGGTGCACGCACGCCAAGATTATGAGTCCATTGTTAATTGGAAAGATGACACTATCGTTAGTCAAAAGAGTGTCATTGTTGATTATGAAAAGGTTTAGCCTGTGTTCCTTCTTAATCTATGCTTCGTTCAGACTTGAATAAGTCGAAGGCTGCGCTCAGTAAGGTTACTGAAGAGAAGGCGCAAATATAGTTGGATATCATCAACCTTAAAAATGAACTTACCCATACCCGCAAATTTTTAGATGAAGCCATAAGCGAGATTCCTTCTAAGAAATATGCTCAGGTGGCTCTTAGTCGTAAGATGAAAACTCTTGAGGAAAACGTCAACTGTCTTTCTTATGAAAATTTATCTCTGCGCTTAGAAAAAGGTGAGCTTGAGCTTGAGTATGACTATTTGTCTGGGGATTTTAGTCGTATTGATGATGAGAGAGAGGAACTGACTCATGCCTTAGAGAAGTCTCTTTCCTATGCAGGAGGTAGCTTGCGTTGAATGTTATTTACATTTTCCGTTTTTTTATTTCCTATTAATTTGCGTAACCTATACTGTGTGTTTATGCAGAGCTTGAATATCGCATTCAAGGTTTAAATGGAAGGATTAACAATTTGGAAGTTAAAGCTGTTGAACTCAAAGAAGAGGCCAAGAAGCAAAGTGATCTTTCTGCTCGTAATCTGCATCTGACGGAGACTCATGATTCCCGCGCCAAGGGATTTGAGTCTAAGAACCAATTGCTGAGTAAGGAATTTGATGAGTTGTGTAGGTCTGCAGCCACAACCTTGGCTACTCGCGAAGAAGAGTTGAATTTTTTTTACCAAGCTTCCATGGTGAAGCAGGTAAAAACCATGTTTCGCCAAGTGGAGGATCGTGTTCCTGGCCTCACTCTCCCAGTTGTTACTGTTGAAAATTAATTTGGTCCATCGCTATTTTGTGGCTCAAGTGAATGAGCTTTTTATAGAGAACTTACTTTGCATGACTTTTCTAAGTTATACTTTTGCCTTTTGAACAATTGTTGTTTTCTTGGGGTTACTCTCTGTTTTGTTTCTTTTTATATCTTTTGCATGATTGCAAGAGTTTGGTTTCTTTTTCTTTTCTTTTTTGTAACCTCGAACGGATGGAATAGTATGCTTAAATTTTATGTTCATATTGGAATTATTTTGTATGAGTTTGGCTGGACTCGACCATTGTCACATGACCTTTCCTTATTATTTTAAACAATAAGCGACCTGTACTCAACATAGCTTTTACCCTTGATCAGAGAGGTTCAGGTAATGAGTTGTCGATCCCAGTCCGGGAAGCATAACTTATAGATGTATATGGCTCCTAGTGGGCAACAATTAAGATGTTTACTTCGATGTGAGTTCTCTCTTTTTCTTTTTCGCATGAGTATGCTTAGCAAACGTAAGATAATTATTTGACTCGTGTGATACTCAGAGAAGCACCTGCTCGTATGCATGTCTCACATTTATTTTATATGTACATAATTTTGCGTCTTTAGTTTTTATGGAAGAAATTTTTTCATTGATAAATTTTCCTCTAGGGATAGAAACAAATGCCCATCTGGCGTTTCTTCTCCTAGGATTTACATCACTTATATCTTTGCTTTATCACAGGTGATATTTTTTAAGGAACTTAGCATTCCAAGGGTGTTGCAAAATTTCTCCCTTCATATTTTTTAAGTAAAATGACCCTTTCCCTGCTATGCTTTGAATAGTGTAGGGGCCATCCCAAGTTGGGCCCAACTTTCACCAAGCTTTCACCTTTTGATATTTTGGGATTATGCGTAGCACATATTCCCCTATTGTGAAGTTTTACTCGTTGACCCTTTTGATGTATTCTTTTGCTATTTTGTGCTGGTAATTTAACATCTTTTGTAGTGCAACTTCTCTGTGCTCCTCTAGATCATTAAGCTTTGATAGGATTAGTTCGAAGGTTAAATTTTCTTCCTAAGCTTCTGTCTTTGTTGTTGGGATGATGATTTTCCATTGGGATGATCGCCTTTGTTCCGTATGTCAGTAGAAAAGGTGATTCTCTTGTAGCTTCTCTTTTTGTTGTGCGATACTCCCATAGAACATTGTGCAATTTCTCAAACCATCTATTCTTGTGCTCATCCATGGTCTTTTTTAGGTTAAGCTCAATTGTCTTGTTAGATGCCTCTGCTTGTCCGTTGTTCTGAGGATAGATAGGTGTTGACTTGTTCTTTTGGATGTTGAATGCGTTAAATAACAAGTCAATGTTCTTCTCTTGAAGTTGTTTTCCATTGTCCGATACTATGGTTGCGGGTATGCAAAATCTGCATATAATGTCTTCAAATAGAAATTTGAAAACATCTTTATCTCTAATGTTAGCTAGCGCAGCTGCTTCTACCCACTTGGTGAAGTAATTTGTTGCGACGATGAGATATTTTCTTTTTTTACGTCCCTTCTAATAATGGTCATACTACATCCACACCCAATTTCACGAATGACCATGGACTTAGGACATAGTTTAAGGCCGTTGTTGGTGCTTTAATCTTCTTTGCGAACCTCTGGCATTCCTCGCGTCTTCTTGCCATGTGTAACGAATCTTGTTATGTGCTAGTGAACGTATTCCGCTATGATTTCCAGCATCTTCATAGTGTGTATCCGTTAGTGTTTTTAGTCCTTCCTCTCTTGACAAGTACCGCAATAGAGGCCCTAAAAAGGACATCCGATACAAATTTCCTTCCTTAAATGATAATTTACGGACCTTGCTCGAATTTTTCTTGCTTGCTTGATATCGGATGGCAAAGTACCATCCTTGAGATATTGATGAATCAGAGTCCTCCAATCTTCCTCAGCTTCGTTCCCATGTTCTTCTGTTGCTATCTATGTTGCTAAAACCTCCATTTTCTTTGTGGAGGGCTCGTAAAATGCGCCCTATGGGAATTGCTCTCGCGTTATTATCTTTTAACATTGATGCAAGATAGGCTAAGGCGTCTGCGTGTATTTTTCTTTGCGCTTGAGGTGCCTAAACTTCACATTACGTATTTGGGATGATTAGTGTTGTACCATTTTTGAATATGATGTTAAAGTTTCATCTATGACCGGGTACTTGTGATCTATCTGACGTACAACCAATTATGAGTCACTAGTTATTCTACATCGTTTAGACCGAGCTCAATACTTAACCGCAAGGCATATATCATAGCCTCATATCCCGCTATGTTATTTGTTGTTTCGAAGTCCAACCTGTTCGCATGGACGATGCGATCTCCCGTTGGGGTTGTGAGAACTATTCCAATTCATGATTCTTTGTTGTTTGAAGAACCATCCACAAATATCTCCCATCTTTGTGAATTTACTTGATCCAGGATATCTTCCGGTTCTTGTTCTTCCTCTTCAAATCCTGGTATGTCCGTTATGCTAGCGTCATCTGCTAGGGGAAAATCCGCTAGGACTTGGGATTTTTCTGTTGTTCTTGGTTCAAAGCTGATTTGGAACTGCTTGATCCGTGCATTCTATTTAGCCATTCTCCCTACTCTCTCAGCGCTTTCAAGAACTTGCCTAATTGGTGCTTTTGAGAGTACCACCACAGGATGGGCCAAGAAATAAGTACACAACTTTTGTGTAGCAAACACAAGTGCTAATATGAGTTGCTCTATTTTGGTATAATTTAGCTCAGCTGAGCTGAATGTTTTGCTGACGTAATAGACTGGTTTTTTTATTTTTCTATTTGTCCTTACTAGGACAACACTTATAGCGTTGTATATTGCAGACAAATAGAGGGTTAAAACTTCTTCCCACTCTGGATTTCGTAGGATGGGAATTAATGCCAAATGCTCGTTTATCTTTTGAAATGCATGCTCGCATTCTTCGGTCCAAATGAACCCGCTTCCTTTCTTAAGTGTATCAAAAAATGCTTTACACATATCTGATGATTTCGAAATGAATCTGCTCAGCACAGCTAATCTTCCATTTAGTTGTTGTACCCCTTTGATATTTTTTGGTGAGGGCATCTCTTTGATGGCTTTTATCTTTCCTGGATCTACTTCTATCCCCCTCTCCGTGACTAAGTATCCAAGGAATTTTCCTGAGGTAACTCCAAATGTATTTTCCCGGGTTTACTTTCATCTGATAGTTGCACATTGCATCAAAAATTTCCCCAAGTCTGTCAAATGGTTGCTAGCATCCTTTGTTTTGACTAGTATATCGTCTATGTAAACCTTCAAAGAATGTCCAATCCAAGGTTTGAAAATATTATTGACTAATCTGTGGTTTGTTGCCCCTGCAGTCTTTAGTCCAAAAGGCATTCTAGTGTAGCAATAGAGGCCTCGTGGGGTAAAGAATGCAGTGTTCTCTTGATCCTCTTCCGCTAGCGCAATTTGATTATAGCATGAGCATCCATCCATAAATGACAAAGCTCCATATCCAGATGTCACATCCACCAGATGATCAATATTTGGTAGCGTGTAACTATCTTTTGGATATGCTGTGTTAAGATTGCTGAAGTCAATACAAATGCACACTCCCTCGTTCTTCTTTGGTACGATAACCATGCTGGAGATCCAAGTTGGGTAATGTGTTTCTCTGATGAAGCTTGCATCTACCAATTTTTGCAATTCTTTTTCTACTGCGTCATGATATATGGGTGCTACCTTTCTGATGGGTTGCTTGAAGGGCTTTACGTCTGGATTAATCCTCAGGTGATGTCATATGATCTTTGGATCGATGCCCGACATATCTTTCAGCTTCCATGCGAATACGTCTATGTTTCCTTTGAGTACGCAAGCAATGCCTCCTCCCTTTCTTGCCCCAACAAGGTTCCTACTTTTTTCAATCTTGGATCTTCTTCCGTTCCGATATTGATTTTTTTAATTGGCTCAACTTCGGAAAAGGTAGATTTTGGAGCTCCGATGGGAGTGGCTATCTGTAATTGCTATTTGGGCTTTTCAGCCTTTTCTTGCTATAAAGACTCATCCTTTGCGTTAGTGAAGTTGGACTTGTCTGCGGGACACAAAGTATATGCTAGAGAGGCGGTGTTGAGCAGATAATCCTGGAACTCTTGATCTTTTGCTTTTTCCTTGCATTCTTTTCTTCATACACACTTAGCTTTGGCCTTTTCTTCATTTATCCTTATCATTGCAGCATTGCATTGCCTAGCTTCCATCTGGTCCCCTTTGATCTTCATCTCGCCATTAGTGCCATGGAAGTGCAAACACTGGTGATATATGGATGTCGTTCCTCGTAACTTATGAACCCATAATGTACCAGTGATTACGTTGTATGGGGACGGTGCGTCCACGACTGAAAATCTTGTATTTATCTTCAACGATCATACGCTTACTTAAAGAACAATTTCTCCCTTTGGAGTAGATGTAGAGCCATTGAATCCGTATAAAATATACGGTGATGGGGACATTTTCTCATCCAACAATCCCATTATCTTAAATAGTTCATAAAAAAGGATGTTCAATGAGCTCCCGCTGTCGATAAGAATCTTGGTGACGTTTCACCCATGTATATGTAGAGTTAATAGCAATGGTTCGTTGTGGACTTCTATCTCTTGGTCTATGCCCTTTGCGTAAAAGGTCAATGGCATATTCATCCATGGATCCAAATCAGTGAGCAATTCTCCTTATGCTACTTTAAGATTTCATGTTGTTCTATCCTCTTTCGGGTGCGTTCCAGAATGACTTCTGTCATATTGTCTGTCTTCGGAGACTCTGAGCATGAAATCATACGAATTTATTTTGCATTCTCTAGTAGCTGAACGCGGTTAACATTACCTTCTGGGGCGGGTATTTTCGTAAGGTCCAGAAACTCTTGCAAATACCCTGTGTTAATGAGATATTGGATAATGTGCCTTAGGTGTTTGCAGTCCTCCGTGGAATACCCCCTGTACGCGTGATATTCAAAATAATCCTTGTGATCTTTTGTCGCCTCGGGTTGCTTTCTTTGGTGTTGTGATACGTAATTTGACAGGTGCCCTGCTACCCTCAGGATCCGAGCTGCGCTTGTATTTAGCTTTGTGAAAACTCGATCCATGAAAGATTCTCGCCTTACGCTGCAATCGTTTCCCTTGCCACTCCTGAAATTCATGCGCTTATCCTTGTAGTCTGAACCTCATGAAGGTTCTGCTGCTCTTTTCGCATTTGACCCTTCTGAGGGATCAACAGACAGAGTTCTTTGCGGTTGCATTAGTCCCTTTTGAAATGAACATGGGTCATCCTTTTGTCTTCCTGTAGGAAAATGTATTTATCCTGGATTTGCGCAAATCCCCCAGCGTAGCTGGTAAATTTGCATGCAATTATATAAAGATAGGGGAAGTTTTCACTGGCCCGTATTTGTAACAACTAATTGCTACTTCTGGACTACACTTTCTAATAGCATGACAATTTTTTTTGCCATTTATCCGTATATTCCCTCATAGTTTTTTTTGGACCTATTGCCAAAGCAAACATCCTATCCAGCCATACCCTTGCGTCTCAGTTGTACATATATGTTTCGATGAACAACTTTGACAGTTGCTAAATGAGTTGATATAATTTGGTGGTAGGTTATCAAACCAGATGAGTGCGTTGTCCTTCGAGCTAGGAAGGAAGAACATGCACATGACCGCGTCATTATGCTCCCAATGCGCAAATACTCTAGTATAGTACTAGGGATGCGCTGCGGCTTCCGTAGGTCCATCAAAGCAGTTGAATGTAGGAAGAGGACACTTTGGTGGGATGGGTGCGCTGATCAGGTGATGTGAAAGTGGAGTAATGCGAGTTTCGTGGAATACTTATTCCAACCTTCTTCCATTCTGCTTTGCTTTGAGGGCTGCTAGCTCTTCTCCCATTTTGAGTATTTGCTCAAAAATGTCATTGAGCTGCTTCAACGATTTATGGGTACGAGTACCTGCACTAGACACAACCATATCCCTAGAGGGATTATACGTTGATTCATTTTTAGATATATCTATGGTTCTTCTCTGCTGCGGGTGCGCATGATGGACCACCATTCTTCTATTTGGGAGCTGATTTACTCTCTCCAGCAGAATGTACTGTGTTTTCCTCTCTACGTGAGACCTTTCGTTCCTTGTGTAACCTGCATGTGACGTATCTATCCTTTCGTGAATTCCTAGAGCAGATACATCTTCCCCATTTGACAGGAGATTCTTTAATTCCTAATTTTCCATGGCCAATGCCATCATTTTATCAGCTTGATCTTTGTTTTTTCTAGCCAACTCAGCTGGCTGTGCTCTGAACAACACTGTCTCATTGGACCCATCATTACCATTGGCTTGGTTGCCAATGGGTACTCCATTCTAAATTCGTAGCATAATCACAACAGGAATGGTGACTAGTTGATGATCTAGATATTCTACACGCGACTAGTTGGATTAAGCACGACTGGATAAACGAATCCGGGTGGATGCGCAAGATGGTTCTGCCTCGTTCCTTCAGCAGGTACACTAGCCCTTTTTCCATGCATTCGATCATTGTTGCGGCTATCTCCAAGTGTCAACTGCGAGATTTCCATAACCGCACGAGGCGATTACTATTCCCTGGTTTGCAGCTGTATCGCTTCTGGTTTGTATTTGATTTTCTCTCTGGCTCAACATCTGGTTTGATTTTACCATCTTGACCTACAACCTACTTTATTAGAGTACATAGAAAATAATATGTGAGAGTAAAAGTGACTAACACGAGCTTGGTGACTCAGATTGTTGTCTTATTGACTTAGTTATTCCGCTTAGGGGAGATAACTCGATCTATTTGGAGTAAAAAACAACAACTTTTAAGAATATCTTTTTGATCAAGTACTGTTGATCCGTTGAGAGGATTTAAACTCAAGTGACCAAAGATGAAAGGATGTAATAGCTACTAGGAACTAGTATTTGACCCTCTTTACTTCAAATCTTGAGAAGAATAAGAATTTTTTTTTCCAAAAACAAAAGAAAAAAATATGATGTAAACGCTTTAAAATACTAAAAATGTGAAAATCAAGGACATAAGTCCCTGTTTCTAGCGCCAAACAGTTTTTCCTATAGTTGACGTAGAGAATAATTATGACAACTATTTAGTGTAAGATGTGTAGTCGAAAGATTTTTAAATAAAATACTTATGTAATCTGAAGAGGATGCGTTACTCAGATGATATCAATGAGCAAGCATACCACATAGACACAAGTAAATACGAAGTAAGTAAAGTAAGAAATCAAATTAAACACTTAACACAAGAGACTTTACGTGGTTCGGCTATGCCTACGTCCACGGGGTAATGAGTTTAAGTATTTATTAAGTGTCCTTGATTTGTTTTACAATTAAGAATTGAATGTCTATGATTACAATGAAATGACTTGACTAAACTTTAGACTTTCTTCTCTCTCTTTGCTCTAAAAATGTTCGACCCCCTCTCCTGGGAAGAAGTGATGTACTTATATACTTTTCTTTGCCAGCTATTCTTCGCAGCGCAGAGGACTGATGAGTCCCTTTCAAGTGTCTGTGGCGATCCAACTAAGGAGCTCAACCCACTCAGAAGCCTCCATCTGTCTCTACTTTTCTGAGTTAGCATTTAATGCTGAGTGGATTCCAGCCACGCCTCTGATATGTCTGATTTGTTCTACGCCTAGGTGACGTCAACAGATTATTTACAGATCTTCCACGTCCCTTCCTCGAGATATGATAAAGTGAACCCGGATAGGGATTCAATACATCTCTTTTGATACTATATTTTTCACTTAGAATCTATCTCACGACCTCAGATGATCACCACGTATTCAACATAATATATGTATTTACAACCATATATCCATGCCCGATGCATAACACGGGCACAAATCTAGCAATCATGATAGTTGGATCTCTGGATTGATACCAGCCCTGACAAAACTGGCACCACATAAAATTGTCCTTACAGTAGACACATTTTTCACACACCGAAACTATATCCAAGCGGCCTAGCGTAACCAAGTCTAATCTAACTTTTCACTTAAACATTGTCCTTTGGAAGGGTTTAAGACATGAACAGCTGTAAACTTCTTCTACGGTATATACTGATATTCTGGTCTACTTTACTCTTTCAAATAGTTTTGTGCTGTAGCAGAAGTTAATGGCTTTTTGGGGTTCGTTTTTTGATCTCAGAATGTTTTACTCTCTTTCTCTTATTTCAGAATTTTCCTTTCCTTAATTTCTAGTAAATTTCATAAACCCATGATGTAAATAATCTCATTTTTGGATTATTATTACTTTCTTTAATAATCTTTTGTTTGTTATTTTATCAGGAATTGAATTAGTGTCGGAAAAACCTTACACCCTTGTCTTTGATAAATCCCGAGGAAGATTACGCATTTCTAAGGTTTGTTCTTTAGATTCCTGTGCAATACTCAATTCATATGGAAACCTTAATAAGATTGGACGGATTAGTTTGATGTTAATGATTGCAGGCAACATTGGGTATAGATGATCATACAGACGAGAGGAGTGTTGTTCAGTGTAAAGTAGGAGTTAAGTGTCCAATTCTTTTGTGCTCGTTGA
The DNA here is from genome assembly GCA_023531435.1 of Papaver californicum. Classification (NCBI taxonomy): domain Eukaryota; kingdom Viridiplantae; phylum Streptophyta; class Magnoliopsida; order Ranunculales; family Papaveraceae; genus Papaver; species Papaver californicum. Next base: position 4,395,667 of record JAJJMC010012129.1, read on the forward strand.
GGCCTCGTATTAAAGAATCCTGTTCGATTGATATTGAATTGAAGGAGGATGAGGATGTTGTTTTTGAAGTTATTGGTCCTGCCAGGACTAGTGTGCATCTTGCTGGTTTTTATCTTGCCAATACTCATTATGAAGAAAGGTAAGAAATTTCCAGATTTTGCAGTTGTATTGATTATAACCTAAAGTATGTATAGTTTCAAAACAACTGAAAAATAAGTAAAGATGAACTTCTTTCAATAGTGTGTTTATTTAGCAAGCTAAAACTCAGGAGTGGTATTCTTTTTGGCAGCAATTTGTTAGTTTAGACACTCGTTGCTTGTTTATATCTTGGTACTGAGTATGTATGTGGATTTCCGAGGTCTATTAGCGACCTATGGTGTCTACGGATGCATAGTTGGGGGTTGGTACTGAGTACTCACCCAAGGATTTACGTGGCCTCGAAAACAAGTCCCTCTCTGACCCCCTAAAAATTTGATATCTCAGCACAGATTCATATCAGGAAATATTTAGGAAAGTGGATGTATGAATCATATTTGTCTTTATACGTCGATAATTAGTAGAATTGTTGTTTTGAAAGAAAAGAGAAAAGGAAAGAATTGTCATTACTATCGTTAAAACCTTTTCTTGTTGCTAATTATATATGCTGACAGTGATCAATGCGAGTTAAACAATATGAAAAAGACTGTAGACAATGGAGCTGAAGTAAATGGACGTGTAAGAAAATTTTCTAACGGTTTGGTTATTGAAGACTTAGAAATGAACCCAGAACGTATCAGCATAATGGCTACTCCTGGATCTACGGTACATCTACCTCTCTATCTCTCTCTATGTAAAGCTTAATAACTTTTCAATTGTCTGTATTTGTAGTCCGTATTTGTTAAAATGGAATGCTTCAACTCTAAGTCTCGGTTGACTTTAATAACTTTGTCTGTCTGCAGGTGTTGATATCTTATGTTGGACAATTGAAGTGCAATGGCTTAGTTTTTGAATCAAGTTTCTCCAAGCCACCCTTTTTGTTCAAATTGGGTATTTATCTATTGCACCCAATTCAACTTCACATATGATGCTGTATGATCTTTATTTTAACTCCTAATCTATCCATATTTCGGGTTTCAGGGGCAGGAGAAGTTATCAAGGGTTGGGATATTGGGATAAATGGTAATTGGCAGAAGAAAATTTCTTATTTCAACTAATTGTTAGTATTTCAATTGATGGAAAAAAAGATAAATATTCCCTTAATTGTCTCTGTTTAACTATCAGGTATGCGCATTGGTGACAAAAGAAGGCTCACAATACCACCGTCTTTGGCGTATGTATTGCTATTTCGACTCTTACATTTCAAAATCACAGACCAACACTGCAAAATTATCATCAATGTCATTTTGCGGAAAACAGAACATGTCCCTTTTCTTTTCTCATGTATGTTTATGTTCATGTTTCCATTTCAGGTATGGATCTAAAGGACGTGAAAATGTACCACCAGACTCATGGGTTGTTTTTGATATTGAGATGCGTAAAATTCTATTTTAATCATAGATTGGTTTATGGTCTACTGCTTATCGTGTAAGTAATATAACTATTACTAAGTTATTTTGTTGAATAGTTTCCACGGCTTGAATTTGAAGTAGCAATATTGTTAATACTTATTCGCAAACAACAGCTTGTGCAATCTTGTTGCATTTTCATAGAAACTGTAGTTTTAGATTTCTGAGCTTTGCTTCTTATGATCCTAAAAGGTTACACACTAACTATATTCGGTTATGGAATGATTAAGCCCAATAAAGCTCTTAAATTTGCTTCGTAATATAATCTTGGAGTCGATGGAATTGAGTCAACACTGGGTTATCTTCTAAGTTAGCTTTTAAAATTTCCTCTTAATGATTGAGCTCAATGTATCAACAGCGGAATATCTCCAATGAAGATTAGTGTTATCAATTCCTACGGTAGTAGGATTCTGATGTGTATATAGTGTGCCCATGTGAGTTGGGCATTTCTGGCCCAATGGTCATGTTAGTATAATGCATGCCCACATTCGACTCTTTGAATGAATCTTGTTTTTGGGCATACTGATTTTTTAGTGCACATACCATATAGAGACAAAATAGGGTTATTATGAGTAATTCTGAAAGCCTTATAGACACCCATTTTTAATAATACCCACATTACCTTTGTACAATTAGTTTTAATATTAAGAATTAGTGTTTAATAAACAATGACTAGGTTTATAGTCAATTATTAATGGTTAATTATAATGATTAATAGTTAATGTAATCATTGGTTTTAAAAGTAATAATTAGTGAGGGAAAAAGTTATTTATGAAAAACTTTGTTTAAGAGAAGTAGAAGAAGAATTGAAGAAAAACCTAGGGATTTTGATGAAAATGCATGATTCGATTGAGGAGGGTGAATCTTCATCATGTAAAGCTCGGAAAATACACATCAACTACGATAAAGATCCTGATATGGCTGATTTTTTGGATTATGAGAATGATTTTACTCAAACTTAAACACAAACTCAAGTTGAAGCTCAAAATGATAATTTTTATGAGCCAAATCCCGAAGACGAATACATGGTTGAGGAACCCATTGCTAATAACACTTAGGTATGGTCTTAGATAAGGTTTAATATCGTTTTTATAGGTTAAATTCATCGAAAGATGATTTTTTTTAAAGGGTTCGACTTATCAGGTTTAAGTTCGGCTGAAATAATATAAGCCGAATCAACTTATCAAGAACAGTTCGGCTGATACGATATGCACCCATAATCAGCCGAACTTTGTTTTTTTATATTCTTGGCGCCAAGGGACAATTCCAAGTTCGGTTGATAATTGGTTCCAATAACCAGCCGGACATCTTGAGCATTATTTTCGTGGGCATCAACGAATTGTTCGGCTAACATTTGAGTCAGTGAATTGTTGTGGCTCTTGTTGTTGTGGTTGAAGGATCTTCTTTTTACCTTTTTGTTGTTGTGGCTGTTGTTGTTGTGGTTCATCTTCTTGTTCACTTTCACCATCATCATCTCCTCCTCCTCCTACTACTTGTGGTACTTCTTCTTCCGTGTCTTCTGACTCTTCTTCTTCTCTTTGAATCTCCGGTCGTGGTTCACGAATTAGAAGCGTAGTTCCCCTCTTATCGGCTCCCAATTTTTTTGATGCGGCCTCATTATGGTTTAGGAGTTTTAAAAGGAGTTACCTCCATGTTCCTTCTTTTACTTTTACTTCGGTTCCTAACGCACACAAAGTATAAAAAACTAATTAATACCTCAAACAACAAATTTTTGATAGAAAAATCATAAGGTTCGTCTAATATTTGATAGGAAGTGTAAAGCAACATACATAATAATAATGCAAAATTCAAAAAGTTATAATAATACCAAATTCACAAAGAGTTGGCTGATTTTGGAAACTTCATTTTCTGCCGAACTTTTCTACTTGTGAAAAATTTGAAGGGAATAGACAATTGTTCGACTGATTTTGGAAATTCTCAGATCAGCCGAACTTTCAACTTAATAGATATTGGTGGCTTCAGACAAATGTTCGGCTGATATTGGAATTTCTAATTTCAGCCGAACTTTCTACTTGTCGAAACTTGAAGTTATCAGGAAAATGTTTGGCTGATTTTTGAAATTTCAATTATCAGCCGAACTGTTCTTCGACAGTTTCAGAATGAAGAATTTAACAAGTTCGGCTGATACTTCTATTGAATCTTACAAAGAATTTTAGCCAAACATTACCACTGAAACTGAAAAAAAAAACCTTACTTTTTCTTTTCGATTTAAACCCTAAATCTCAATCAAATGTAAAAAAAATGAAATGAGTTTGTGGTAAATACCTTCGAATATACATGTTGAGGTTTGGTTCTCCCTATCCACCTTCTCCTACTTCTCCTAATTCAATTTCGGGTTCCACTTTTTCAACTTCTTCTTGTTGTTCTTCACTTCGATTCTTCGATTGCTTGCGGCTGGGACGAGCATTCATACGAGTCATCTTGTAGGTTTGCAGTTGTGTATAATCGACGATTAAAGTTTTAAGAACCGACGATTAATCGACAGCGATGAAAATCGAAATCGGGTTTTTTTTTTCTTCAATAAAAGTAGAGAAGAAGAAGGGAAGAAAAATAGTTTTGATTTTGTTTAACTGATTTCTTTACTTTGATTAGTTTTGATTAGGATTTAATTTTATAACTGATTTATTAAGGGTTAATTATGTTAAGGGTTAATTATAAGGAGAAAATATTTTAGTAATTCCAATAATTAAAGAGTATCTTAGTAATTGATCCATCTTTAGACACCCTTTATAAACCATAGCAGATCGCTTAAGTATATTATATGTCCACTAAAAAATCAGTATGCCCAAAAATAGGTTCCTATGAATGAGCACATATGAGCATTTCTGTCAAGAATTTCGAATGGTAAAGCCATCACGTGCTAAAACTTATGCAAACTAATTTATCCATGACCAAAAGTTTCTGCAGAAGCATTATAGCCGAGAAGTTTCTGCAGAAGCACTCTAACCCAAATAACAATGAATATTTTTTTTTGTGAATACTTCCAAATATCAATATATTCATTTGAACTTCTAAATTTGTGAATTCATGATGAGATTATAGCCAAGTAACAAGTGAGTCTATCAATGGCTCCAAAATAAAAAAGGGAAAATCGGGAATATGTCCCGTAATTATACCCCCTATTTGGGGATCCGTCCTCTAACAGAAAAAATTAAGAGATATGTCCCGTACAGTTAGTTTAACAGTTAAATGGACATGTGCCAAACCACACATGCCAAATTGGGACAATAATACCCTTGTTATATTTTTGTTCGTGAGAGAGTAACCTAAAACTCACTTCCCGTGCTAACTCGGTTAAAGGCAAAACAAAACAGTCCTGAATACCTCAAGTTGCTGCTCCTCTTCTCCTCCTTCACACCGAAAGCATATGCCCTAACTCCGATTCATTCTTCTTCTTCTTGTTCAACGATTAACACTGAAGAATGGCTGAAAACAGGTAAATCATAAAACCCATTTCCCTTTTTCGTTTTTTGATACATGTATTGTGTTCAATTTTTGATTTGGGGATTTTAGGTTTCCTGATTTTAGGGTTTTCTAGTGGTTTTTGGTTGCAAATGCTGTGAATCAATTTCTGGTTTACTATAGTCTCCAGATAATACAGTAGGAAACCTCAAATTAGAAAAATATTTGTAATCAATGCCAATTGAGTTACTTGTAAGTAATTGTTTGCTTGGATGGGGTTGAAATCATTTTGTAATTAATTCTATCCCTAACCTCTGATGACCTCGTTTAGTTTGCTATTACCTTTGATTTCATTGGCTATAATAACGTTAGTTGACGTATGATATATATACTTGCAAAACAAGGTTGATATAATCCTGGATGAATTTGCAACAATTGTTTAGAGTGAAGTGATTTGTTTGTATTAATATACTTTGTTGTTTCTTTTATATACTTTTTTTGCTTATAAAACATATGAATTTCTTGGTTTTAGCCAATAGGTATATTCTGAACCAGACCTCACATCTTTTAGGAAACAAGAGAGGCAAATTTTGATAACATTATAGATGACCTGAGACCAGTCCAATGATATTTTAAATTATAAGGATAGTTGATGTCCAATGATAGTTTTTTTCAAAGTTGATAGCTTAGGATAGTTAAGTAAAAATTTAGGTGTTTCCTCTTTGAAAGTTGGTGGCAAATTCCAACACCTGGCTCCATATGTGATGATGTGTGCAATGTATTGTACTGTTCTAATTACCATGTACATGTATTAAACACACTTCTGTTCAACATGTTATTCCTTTAATTTTCAATATGTATTAAACAAATCCGGATATTCTAATTACCATGTACTGTATAAGAAGCATATGCAAATCTATGTTCTTTTTGATTGCATGCATTAATAAACTCAAACTAATAATCAGGTCTTTTGATTTCAAAAAGTTAAGATATCATTGGTTTACCCGGTAGTTTTCACTTACCACCGTTAATAGCGTTCACCCCTAAGAAAATACTATAATATCGGTAATGGAATATTCCTAGTTTGTAGTCTCTTATCGTATACGGTATTTTTCCGGTATCGTCGATACGGTATTTTGCCTATATCGCCGATACGGTATTTTGCCTATAAATAGAGATCCCTAGATCGTTTAGTAAATTAAAATCTGATAAGCTTTTACTTCAGATTTTTAATTTCCAAATGTATAGTCTCTTTCACTTGTGGAATCAAAAGACTTCTGCCTTGAGAATGTAGGACTTTTATTGCTTCTTGTAGCGTTTGCAGTAAAAATCCTTGCTTGATTGAGGTAGGGGTCTCATTTTGGTATTTATGCTTTATGTTCTGTGACATGTCTTTAACTTTAGTTGATCTTCTTCCTCTCTCTAGAATTTTCTCATTACCACTACTATTAATTAGTTTCTTTCAATTTGCTTTGTTTAACTTTCAACTTCAAACATACACATTTTTTTTTTGATTGATAACAGGTACAAAATAGGGATAAAACAAGGAAAAAACAGGTCTCTTTCTGTCTTTTTTTTTTTAATTAAAATATAAAGTCAGCTTCTCTTTCTGTTCAGTATGTTATTGCTTCATAACATCAAATAGACTAATCATTTCCATGAAAATGAATGACTGCCTTAAATATGAAGGTAGTAATATCCATCTAATAGGCGCAAATATATATGACTCATTTCTTAATAATAGTGGGCATACACACAACTTCTATTTCAGTATCATGAATCACAAGTGTACAACCATTGCATATATCCAGCAGATGCACATATCAACATTAGTTAACCATACATTAATAATAAAATTATCCTTTTGCTTTGGGTCGATATCTATACTTGATACACCTACAATATATATCATCAGATCATAAAGAGTTTTTATAATAACTTATGATGCTTTGGGTTGATATCTATAAATGTAATGCTTGAATAAATTAGATGTTTATTGTCATATACAACTTACCAATTACTGATATAAACTGTCCTTGGGTTTCCCGAATTTATCATCTATATTGGCGCCATCATATTTCTTGAGGTTATTGTTATATTAGATCTTTCAAACTGGTGTTATATTTTGAAATTATAATTATTTCTTTTCTCTCAAATCTTTTACATTTGGGTTTATTTCAGGAAATTAAAAGATAGAAACTTTAGGATAACTATTCTTAATCAGAAAGCTGGTATTGAAGAGGGTAAAGTGATTTATGTGTTGAATGTGGTTGCAAATGAAATTAGTTATGACAAGTTTATTGACATTATAAGAGCTAGGTCGAATTTGTCTGTTGATTTCAAGATTGAATTGGTCTACAACTGTGATTTAATATATAATGGATGTGATTTTTTTGACTTTTGGGAATGTGTTGATGAAGATGAGGATGGTTTTACATTATTAGATGTAAGTATAAGTGGTGGTCAAGAGGCAGATTTGGAGTGTGAGGAAGGGTTTGGTGCAGATAGTTGTGTACAAAATTCCTCGTATAGAAAGAAGATAACACCAAAGAAGAAATTTGTGTCTAAGCCGTCAAATAGGAGGAGTCCTAGACTAAAAGAACAATTAGAAAGAAAGAACATAGTAGGGATAAATAAGGATAGAAAATTGGATTTTGAAGATGAAGTTGGGAATAAAAGTGAAGTTATACCTACACAATACAGTGTTACTGACAATTGTACACAAGCTAGTACAAATGAAGATGCAAACATAATTTATGTGGAGGAAGAACCAATGCACCTATTTAATGAAGCTGAAGATAAATGTCATCCTGAAGATGAATGTCATCCTGAAGGTAATTCGCTTGGGGAAGGTAATGGGACTAAGTGGGATGATGATATGGAAGCTGAGTGGAAACACAATTTTGGTGGTCAAGAGGCTGAGGACCCAGTGGATTTGTCTTTGCCAGATCAGAAAGCTCATGAAGAAGAACCAGGAGTATTACGTGTGGGAATGATTTTTCAAGATAAAAAAGCTTTCACCGACCAGCTTAGATACTATGCAGTGAAGAACAAACATAATTTTAGGTTTAACAAGTGTGATAATGAAAGAGTGTATGCTGTATGTAATAATAAGGTGAGTCAAGATTGTAAGTGGTTTGTGAATGCAAGAAAGGTACCACATGAGCCCACCTTCAGCATAAGAAAAGTAGGGACGGATCACACTTGTGTTAATCCTGGAGCACAATTAAATCCTGCTTGCAATGCTAAATTTGTTTGTGACCACATGTTGAAGAATTTAGGTGAAAATCCTAGTTTAAAGATTCCAGTGGCAGATGAGATAATTAATTATATCATATGGCCAGCTTTTGATAATTTGATCCCATACTGGGTAGCAAATGATGCAAGGGTAAGTAATCAACTAGTAAAACTATTATTTTATTTAGTTTTATCTTAGAATTTTATTTTAACTTAATTTTTTTTCTTGTAGAATATGGTCTTACATAAATTAAATGGAAGTTATGAGGAATCTTATGCAAAGGTGCGCAGTTTGTGTTCAGTTGTTGTAAGTCTTAACCCAAACATCATTGCTACGTTTACATGGGATGAGGCGGATAAGACTTTTGAGACTGTCACTTTGTTCTTCAATGCACAAATCCAAGGGTTTAACTATGGTTGTAGATCAACAATAGGATTAGATGCTGCCCACTTAAAGGGAAAGTATGGTGGTGTGATGATGTGTGCAACTGCCTTAGATGCTCAGAATAGTTTATTCCCTTTAGCCATAATGATTTGTAGAAATGAATATTATCCAAATTGGTACAAGTTTCTCAAAGATTTGAAGCCAAGAATTGTGCACAAGAGGGGTTTGACCTTTATGTCAGATAGACAAAGGGGTCTTGTAGAATCTATTGAGGAGTTGTTCCCCGAGTCCAATCACAGATTCTGTTTTAGGTAACTTTTCTTTATTTACAATATCGAAAAACTATTAATAATTTGCTTGTTTGGATTAATAATTTTCATGTTTGTTTTCAGGTATCTTTACAAGAACTTTAAACTCAAATTTAAAGGTCTTAAGTTGATGAATCTAGCGTGGAATGCGGCTAAAGCATATAAAAAATCTCATTGGAAGGTTAGTATCACTGTATAATATAACTTTATAGCATAACCGTTAACAACCACTGTGCATTGAAACTGCTGACTGTGCATTATAATTGCTGACTTTTCATATAGGAGGTTGATGATACACATGTATAACACAGTTATAATAAGTGTGTTGACTGTGTTACATTGTGTTACACATGAACCTACTTTAATGAGTCTCAGTTGTATAAGTAGTCATCAGTCAACAGATATAATATTCATGTGTATAATGAGTCAACAGTTCTAATGTGTTATATTCTTACAATATAAAAGAGGTTCATGTGTTACACATGTATAACACATTTAACTGTTACACATGTATAACACATTTAACTGTTAACACATGATAAATGACAGCAACATATGGATGCATTAAAGAAGGTTGATGAAGCTGCATGGAAGTGTCTAATGGATGAAGAACCATCATGTTGGGCAAGATCTCACTTCCCACATGATTGTGCTTTTGAGCACATCAACGATAACTTTTTTGAGTCTTTTAATGCTATGTGTAGCAAGATGAGGGATAAGCCAATCTGTAAGTTGCTTACCATGTACACCCAGATGGTTACGGGATTAATTGCCAAAAGAAGTGCAACATCTTCCAATTGGAATAGTGGTGAACTAGTACCTGCTGCAGTTAAACTAATTCAGAAAATGAATGAAAGTATAGGTCAGTTTAGAACTAGTCCATCAAGAGTATTAAAACTGTATGAGGTTACTAACATGGGTACTATGAAAGTATTTGCAGTTGACATAGTTGAAAAGACTTGCAGTTATATTCAATGGCAGCTGAGGGACTTCCCGTGTCAGCATGCCGTGTGTGTGTTGGTCACCATTAGACCAGATTGGACTAAGTAAGCAATCTGTTAAGCTATTTTTTTTTTTGTAGTTGTGTTTTTTTGTTGAATGTCATTTGTCTTAAATATTTGTTGGTGGGTTGTTGCAGGTACTGTAGCAAGTATTATACGGTGGATTTTTACAGGACCACATATTCTTGGGCAATTACACCACTAGGGAACATGAATGAGTGGCCTGAGGTTTGTTTTCATTGCTTTTGGAATCTTTTTATTTAATATTGTTATCTTTTTTTGTCCTTTTCAGCTTTTCTTTTTTCTTCTTTTGGAATATTTTCATTTTACATCTATAGATAAAAGGAAACCAACCATGTCTTCTACGTTTTAATTTTTTTTCCTGTTTTCTCTTCTACAGGTTGAAGGAATAAAGATTACTAAACCACCATTGCTTAGACAACCTGGTAGGCCTTGTGTCAACAGGAAGAGGTCTTGGTTAGAGATGGCCTCTGAGAAGAAAGAAAAAGGTAGAAAGTGCGGCACATGTGGTGGATCTAATCACAACAGCAGAACATGTAAGGGTGGGGAAGTTGGATCCAACCCCAAGAAGAAAAAAGTCAGAGTAGAGTGTGAGGTGAATGGAAGTTCTTTTACTACCACAAATTCAACTCCAAAGAAGAAGAACAAAAGCACCAGGATCCGAAGGAGTAGGGCTTCTTCTTCTGCAACTGCATCATCTAAAGCTCCTAAGACATCCAGTGCGGCTACTTCTTCATCCACTATTAATTCAAGCAAAGGAGTTGGTTTGACTATGTCCATTAGTAATATCAACAAGGGAACAGGTCATGTCAAGCAGATTGCTAACACTTTCAACTATGATGCAGACTCAAAAAGACAAAGGAAGCCTAAAGTTCATTTTGATTTGTGAGAAGAACTAGTCACTTACCTTGATCATTCTACATTGAAACCTTGTTCTTTAATAAAACTTTTGATTTATTTGTTTGTTCATGATTTCTAAGAGCCGGTTTACTATATTTATGATTATAAATTTTTACACGTTCTTTCTCAACTATTCAATATGAAATTTTAAAAGTTGATTCAAAGTTACTTCTTAACGATATGTCTACAAGAAGCTACTTTATTTGGTTCATAAACTACGTGACTGCCATACCTTTGGCATACCCATTGTAGTAAGTGAAGTGTAAAAATAGATAGACCTTAAAGTGGGTTGCTAAAAGATAGATGAAAGTTGTGTAAGAGTTTGTCATTCATTAGTTCTGTTTCTTTCCCCATGCTAACAGGTATTCGTCCGAAATCGGAAAAAAGGGCGGGAATTAATCTATTTTCTGAATGTCATAATCTAAATAATGAATCAGAGCACGTGGAGCCATCTCGTTATCTTTCTGTATAAGGGGTAATATGGTAAATTCAAAAATATATGGGTTTTTATTTTTTCAAATTTTCCAAATTTTATTGACCGTTGGATCGTATATGACACGTGTCGACAATCTACAAATTTGGGACTTGTGAGAATCAAAAATATAAGACAAGGGTATTATTGTCCCAATTTGGCATGTGTGGTTTTGCACATGTCCACTTAACTGTTAAACTAACTATACGGAATATATTTCTTAATTTTTTCTGTTAAAGGACGGATCCCCAAATTGGGGGTATAATTACGGGACATATTCCCAATTTTCCCAATAAAAAGCAGTGGGAGAACGAGGAAACGAACAAGATAAATCTCCTTTTTTTTTGTCGACAGAATGTACGTCTCCCTTCATCACATATAGTCCATATGAGTCGGCAAACTACCTTGAAGGACGAGATTAGCCGGTAAACGACCTCATTCCACTCCTTCACGAACTTGTTTAACCAATGCCACAAACATAGCCAACTCTATGGTCGAATAAAGAACAGAGCAGGCTACAATTTGACACCAGATATCCGGAGGTGTGGAAAGAGCAGCTCTGAAAAGAGAAAAAAACATCAAATACCGACTGTTGTTCGTAAAGCTTTCCACAGAGAGAGCTTTTTGTTCTAGCAAAGAGATCAAAAGGACAGGCACTTGGGAACAGATGGACGAAATCAACGAAATACGAAGAGTATAGTCAGTCATAGATCTTAGGTTGTAACTTGATCATGAGCAAATTGGTTGATGTTGCACCCATGGAGTACAAAAAAAATGCCAAATATTTGGAACCACATAAGAAAAAGTAAGGCACAGGAAGAAAGCGATCGAAAAACCACTTAAATGAATGACCCTATTGTAATTCATCCTTCGTTCTTCGTAACAGCTGGGTATCAGAAAACTCTAACTAAGCAATGGAAACACAAAATATGCACAGGCTATCCAAGCCGTTGCAAGATACGTCGACAAGGCCTCTGTTAATTGAATACAAACAAAATGCGAACCCGAATTCAGAGTCAGAAATGGTTTAGCTAATAGGAAAATGAATTCTTCTGAATACCAGTAACATGTAAACCATGTCATACCAAGACCAAAGGATGTCCACGTGAAACGGATTCGAACTTCTCCTAAAATCGTTTCAGAGATGAATTTGGATCTTTCTTTATCAAATCCCTCTCTTTATCAGTGTTTTTCTCATAATCATCATCAGCTCTCTCGGGTTTATTCATGAAATGTCTTGCATTACTTAAAAGAAATTTCTGATTTTTGTCATTAGACATACCACATATATTGGGTTGAATCAACCAATTTGATCTCTTAATAGCTGAAACTGATAAATCCAAATCTCGAAAAACATTAATTTTAGGCTTTACTGTTTTTTTTTTATATCAGAAGAAAGAAGGCACCTGATTTGGGTAACTTTGAATCCATTTTGCCTGCAGAAATTGAGTACTGGCGGAGAGGCTTCAATGGATTTAAAACCAGTTGAGCTTAGGGGTGATTCCTTTGGGGGTTTAGGGTTTGTAGATGTTGTTGTTGATGTAGTAGTATCTGAGAAGTGAAGTAGAGGATGGTTGAAAGCAGTAGATAGAGATTTGATGAATGGCTTCAAGAAGCCATTTCTGCTTCTCAACCTAAGAAGCATTTTCGAATGACAAGTCTGAATTATTAGATAAGCTTAGAGAAATGCAAGATTATTTGGAAGAAATGGCGTTTTGTTTAGGCCTTTCCTGAATTGTGTGGGTTTCGCATTCTCTTTTGTTATATAGCTAAGCCGCTGTCACATAAGGTATAGGTAGTTGTTGAATTGACAATACTGATTCTTAAAAAGGCACACAGCCTTCAACGGACCAACCTGAACGTTTAAAGGTTCAACTGGAAGACAAAAGAAAAGAAAAAGACAAGTGGAACTGTGGAAGAATAAAAAAAGTGAGTAGGTTACAGAAAGTCTTCTCCATTATACTCTTTGGGCTCTTCAAGCTGTCTACCTTTTAACCAGAGGTGTGAGTATGTAATTCTGAATTTTCATCAAGATCCATCTATTCTTGGACTCTAGTATTTTCTTAGAAGAAATGGTTTTGGGGGGTTACTTTTATCCTATTAACATTTCAGAATTTCATATCTTTTCTTTTTGAATCGGGCTTCATAGGAGTAATCTAAATTGGGTTTCCTTTTTCTGTCTTTTACATTTTTGATGTTACTCTCAGGAATCGAATTAAAACCAGGAGAACCTTTCACCCATCACTTCCATAAAGGGAGAGGAAGGTTTCACATATCCAAGGTCAGTATCTCAGTCATATTATCCAACAATTAATGGCAAAAACATTAGAACCATAACCCCTTTTCATAGTTTGACCAAATCAACAAAATCAGTGATCAAAATTGACCAGATTGACAACATCAATTGATCGAATATCTAATTTCATTTCAATAAATATCATCTTCTTGTACTTCCTTATGAAATCTGAATAACATTTAGTTTTCAATACCGAACTCAATAGACGATTGAACATGTAACTAGATGGTTATGGCTTTACCAAAATGAATTTACCAAAGTTATGCCCATACCTTTCTCGAGTCCCGTCATGTCTTACTGCATCTTTCCAAATCATAACACCATTCTTACATCTTACACTTGGCCTAAGTAGATTATCACAGACTGCAACATAGATGCAGGCAACTCTACAAATTATCCAGTTTGGGATAGTTTTGTTGGTTATGTTCCTGTAGGCTGCAGCATCAAACCTTACAAATTCTGAATAGCAGCTGTTACTCATTTGCATTGTAATTCACTATGGGTGTTACTCTCGAATAAATGGCATTATTGTATCTTTCTTTTAGTTTGTTAGTTAGTCTTATTTCTTAATTGACCACGAGGTTTGTGAATAATTGGCAGGCCACTTTGGGTATTATTGGTAGTGTGAAGGAGAGGAGTATAGTTCATGTAAAACAGGAAGTAAGAGCCCAATTTTTTTGTTGTCTTTGAGACCATTAACTAAAGAATCATGTATGGTGGATGCTGAATTCGATGAGGAGGAAGCTGATGTTGTTTTTGAAGTTCTTGGCCCTACGAGTGTGCATCTCATAGGTTTCTATGTTGGCAATGGTCCTAACAGAAATGATGATGATGAGTTATTCACAACTTTGTAAATGATATTGTAAACTCAGTTTCTTAAAAAAATTCATTATTATGTTTTCAGTGTTGAACCACTGCTTGAAAGAAAATGATATACAATTCTGATTACTGATACAATCATCTGATAATTTCCCTTTCAGTTTTAATTGAAAAGAACGAAGAAAACGATGCCAAGTAGGATGCATACAGAGATGCTGAAGTGGAAGTGCAAGAGATAAATTTTTGCATGCATATTGTTTCTTTGATAGCGCATAATGTCCACCAGAACACCCATGAAGTTTATTATCAACTTCATACAGTTGAGGTTCTTTAATTTATACTTTTCAGATTTCTGTTCAATGAATCTATAAAACAAAATTATATAAGTTGACCTTTTAGGTAATAGTCCATACTTTTCAACATTTATGGAGGAATATGATATGTTGCTGAATCTACTGCAGTACTGCTATTGATGATCACAGAGAAATTAAGAAGGGTAGACAACCAGAGGTTGAATACAGGGAAGTTGAAGTTAATGGACTTTGTAAAAGAACCTTCCCTACTGGTTTGATCATCCAGGATTTGGAAATGGGAAACAACAGTACTGGTTCGCACAGCCGCTACAGTTCTTTGTATGATGAGGAATTCAACACTCCTTGCAGCATGCTAGCTACTCCAGGATCTCGGGTCTCTCTCCCTCTTGATCGAGCAGTATATATTTATAGGGAGGCTATGCTATGCTAAAATATCAATACATATATTGTTTCTTGCTTTGATAACTCATATGGAAATGGAATGTTTGATCTCTAAAGTTAAATTGATGGGAAGTTTACATTTTCTTGCTCTAGGTATCAATATCTTACTTCGGACAATTGATGAGCAGTGGCTTTATATTTGAATCAAATTTTTCCGAATCGCCTTTGTGGTGCACATTAGTATTTATTTACTGGAACCTTTTCAGACTTCACATATATGATGCTATGTTCTCTTGTTTTAACTTCTGATTGATCCATATTTCCGGCTTCAGAGGAAGGAAAACTTATGGCAGGACTGGAAATTGGGATTAATGGTATTTTTATTGGAGGAGCAACATCCGTACTTCATCTAATTGTTATTTCAATTGATTAAAGAAGGTTAGAAAATTAATTTTATTTGTCTGTTTTTATTCATCAGGTATGCGCACTCGCGACAAAAGAAGAATCACAATTCCACCATCTTTAGCGTATGTATTCTTACACTTTTAAAATCACAGTCATACATTCTAATGCAGTAATGCTAGTTACTGTCAATGTCTACTCACAAAAATAAAACAGATCATCTTTTCTTGTTTATATTCATTAATTGCAGGTATGGTTCTAAAGGACGTGAACATGTACCACCGGATTCATGTTTATATGAGGTTCAGATGCTTAAAATTCAATCTTAATAATACATTGGTTTATGATCTACTGTTTGCCTTTTAAGTAAAATAACTATTACGGAAGTTATTTTCTTGAACCATTTCCAGGGCTTGAATTTGAAGTAGCAATATTGTTACATATTCGCAAAGAACAGCTTGTGCAATCATGTTGCATTTTCGTAGGAACTGTGTAGTTTAAAATTTGCCAGCTCTGCTTCTGATGATCGTATTGCAAAAGGTTATATATACAGACTATATTCGGCTATGGAATGATTAAGCCCAATTGAAAGCTTTTAAATTTGCCTCGTAGTGTAATCTTTTGGAGTCGAATTGTGTCAACAGTGGATTATCTTCTGAGTCAGCTTCTAAATTTGCCTCTCAATGACTAAGCTCAATGTTGTAATTTAATATTATTGCGAGACTTGCGACTCGTGAGCCCATATCATTGATGGTGTTATGAGGTAATTCAGTCGTTGTAAAGACATTTGAAGCAGTGACTGTAGTTTTTAACTGTAACAGTAATTTACCACTGTTCCATTTTTGAGAGGTAGTGGAACAATCGAGTAAAACCTTTTAGTTAGTTAAAATGAAGCCCTTGGGTTCTTCTTGTCGTTAACTATTTAAGTGATAGTGATACCTGGAGATCCTACCGCTGCACACAGTAATTTATGCAGCTGGAAAAACAAATCTCCTGTAGTTTTTTCTTGTCGTTGGCAAGCAAACGTGCATATGAATAAGGATCAATAGTTGCTTTTCGTCGACAAGTAGACGTGGGCATATAAGGCACACTAATTTCACTGAACTGGCAATTTTAATATAAAACAGGCCATAAAATAACTAGGATTATAAAGATTGGACTAAAGTTTGTTGTTCTTGGCCAAATTTCAGAAAGAGAAATAATCAAGTTCAACAATAAAAAAAGTTGAAAGAATTCCAAGGAATCAAAAAAGAAAATCTTCTTACCTTCTCAATTATTATTTTGTGATCTTCAAACAGTCTCCCCAGCAACCTTTTAATTACGCCTACATTATTGTTATTTGGATTATCTATAGGCACCTCAAATGAGTCTATAAACACATTTCTATGTGATGAAGCAGCATGCTCTGGTTCTACTCTCACTGCATTCTTCTACGTACGGTCTAATTTTGAAGGAATTTAGGCTGCGTTACTTTCAGATATAGAGTTGTTTTCAAGCGGAAGAGATGGCTTTCTGGGGTTAGTTTTAACATTCTAGAATTTTGACTTTGATGTATGAATATTTCCTTAACTCTTGATTTTTGTTTTTGTTTTTGTTTTGGTTTTGGTTTTTGTTTCTCTTTGTTTTTGTTATTATCTCAGGAACTGAATTACTTGCTGGAGAACCTGTCACCCACGTCTTTGGAAAATCGCGAGGAAGGTTACGCATATGTAAGGTTTGTTTCGAATTCTAACTGATGCTACTTTGTTACCTATGTATGTTGAATAATTAGTACAAACATTTATTTTAGATGTGGCTTGCTTTCTTTTGCAGTGTATATACTGAGTCTCGATATGATTGTTGCAGGCAACACTAGGTGTAGGTCTTGCGGAAGGGAGGAGTGTAGTTCAATGTAAAATAGGAGACAAGAGTCCAATTCTTTTGTGCTCATTGAGGCCTTACAACAACGAATCGTGTTCTGTTGATATTGAATTCAAGGAGGAAGAGAAAGTTATTTTTGAGGCCATCGGTCCTACAACGACCAGTGTGCATCTCGCTGGTTTCTATCTTACCAATAATGCCGATGGAGAAAGGTAAGAATTCCAAATCGACTAGAGCTATTTCCACTACTTAAAAATGAAGAAGAAAATAATCCAAATTATGCTGCTGGACAATTATCACAGTGAGTTGAATGAAATGAAGAAGACCGAAGACAATGAAGCTGGAGTAAATGGAAGTGTACGAACATTTCCCAGCGGTTTAATTATTGAGGATTTAGAAAAGAGCCAACATTCTAGCACCATGATAGCTAGTCCTGGATCTATGGTACAACATACACTCCCTCCAACTTTTTGATTCTCTGTTTTGTGGTTTTTAATTCATATGAAAATGGAATTAATGTTTATGCTTCTTCAGGCATCGGTATCTTATGTTGGAAAACTGAAGTGCACTGGCTATATTTTTGAATCAAGAAATTCCAACTCACCCTTTTATTTCAGATTAGGTACTTATTTACAGCACAGAACTCAAACTTCACGTATATTGCTAAATGTTCTCTACTTTAAAATATAATTGATTCATATTGGGGGTTTCAGGGACAGATGCAGTTATTGCAGGATTGGAAATTGGCATTACTGGTATTTTTATCCGCAAAGCAAGCAAATTCTTTTCTTCAAATATTTGAAAAAGGAAAAAAAAACAATGCTTATTTTGTCTATGTTTAATCACCAGGTATGCGCGTTGGTGACAAAAGAAAGATCACAATTCCACCATCTATGGCGTATGTATTCTTACATTTATGTAAAATCTCATCATCATTCTAAGGCTTCTAGTTAAGTGCTTGCAAAATTCATAAAGATCCTCTTTTCTTATGTTGCTGCAGGTATGGTCTTCAAGGACGTCAAAATGTACCACCGGAGTCATGGGTTGTATATACTATTAAGCTGCTTTCTATTAGTAACAGTGTACCCCCACTGTTCAGTGACGAACTAGGATCCAATGTTGAAGTGGACTAAAATTACTCTTGCGCTACTTTTTAATATTCACATCGATCGACTGTTAAAAATTTCACAAGGATTTAAATCCACAATAGAGTACAAAAATCCTTCCATAAATTTGGAAGAGCCACCCCAAGTTGCATCTTTGGCCGTGTAAGTAATTTCTAGAAATGTTATCTTGAATGGAAGAGAAAGATTGTATTGCAGTAAAGATATTTTCTGAAATTGTTGTTAATAGTTTGTCGCAGAGAAAAGCTTGTGCAGTATATTTCATTGTAATACTGTATTACAGTTTGCACTTTGCAAAGTTTGTTTTTGGAATAAAAAACAAAAGAATGTCAGATCCCAGGTTCGAACTGGGGACTTTTAGCGTGTGAGACTAACGTGACACCAACCCTACTTTGTTTACTGTTTGCCAGTTTAATAGATTGACAAGATATTCAGAGCATTATGCTTGGAGTTGAAAAGTCCCGAAAAATTTGCATGAGTTTAATTACTCTTACCCAGTGATCCTAACAGTACCTGACTCCCTGGCCCCTGTCCAAGCTTTAGTTAAGCACAGAAACGGGAAACCTACCTTTCCTTTTACATTAAAACATTGCAGATCAAGAAATTGACACCAAAGAACATAAAGAAACAGTAATAGCTTAGCTGAATGCAGACTTCACAACTAAGAGTCCATTCCCTGAGAACCCCCTTATGGATAGGGTCGGAGGTGATGGCCAAAAAAGAAAACACACCGGACAAATGAAAGGGAGAGTCGTGGACCAGTGACAGTTGGGAGAGGCCAGCTTGTATTGGGTGTAAACTGAGTGTAAATTCATAAACACCTCGTTACTCATATACGCATTAATATTTGATTTGATTTGATTTGATTTTTTTTTTTTTTGAAGCATGCATAATGCATTAATATTTGATATATGTCCAGTGAAATGGAAGGTGTCCGTAGGATCATTTTGGAGCTGCACGTTCAGTCTATCAAGCACGTCGAGAAAACCATGGCAGCTTAAGTACAAAGTGACCTGCTGTATTACTGTATAGCGACATTCTGTATTGGCGTTTCTGAGTTCTGACTCCGGAATGGGGATAGGAGTACAATTACGTTTGTTGTCGGTATGTACGGTGTACTCAAGGAATTGGCAGTATTACAGTAGTAGTACAATCTATAGATTCCTTTGACATATTTCTTACTGTGCATCGACAAAAAGAGCTACGAAATAAACTGTAGGCAAATCTTGATGATGAACATTAATGAGTCAGGATCATGACAAAAAGAGCTACAGTAAGTTGTGTTTTTTTTCTTCTTCCTATTTTTATTTTTCTTGGCTGAATGTCTGGGCCCTTACTGATCTTGTCATAAAAACAAACTAAAGAAAAAGCAAAGCAGATTAATTATTGGCAATCGGTAATTATTATAATAAAAAAATATACAGTTTTTTATAAATAAACCTGGCCATTTCGAGGGTGGTCAAAAACTATTTTGGGACGACTAATAAAACAAAATAAGATCATTATGAAGTAATATCAATATACCCCTTATCCATATATTTTCTTTAATGGTTAATCTGTCATTGTTTAATTAGTGTTAATTTTGATTAATTAGTTAATTAAGTTGGTTATAGTTAGAGAGTGTGTTAGAGAGGAAGAAGAAGAAGTTTGGGGAAATCATATTTTACTAAAATTCAATCACAAACATGGATGAGTATGAGGAAGAAGGTGAGATTGAATATGAAGAACATAATATTGAAGGTTCAAATACGTTTAGATATAACGATTTGGGTTATTTGTTGGATGATCCAAATTTTGGTGTGGAAGAAACCTAGACGATGAATCACATCAAAATGAAGATAATAATGCATCAAACAATCAGTTATTGTGTTAAGAAGCTCAAAACCCAATTTATATGCGTTTATATGTGATCGGTAACAAAGAAAATTCATTTTTGCATGCATTTAATGCCATGGACGTCCCATAATCGGTAGTTTATGGAGTACCGTAAACTACCGATTATACTTTTGTTCCAAAATTTAGAAATAATCGGTAGTCTCGTGAAGATTACTTACTACCGATTATACAAAATCCCCAAATTAATTTTTTTTTGAATTTCTTTTTGCATAATCGGTAGCTTAGGAATACTTATTGACTACCGATTATGTTATTCGCCCTAAATATAATTTTTTTGAATTTCTGTTTGCATAATCGGTAGTTTAGGAGAACTTATTATCTACCGATTATGTTAGTCGCCCCAAAACTGAATTTCTCCAAACCTATAAATTTTTTATTTTACAAACTTTATAATCGGTAGTTAATGGCATATAATAGTTACATACCGATTGTATTATAATCGGTAGTGGTGTAACACGCTAAACCTCCGATTATATGTGTACAGGACTTGACTTGATTTCTTCCTACAATCGGTACTTTAGGAATATATATTATCTACCGATTGTTGATAATCGGTAGCACGGAGATATTATTAACTACCGATTGTTGGTAATCGGTAGTAAGTGAACATAATTAACTACCGATTATTATTGTCTAACTCATTGCTATTTTACGTAGATTATTGAATGGGTTAATCCTGTTTCATACGAGGGCCCTGATACTTCCCTACACTATGCAAATAATTTGATACGCTACCTACCCACTCTTAACTTGTTCTAAGAATGTATGTTACATGGTTAGGCTTATGATATTTTTTTTTTATATGCGCATTAAGACATTTGGAAGTAAGGCGGAGGAAAATGAATAGCTTATCAATAAGCCAAAAGAGAAGATGTGCGTTGTAGTTCAGAACAATTGCGTGAAAGTTGATCGATTTGAAATGATTTGTGAGAGAGGTGGCGAGCGAAGATTCATGTGGGAAAGAATCATAAATACGTAAAGAAGACAGAGAGGATATACCGAGGTAATTCAAAGAAGATTGGATGCCCATTTAAGATTATCTTCCAACGAAGGTAAGAAAGGAAAAGTATGGAAAATGTTTAGAGTTTCTAATGGTCGACACAACCACGAAGATCCAGAAAATCTTGTTGGACACGTAATGGTTTCCAAGTTAAAACCAAAGGAAATTGAGACGGTGAAGTCTATGAGGACCGTAATGAAAACGAGTGCAATCCTATCTAAGATAAAGACGGACGACCCAAACAACTTGTCTTCGTTGTCTATAATTTATTCGGCGCTAGCAACGATCAAAAGGACGGAATGGGATGGTCGAATGGTTATGCAACAATCAGAGTGGTTAGCCGAGAAACACAGTTACACTTTGAGAAAGAAGAAAGGGATGGTAAGGTGATTCGTATTTTCTTGGCACATCCGAAGATGATCCAATTGGCTCAATGCTTTCATCAAATTTTGTTGACAGATGCTACTTACAAGACAAACAGGCACAACATGCCGTTGTTGAACATCGCTTGCCACACTTCGGACAAATGCACATTTACGGTGGCTTGGGGTTTAATGGATGCTGAGAACGATGTGAGTTTCATTTGGATGTTGCAAACATTAAGGTCGATTTATAATGGCGAGCATTTTCCAAGGGTTATTGTAACATATAACGATACAGCCTTGATGAATGCAATAAAGGTAGTGTTTCCGGAAGCCTAGAATTTGCTTTGTACGTGGCACATTCAATGCAACATCAAATCCAATTGCAGACATCATATCCAAGCTAAAAAACGAAACAAAGGTACCAAAAGGTCGAAGGAAGAGGATGAACGCATTAGTAAACTAACCGTGGAAGAACGAGAAGAAGAGAAAAGGTTGGCCGATGAAAAGTGGGTCGAGGATGGAATAAAGTGGTCTTTATTTCTAAAAGCATGGGATAAGATAGTTTGGTCGATGACGGAGGAAGCTTATGAATACAACTTGAAGAACTTTGAGGATGAATGGGGCAAGAACTATCCCAAACCAGTTAAGTATTGCAAATCACAATGGTTGGGACCGCATAAGGATAAATTTGTGTTTGCATGGACATATGAATATCGGAACTTCAAGAACGAGGCAACAAGCATTGCAGAAGGGTCCCATGGCCGATTAAAGAAAATACTAGTCGGTAGCCAAAATGGGGTCTGATGTTATTTTATATAGTGGTAAAAAGAGGTTAGATTCTCGAACTTGTGAAGGTAATGATTTTAGAAAATACTGGACTTAACCTAAACTAATAAAAATCAGGAAAATAACTAGAGATGATTTTTAGAAAATATGGAAAATACCAGGAATCAGGAA
>JAJJMC010012129.1:4438371-4453511 GCA_023531435.1 Papaver californicum
AGTTCAAGTGCCGCACGGTCTAGTCTAAGATCTTAGCCCGTGACACTATGTCTCTAATATACCATCAATTTCTTTTTAAACATATTGGTTAATTAGTCTCATTTTGGTTGTTGTAGGCAACATTAGGTATAGGTGTTTCCGAAGGAAGGAGTGTTGTTCAATGTAAAGTAGGAAATAAGATTCCAATTCTTTTGTGCTCGTTGAGGCCTCGTACTAAAGAATCGTGCTCCATGGATGTTGAATTCAATGAGGATGAGGATGTTGTTTTTGAAGTTATCGACCCTAAAACAACCAATGTGAATCTCGCTGGTTTCTATCTTCCCAAGAGTACTACTCATGGAGAAAGGTGAGATATTTCATATTAGGAGATATGTAGGAAACTGGAATGGATCTTACATTTTCTTTATATGTTCACCAACAGCCCAAATTAATAGAAAAGAAATGTCGTTATTCTTTTGAGTGTTGAAAACGTTTCTTGTTATGCTCCTGGGCAATGCTCACAGTGAGTTCAATGAAGCTGAAGTAAATGGAAACGTACGAACTCTGGCCAGCGGTTTAATTATTGCGGATTTAGAGAAGGGCCAACATCCTAGCACCATGATAGCTATTCCGGGATCTAAGGTACAACTCTCTGTCTCTTCCGGCATATCTTTGTGCATATAAAGTCTGAATTAAATTCAATTGATTGAAATAACTTTTACTTTGCTTCAGGTGTCAGTATCTTGCATTGGACAATTGAAGTCCAATGGCCATATATTTGAATCAATAATTTCGAACACACCTTTTTGTTTCAGATTAGGTACTTATTAATTTAGTGCACCTAATCCAAACTTCACATGTATGATGCTAAACGTTCTCTATTTTATCTTTTAATGGATCCATGTTTGGATTTCAGGAGCTGGTGAAGTTATCGCCGGATGGGAAATTGGGATTAATGGTATCTTTTGTTGACAGTGCTAGCAAATTTCCTCACTTCAACCAACTGCCAATTGAAGAAAAGCTTTAAAAAAATCTTATTTTGTTCCTTGTTTTTAAGGTATGCGCGTTGGTGACAAAAAAAGGATCACAATTCCACCATCGTTGGCGTATGCATTTTCCCTTTTCTTAAATTAGATGCGACATTCTAAGGCTAGTTAGCGTCACTGTCTACTCGCAAAATTTTGAAATCATGGTTATATATGTTGATGTTTTTATCTAAGGTATGGTTCTAAAGGGCGTCAACATGTACCACCAGACTCGTGGGTTATATATGAGATTAAAATGCGTAGTATTAGTTACAGCGTACCCGTGTAGTAACCTAGCAGTGTTGCTAAGAAAACATAAAAAAATGATCTGGCAGGGTTGCTAATATGCATCAAAGATAAGATTGTTTCAGTGTAACAGAAACTTTATTGTGAAAACAGCTACACACAGTGCTAGCTTCTGATGTTGTTTATCAGCATGGGAAAGAAATGATTATACTAACCTAATTATAAATTTGGAGTGTTCTAGTTGTTAGTACCTAAAGATTGATTCTAGGCAAAACAATATACTGTAGAAGTACTTTCTTTAGATTTAGAAATCAAAATCGTACAAGGCAAACCTAAACCACGATAGTAGCCGTTCTGTTCTTCTTTGGTCACAAGAAGAGAAAATAGGTTGATCTTAGGGGAGGGAAACAAAGAAAGTTGAAGGAATTTTTATGTGTTGATTGTGTGTAGAGATGTTGAACTACTGAGAAAATAACAGAGCTTGAGAGAATGATAAACTTGTTCTGTTTCTGAAATGGGCTAAGTAGTCTATTTCTAGTAATTAATTAGTAATACACATTTTCCTTGTAAAGTAGTGGTGGTAGTGGGGAGATGGAATGATGGAGATTGTGGGGGAATGGTGTAACCGCCCACTTTGTCTTGGGAAGTTTCTGGAAACTTCTGGATCATTACTCCATCACCTCTTCAACTACTCCAACCCTCACCACTACTTTATAACTTCCTTATCATGGGGTGTTGCCACGCCGCATGCTGCTGTAACCACCATACCAAAACCCCATGAATAATCCTCCCATATAATTTTTTTGATTTCTCGTAAGAGTTAGTAGAGTTGGCATGGCTAGCAGAGTGTTAGCACTAGCCATGGTATTGCTAGTAAGGCCTAGTAAAGTTAGCGCAAACAATGACGCAAAAGAAAAGGAGTGCTAGCAATGGCGCTAGGGAGGAAGAAAGCTAGCAATGGTGCTAGTCGAGAAGAAATGCTAGCATAGGCTTAGTGCTGGTGCTAGCATAACTCTAGCGTTGCTGGCCGCGCTAACAAGTCAGCGTTGGGGCTAGCACTGCTATGGCATGTTTGGCGCGTGCTTTGTTAGCTTTTCGGCTTTTGGGCTTTTTTTTCCTGGCCTTTTGGAACATGTGTGTGCTACTCATTGGTATTGGGAGTGTGCTAGGGTTTGCCAAGGCTAGCATTGCTAATGACATGGTTATTGCCTATGCACCACTAGCTTTGACGATCATTAGTGTCGTGGCCATATTTATGGCCTGTTCAGGTTTCTCAATTGTATGAGATTTATTGTTAGCACTTTATGTTTATCTTTTATGCAGTGCATACAGAACATTTTCAAGAGATTCATCCGTGGAAGTTTGCAACTTGAAATTATGCTTGATGCGACTCTGCAATTAGATGATATGCATCTAATTAGCATTTTTATTCAGATATGGTATAGCCTCTATTCTGAATGTTCACAATTTTGTATAAACAATATATTCTATTTTATACAAATAGTCCGCATGGGTGCATATGAAATAACGAGAACTTAGTTTAGTATAGATCTGAAATTTCTATAGTGCACATATATGCAAAGGAGCTACAAGACTAATTTATCCATGAGATGAATATTCCTTCTCGATTTTCTTGCAGAATGTGAAATAGTATTATTCATAATTATGATGCTTGATCAGAGATTTATGTATATTTATTTCATACTTCTGCAGCCAGGCAAAAAGCAATACTATAATTTTTCTCCTTTGTCAAAAATCCATCATCAATATTAAGTCCCCTGCTTAGAGCGGAACAATAATGTTTCGTGGTAAGCACTAGATGATGGTATCGATAATGAGGCGCTAGTGGTTGCATCTACATACGGTTTTTGGTAGAGCAAGGATGATTGTTCATACGAGCAAAACAGACAGGGGAATCACAACCATAAATCTTGTTGTGCTGGAGGCCTGGAGAAGCTGCATTTGTACGTGCTGATCCGGTCACCGCGTAAAGCTTGTCACTTCCCTCTTGAAAATGGTTGGTCTTGGAGATTTGGTCAGCATTCATGCTCAGATCCATTCTCCTCGTGATAACTCTCAGAAAATTCCACTTATTTGAATTCTAGGGTTTCCCACCTTTTTTCTATTTAAACGAGTGGGTGACTCTAACCATTTTCACTTTCATTTTTCTCCAAAACTTTGAATATCACACTTCATCACTGCAACATATACGACAACAATGGGAACCAAGGTAGCTCTTGCGTCAAGCGTACTACTTGGATTGCAAGTCCGATAAGCTTCTCTTCACTCCCAAGCTTTCATATGTGTATGATGATTATGGTGAAAGCCTGAACATGATTCGGTTTTTATTTTTCCTATCGGGTTAAGAAGGTACCACAAAGACATATGAGCACTAGGAGCTTCAAGGAAATGGTAAGCAGCTTTCCTCCTTTTTTTTTTGAAACTGCCCTTTTTTTTGAACGTAATGTTGTTTGTTTGATTGTAGCAGGAGATGGAGATTAGACAGGTTGGGATTAAGGAAAATGAGGAATTCGCCAGCGAATAACAAAGCAAATCATGAAGCCGGCTTTAAGAGTTTTTCTAAATCCTGGATTCTCTTGCGAATGTTGACTCGAGTCTTCCCGTTCATGATTATCCCAACGCCGGGCTCCCCTTTGAGTTAGAAATGGATTCATCATCTCGGAAGTATGAAGCGGTGGGAGGATTTGTTGTACCAAAATATCATGTGGATATATACACAAAGATATGGAAGAAGTACGAGCATATCGCTACAACAGAATTGATGAAGAGTTATACTCCCATTCTTGTAACAGCCGTCGTAGGACTTCACCCTGTTATTTCTGAGATGGATGACGCGCCTCCGTATACAGTTACAAACTTGAACATCCAAGAATGGAATGAGATGTTGACTACTTGTGAGGATCTTCGTTTCAAGATAAACTGGTTACATAAGCATTTAGAGAGTGTCAGGGAGGCTCATGCAGCAGCTTTGGCATAAGGGAAAGCCTTGAAGGAAGAACCCTCCAAAATTGAAGAAATAACTCGAGATGTTCAGGCTCGTTGAGAGAAGTATTATTAGAGGTTGGGAAAATTGCATTATCACAATTTTCCTCTACCCAGAGATCTTTTTTAGGCCATAAGATAGGTAGCGAAACATTCCTATTAATTTTTTATTTTTTTTGGGTTTTGAATAGTTTTGAATAAAGGATGTTTCAGATGAATGTAGTGGGTTTTGAATTTGAAAGTTCAAATATATTTTTTGGAGTTATACGTAACTTGTGAGAGAAATGATGAAGGTGTTTTAGGCATAATATGCCTTAAGCCATTTACCATTAGTGATTGTACCTACAATTTCTCTATTCATATTGACTAGCTTGTAATACCCGCTCGGCATTGCCTTGGAGATTATCTAAGGCTCTTCCCACTTTGGAGCAAATTTCGGAGCGGACATATCTTGTCGAATATGCTTAGATATCTTAAGTACCATATCCCCTACTTGAAATACCCGTGGTTGCACTGCCTTGTCGTATGCCATGGAAATCCTTTGTCGATAAGTCTTTGTATATTTTTCTGCTTTGGATCGTCTGGTTTCGATTACATCTAAATCCGCTACTTGAGAGTTGGGTATTTCAGACTCATCTTAATGAACTCCGCTTGCTGCTGCGACTCTGGATGATGGGATTTTAATCTCTGCAGGTAGAATTGCATCGGCCCCATATACAAGAGAATATGGTGAGGTTCCTGTAGAACCCTTCGGAGAAGTTCTGCATGCCTATAAAGCCATAGGAAATTGTTCGTGATATATTCTTGGATGGTCATAAACAGTACGACTTAGGATTCCGATGAGAGTTTTGTTAGTGCTTTCGGCTTGTCCATTTCCTTGAGGGTAATATGCGTGGAAAAACCTGCTTGATGCTATAACTTTTGAGTAATTTCCGCACATATTTATTTGCAAATGAAGTACTATTGTCTTTTACGATGTGTTTTGGTACCCCAAATATGCATATAATGTATTTTTTGATGAAGGCCGCTATTATTGCTCCAGAATGCTTCAGAGGGGTATAACTTCGACCCATTTGGTGAAGTATTCTATTGCAGTAAATATGTACTCGTGTTTCTTTGACGAGGATGGATTTATTTACCAATAAGATCCAGTCCCCAACTATAGAATGACTAAGGGTTGTTTACAAAGTAGAGAGGAAGGCAAGGTGTGTGGATGAGGTTGCCGTGGATTTGACATTGGTGATATTTAAATGAAGTTGCATCGTCCTCCATGGTCGACCAGTAATATTTCTCATGGACTTGGAGAAATAGTTTTATCTTTCCTTGGTGTTCTCCTTCGTGCGCTTCTTTCAAGATAATCTGGATGTTTTCTTATGCCAGACTTCGCAACAAATTTCACCAAAGCTCTTTCGGTAGAGTATTCCTTCGTTGAAGACAAATCTTTTGGATTTTCGAATCAAGTGTACCGTTTCCCGCTTTTCCTGAGGTAGAATATTATCTTAAAGGTATTTGATATATGGCTCCCGCCAGTCCCCATCATTGTGTATAGTCAGTACTTCTGAATGTTGCGGCGGGATCTGACAATTAGGGCAAGATCCTTACAACAATCGTGATTGAGCTTCCATGGTGGGCCAGTAATACCCGAGACATTGGAGATGCCTATATAAGGTTATTACTAATGTCTGAACACACATCTCATAGTGTGCCTGACTAAGTCGGCCTTGTGCTTTATCATCCCCCAAATATCTTGACAGAGAGTCATCTGAGTTTCTATATATAATACTTCATATTATAGAAAGAAATGCTTTAACTCTTTAAGAATAACCTTCCCTTGGCTATGTGAATCACTAAGCTTTTGGATAATCGGTGTCCTCCAGTCATTGGCTTGTTCTTCGTCAGGCTTGTTCATCCATGTCGAGGGAATGGTACGTCTTTGCAGAGTGAGGGTTGCCTCCGAGTCTTCGAATTATAGTTCTGAGGCTAGCGTTGCCAAGCAATCAGCGTGTCTGTTGTTGGTGCGCCCCATATGTACGATCGTCGCCTCAGCAAAGTGAGTTAAAATCTTCTGTGCATCAGCCCTATACAGAGCTAGTATTTCTTCCTTGGGAGAATATACACCATTCATTTGGTTTACTGGTAATTTCGAGTCTCCCCTTATTTCGATACGTGTTGCTCCAGCTTGCTTGGATAGCGATAATCCCAATAGAAAGGCTTCATACTCGGCAGAATTGTTGGTGCATTTGTAATCCAGCTTGAACGAATGTGAGAACATTTCGCCGGTCGGTGAAACTAGTACGACATCGGCTCCTCCTGTATTATTGCTTGGGGTAGAAGAGCCATCAAAGTACAATAACCAGGATTCTTTTTCAGCGAGTCAGATGTCTGGGAATTCTCCAGGTACGTCTTCATGAGTCGTGGTATCGTTTTCCCATGGAAAAGCTGCAAGTAGGTCTGCAACTAATTGTCCCTTTATCGCTTTTGGTGATACACATGATATGTCGAACTCTGACATCTGTAATAACCATTTTTCCGCTCGTCCTATGAGAGCAGGTTTTGATAGTAAAAATTTTGTGGGATCAACCTTAGCCATCAACACTACTCTATTTGCTAGTAGATAGTGCCGAAACTTCTGAACAACATGCACCAAGGATAGGCATGCTCTTTCAACTTTGGGGTACCTCTATGTATCTCTTAATGTACGACTGAGATAGTAGATGGGACATTCAATCCCCATGTCGTCTTCTTGAGCCAATAGGGGCTCCTATGGCCACCTCACTGAAGGCCGTGTAGAGAAATAATGGTTTTCCCGAAGTTGGAAATTTTATAACGGATAGTGATAACAACAATTGTTGAATATAATGTAATGCCTTTTGTTATGTATTAAGAGGGGTGTAAATGAAGCAAAAAATTTAGCCAGTCAAGGGGTAAAGCGTCGAATATATGATACCTTTCCCATGAAGCTTTTAAGTTCCCTTACGGTGCGTGGTGTGGTGATTTCCTGTGTTTTGGTTGGGTCCACCTTGATTCCTTCTGTTGCTACCAGAAACCCCAGAAACTTCCCGGAGGATACACCAAAAGAGCACTTTAGAGGATTCATCTTCAAATGGTATTCACAGTATCACTCGAATACCTGGTGTAGGACGTCTGTATGGGACACTCTTGTTTTGGATTTCACTACCACATCTTATACATAATCTTCTACTTGCTTGTGCATCATTTCGTGAAAGATTATTGTCATGGATCTTTGGTAAGTAGCGCCATCATTGTTCAATCCGAAGGGCATCACTGTGTAATAGAAGTTCCTGATAGGAGTTCGGAATGCGGTCTTCTCGGTATCGTACTCGTACATTTTTATTTTATTATAACAAATATAGCCTTCAATGAAAGAAAACATGTCATGTCCACTGGTAGCATCCACAAGCATGTCGATGTTTGGGAGAGGAAAGTCATCCTTGGGACAGGATTTGTTCAGGTTCCTGAAGTCCGCAAACATCTTATTTGTCCATTTTTCTTCTTGACGAGGACAATATTAGCCAACCATGTGGGGTATTGGATAGGTTTGATGAAGCCCGCTGCTAGCAGCTTCTGAATTTCGGTCTTGATTTGTTCCTCGATACTGTCTGAGTTGACTAGTTTGGCGTCGAGAGAAAAGTGTAAATGATGAGTGACCAGTTTGCAATCCAACCCTAACATTTCTTCGTAAGTCCAAGCAAAGACGTCTTGATATTCCTTGAGTAGATTGACAAGCCCCAATTTTTCTTCTGGCGACAAGGTTGAGATGATTGAAACTGGTCGTAGATTTTCTTTTGTTCCTAGATTGATAGTTTTAAGGGTGTCAGCTGTAGCATCTGTACCATCTTGTAATTATCGCGACGCGTCTTGGACCTCCTCATGATATTGCTCCTTACTGTGGATGCATATCTGTGGGCGGGGAGACTCTTCGTGGACCTCCCCTGTTAATTTTTAACAACGGTTGCGGAGGTAGACCACTTTTCCATCGCTGTCGTAACTAGTCACAAAACTATGACTCCTCTTAGAAGGTTGAGGATTTGCGATGCCGGAGCTCCCATGGTGGTATCCAGAGGGTACGGAAGTTTCTCATGATGACCCAGATTTTACGGATATGGTTGATGGTTCGTCTGCTATCGATGCGTAGTCAGGTAACAATGTGTTGTATACTTGTTGAATGGTTCAACAGTATCACACTCGGGTTTGAAGAAATCAACATCATATATTGGAGTGTAGGGGGATGGCGATGCTATTATGTGTATGATTTTCCCGTTCAACATTGCCTTCACGCATTGATCATAGGTAGAAGGGGCAACTTTGTTGTCATGTATCCATGGGCGCCCTAGTATCATGTGTATTCGGGCTCTTTTATAATGAAGTGGAATTTTTCCTTGGACACGATAGGACCCACTTGTAAGTTTAAATAAACATGTCCATAAGAATTAGTGTGGTTACCTTTAAAATCTTTCATCACAATGGAATGTTGCATGATCTGATTATGCGGGACTTGGGCCGCTTTGAGCATCTTGAGTGTAATAATATTAGCAGCTGCTCCTGTGTCGATAAGGGCCCTTCTGAACTCGAACTCCTTGACATGAGAAGTAACATACAGAGCTTTGTTGTGACCTTTTTCGGCCATCATGTCTTCTTCGATGAAAATGACGTTATTCATAGCTGGGCTGTCTGATATAACTGTTTTTATCTCCATTGGAGAAGGCATCAGGTGTGTGTTCACAACTATGCGGTTGAGAGCAGCAAAGGTGTTGACACGTTGATCTTTGGAAAAGTGAAGAAGCTCACAAAAGTTTTTACATTCATTAATGTCGTGGCCATATTTATAGCCTGTTTAGGGTTTCTCAATTGTATGAGATCTATTGTTAGCACTTTATGCTTAACTTTTATGCAGTGCATACAGAACATTTTCAAGAGATTCAGCCGTGGAAGTTTGCAAAGTGAAATTATGCTTGATGCGACTCTGCAATTTGATGGTATGCATCTAATTAGCGTTTTTATTCAAATATGGCATAACCTCTATTCTGAATGTTCGTAATTTTGTATAATCATTATATTCTATTTTATACAAATAGTCTGCATGGGTGCACATGAAATAACGAGGATTTAGTTGAGTATAGATCTGAAATTTCTATAGTGCACATATATTCAAAGGACCTATAGTTACGCCGAATATTTTTAAAAATCAACAGATTCTTTTGGAATCTGGAATAATATAAGGCGTCAATAGTAATCTTTTACACCACCAGAATGATACATGCTCTTCCAGAGCCGTCTATCATATTATTCGAACCCAAAATGGTGTTTCACATTTCTCAAAACCTCTACAAGGTTATAGAATGGTTCGAGAATTTATGTTTGTTGTTCCGTTATTTTGAGACAGATATCTCAATCGTCTATTTAATATACTTGATAGATTACTTATGGAATCCATATCTTTTAGTAGAGATAGACGAGAGAAAAAATTATAAAGCTATTAACAAAAGCATTTAGAAACTATGCGCTCTTCAGGAACCCAGAATCGTATGACTATTCCTGAATCCAAATATTCTTGTAAACCACTTCTGGGGTCCATGTTATATGGATTACTGCTGGAACCCATAAATTTTTTGGATTATTACAGGAAGCTACAAATTACATGTTGGACTGTTTCTGGAGTAGGCAACATCTCATGGATTGCTTCAGGAATCCATTGTTTATGAAACAAGTAATTAAAACAAAATTTAATGTAAAGGAGGCACATAAAAATACAAACACGTATGGTATTGATCGTTTTAGAAAAGTGGTAAAAATAGTTCGTTCGCTGAGACTTGTAAAGATTCGTTTTAGACCTAATTTTAATTTAAAATAGAAAATTAGTAAAATATTTTAATAATATTGGGAAGAACTGGAACTCAGGATTCCACCAAAATCACTTCTGAATGATTTCCACAATGTTTCTTTAACAATTATAGCTCTTTTATTGACTTTGTTTCTTTGCCAAAAGTAGATTTCTAAAATATTAATTGTAAATCACAAGCATGGCGCATCAAAAGCTCTTAAGTCCCAGCATACACCATCAAACAAAATCACAACTAATTAAGAAAAATCATAAATCAATTAAAATCAATGCAAAAGTCATTAAGAATCAAAAATAGTTATCATTCACTCATGAAATATGGCTTCTCCATTGTCCCAGTGGTTGGGTTTAGCTAGACATAGCTTTCTTAAAAGCCAATACAAATTGATCAAGAAAATAATAATTTATATCTGTCAGAAGTTCTCCCCAAAAATGTAACTAGGATCCCCTTTATATAGGCTTTGGTAACCTTCTCTTGATCCTTATCCAACTAGGAAACCTAGTCTCATTAAACTTTTTCCTTCCTTTTGATTCCTTATCCAATTAGGAGACTTAACCAACAAGAACCCTAATTTTCACGTCAAAGGCGAGCCCAAAACGCTGCCCTTATTTCTCTTCCCGCGCAGGCCCAATAAGGCCCAACAGATACCAAATCCAAGTTGGTGCTCATAACTTCTTCATACGAACTCGGAATGACCTCATTCTTTTTGCGTTGGATTCGTCTTTCAATTATCTACAAGATGGTGACAAGAGATCCTGTATTTGGACTGATTTTCACTAGGTCTTTAGCAATTCTCCTTGTAGAGATCAATTTCACTTCTTTCAAAGATGTAACCTAATAAAACACATAAACTACAAAAGTAATAATAATACACAGTAATTCACACAAAATCTAGCAAATAAGTATAAGGAAATTATACTTAAAATATGTAAATTATGCACTTATCAAGTACCAACAACATGTCAATAAATCTTCATTTTCGTCACCTATAAGGTCGACGAATATCAATTTACAAGTGTGCACATGGACATACTTATGGCAAAAATTGCCTCAATATCAGTTATAGGTCACTTCAGGAACCACTGATAAAAACCAGCTAGCACTTTATTACATGTCACTTCTGGGATTGACCGGCTAGGGGCGCGCTCCTTGTGCCCATATTATGTCACAATATTTCAATTTCTGGTGGAATAGTTTCAGATTTTCTAGAGATTATTAAAACAAGAGAAATCAAATTTACGTCATCCTTCAGGGATGCAACAATTTCTCACTTTACCGGTGCTAACACTGTTGGTACCATAACAAATAAATAAAACGGAAAATTATGATTAAAGTTCGCAGAGTCGTGATTCTCACATTTCCCATACTTACTAAGAAATACGAATTAACATATATATTCTTCTAATATATATGTGCCTTAGTTACTATAAGGTTTAATAGAAATTGAACCTTAATCCGTTATAATGCGCTGATCACAACAAAAATAATATAGGTAAGTACAAAATTAAAATCATAATTAATGAAAATAAAAACAGAAAAACTTAGAGAGAGATAAAAAGATTTCCGTCACTCGACAACTCCGTTTCCACTAATCGATCAAAAAGAATCGATTGTATAACAGCCTACCGACATGAACTATACGTGATGGTAATATAACTATTGGTGATGGTAATATGTTGTGTTATTTGCATAAATTTATTGACTCATGCATCGATTAAGGAAGCATTTATATCCAAGTAGTACGTCTCATTTATATTCAAGTAGTACGTCTCTTATTAAGATTAGACAAACAAAATGAATTGAAAACTAGAAATGAGAGAGAAGTTAAAAGAGAAATGAAATGGCTTTTTATTTCTCTCGTTCACAACTTATTTTCTCTCTCTATATCTCAATACATCGACCCCATTGGGGTGTTTATAGACTTAAAAAATAAGGATAACCATCACACTTAACAGATTAGTGCTAGTATATAGTTGACGGGTGTCCATGTATGTGTCTTTTACATACTTGAATATGGGGGCCCCACTTAGATGTCCATCCACAATTATACCGGCATATAACATCCTTTAGTTGGACGTTTCATATGAATTGTTTAGATATACCATCAAAAAAAAAATAAAGCAACGACCGATTTTTTTTTTCTAACTTCTCACGAGGCTTGTTAGAGCAATTCCAGTGGGATTGACAAATAGACTAAAATACCATTTATGCCTCCATAGTGGAATGGGTAAATTATAAAAATGGATTGGGAAACCTTCAAATCTGGGGGTTTGCCATATGCGTCTCAGGTTGAGTCGTTCGTCTAGCTTGGGCCGAGCGGCTCAGGTTGAGTCGATCAACGGTTACTATTTCTCTTCCTATAAATTCAAACAATTTCAACTCCAAAATCACACCTTTTCCACTCAAAAATTCTTCTACTTTCACTTCAATCTTAATCTTTCAATGTCAAACTCTGGATCTCAACTTTTGTTCAAAAAAATTCAGAAAAATGGTCATCTCTACACAAACAAAAGAAAAAACCTTGCGGTGTAAGG
Organism: Papaver californicum; assembly: GCA_023531435.1. Classification (NCBI taxonomy): domain Eukaryota; kingdom Viridiplantae; phylum Streptophyta; class Magnoliopsida; order Ranunculales; family Papaveraceae; genus Papaver; species Papaver californicum. Next base: position 4,451,020 of record JAJJMC010012129.1, read on the forward strand.
TTTACTGTGGAGGAAAACAAAGCTATCTGCAGAGGTTATGTAGCATTTACAATTGATCCTATCAATGGTGTTAATCAAACCCATTCAACGATTTGGGGAAAAAATTTAAACAATTTCAAGAGGAAACTGGGAATCCAAATAAACGTGACGCCTCCGGGTTGTCAAGTCGTTTTCATGCAATCAGCAAAGACATGAACATCCGAGTAGGTGTGATGATGCAAGTGAATCGTCAAAGAAGCGGTGATATTGAAGCCGATATAGTAAATTGCATTTCAATTTTTTTAATTGATTTTTAAAACTTTTATCAAGTTGTTGTAATAAATAATTTGTAAATGTTGAAATTGCAGATGCAAAAAACTCGAGAGGCATGGCAAACAAAAAGGTTCAACTTTCAAACACGGAGTATGTTTCCACATCCTCAAAGTCCTGAACCGATTTAACCTCGAAAAATTAAGTGGATACCAAGTACCAAAGCAATCCCCTTACGAGAAGCCAAACATTTCTTAAGGGTCTCCGTCTACTTATTATTCTTCACCAAAAACAGCCTCAACCCTATATAGACGGTTCCCACCATGATAATTTTAATTTTAATGTTGATGGAAATACATAAAGATATGATGGATCAGGCAACAAAAAAGCTGAAAGGAACATAAAGGTGGCTAAAGAAGCCGTTGATTCTTCAACTTCAGATATCAAATTTCAAGAATTTTTTGAAAAACAAGAAAAGGTTGATATTGTTAAAATAGAAGAGCGTAAGAAAATGACTTTAGAAATTAGGAAAGGTCGCAAGGCGCTTGAAAAAAATCTTTCTAATGCACACATGAGAGGAATCTTGGGAATGGACAAGTCAAAGATGAATCAGACATAACTGCAGGCACACCATAACCTAAAATCCTTAGGGATACAGTGACCTTTTATTCAGGACTATGTCCTCGTATGTGTAGTACATCAAATTGATAGTTGAATTTAGGGTTTACCCGATAAAGCTTTTCAATAACCCGCATGACCAAATATTATGGCATGAGGAAGAGACGTTGAAAATCTTTATAAGAGTACACACTTCTATTAATAAAATAATCACGCAACACTGGTTGATATCCTTCCTCTCGATTTGTGCACGTCCATCTTCTTGTCAATACAACTTTTGGTTTTCTGAAGCTCGCGGTATTTTCCATAAGTATAATTGTATCATAGTGTTGGTCATCCTTCTCTCATCGTCTAAATCTTCATCCATTTGGTCAATCTGTTGCGTAATTCTTTGAGCTTGTTGGAACCATATTTCCCCTAAGATTTGCATTTCTTCATTTTCCAAATTAGGATCCCTAAATGAATGAAACGACTGAAAATAAATGATAATATGTTGAAGAAACTGGAAGATTTTTTTGTGATAATAGAGAATTGATAGAAGTTGATTATGTTTAAAATTGGTGAATAAATGAGATTTATATATAAAAAAAATATAGTCGTTGGGGTGAAAAAAAATCTGATCATTGTCGTCTCAACTTGGGCCGCTCGTCCCAGGTTGAGATTTAAAATAATGTTCGTTTAGTGAGGTTATTTATTTATTGATGAATAAATATTTGTTCATTTGAAGAGTATTTTTTTACTTCATCTGTCCCAGTTTAGTTGAAGGTTTGAGTATTTTCACGTAAATTAAGAAAAAAAAGAGAGACTAAATTTTCTCCAAATACACCCTTAATATTAATTCTTAAAATATTTAAATCTTCTAGTTTTTTGTTCCTCGTTTTTAGTGTCTGATCTCAATGCAGGGAAAATCAGGAAAAACTTGGGAAAAATATGAAAACCTTTATCTATTTTAGGACTAAAAATGAATCATAAAACCTTCAATTAAACTGGGACGTTGGGAGTACATTTTTATCTTCATTTTTTATTAACCGATGATATTTATAATTTACACTATAGAAATGTGATGTGATGGACGTTGAACATCTTTTGAAATATGATGGATCTATTTATATGACCACAAGATCTTGATAAGATAGACATGGATCTTTCAAAATGACTATAAATCATAAAGAGATAGACATGGGTCTCTTTAGATAACTACGAATCTTAATAAGGTAGACATATATCTTTTAAGATATACACAAATCTTGCAATAATAGACATGGATCTTTGGTGGTTATTTAGGATAACCACAAATCTAGAGGGGGTATATATAAATTTTGGTGGTTATTTAAGATAACCACAAATATAAAGGAGATAGATATGAATCCAGCTGGTTATTTAGGATAACTACAACTAGATTTGGTATATATGCCTATAAATAGAGGTTGAAATCCAACTCAGATGGTACACAATTTATATTCCTTTTCTCCATAACTCACCTTCTTAGAGCTCTCTCTGACTTTAGCATCAGAGTGTCTTGGAAGGTATGCCCCCGCGAAAAGGCACGGGGAGTGTGTAGCGTCTGAGTTGGGGGTCGGGCTCTAGGTAGAGGCATATAGACCGAATCTAGTTGTAGTTATCCT
>JAJJMC010012129.1:4453611-4484057 GCA_023531435.1 Papaver californicum
CACACAATTTTCATCTACGACTTCTGGAGAATTGAAGCAACGACGGAGATTCAATCATCTTACAACTTCTGGAGAATTGAAGCAACGACGGAGATTCAACCATCTTACACATATCTCGAAGAATGTTGAGGTAATTAATTTGCACCAACACACCCCAAGACGGTTTCTGTTCTGGTGAAAATTTAGGGGGGAGACTTGATTCATTTTGCGCTGACTCCATACCAGGCAATTTGATCAATGTACATTGACTGCCACATAAATTTCATGACCCAATATATTACACCATTTTGGATAACAAGCAATGTAGTTAATGTCGGTCGTCCCGGCGGATAATATCGGAATTTATCGCGTATCGGTCTTTAATCTAGACGATGCGCAAAATATCGACGATACACAAATATTGCCAATAATATCGTTAATGATGCAGATGTATTATTAAGAATGTTTTTTTTTCTTTTTTTTTTTTTTTGTTTTCTTCTCATACAAATTTTATGTTTGGAGATATTAGTTTATCATTTGAAACTAGTTTAAATGATATTTTTACATTATAATTACCTTTTATTAAAGTTTTGAGTAACATAATGTACACCCACCTAAAAATTATAAAATTACAAAGTTAATTGTGTATCGTCAATAAAATTTGATATAATAATTTTTCTTAGGTGTATCACACCTCTCCGATACAAGATCGAAATATGATATTAACTACTTTGATAACAAGATGGAAAGATCCCCACATAACATATTCAAGACATGAAACTGTTGAAAGTCATCACTGACTTTGTAAAGAGAATTCTAGATATCATGTATGTTTAGAATTATCCAAAGATGCATATTAATCTCTAGAATTAATAATACAATTTATCTAGGAAGTTATATAATTATCTAGATTAGTCCTGGATAGGTGGGTCAGAATAAACTAGATATATCAAGTATCATGTGTGTCTAGGATTATTCTAGAATATAATGGTTAGCTAGACAAGTTAGTCCTTGAATACATAATAAACTAGATATATCAACTGTCATGTGTGTCTAGGATTATTCTAGAATATAATGGTTAGCTAGACAAGTTAGTCCTAGAGTTATCTAGAAAATTGTAAAAAACTAAAGTAAATTAAAATCTAGAATTATCTAGGTAGCTAAGTAATTTGATGTATGTCTAGAATATTCTAGATATGGTTAGGTGTTAGTCTAGAGAATTCTTGGACCAACTATAAATATGGGATGCTACCCCCATTTGTAAGCATCATGCAAGTGAATGTTCAAGTGAGAGTTAGTAAGATCATTGAGTGGGTTAGTTCCTAATGAGGTTGTGTTGTAGAATTTGAGTGTTTGTACAAAGCTTAGTGTGTAAATTGACTTATGATCTATAATATTAAGTTTTTCACAAGTGTAACTTCACAAGATCGACACTATTGATCGTTGATAGAAAAGTGGTAAAAATAGTTCGTTTGTTAGGACTTGTGAAGATTTTTTTTTTGTAGATCCAATTTTAATATTAAAATAGAAAACTCAATTAAAAGTTGATTCAAGAATATAGAGAAAATTGAGGCATCATTAACCAATTTTTTAAGTGATTCAGATAGTACCAATAATCATACAACTCACACATCCAATTTAATTCTAAAAATTGCAAATAAGTAGATTTTCAAAATTATAGTTGTAAATCGGAAGCATGGAACATCAATAGCCCTAGACTAAACATGAATCATCAAACGAAATCAATTATTTAGTAAAAATCATATAATCAATTTTAAATCAATGCAAAAACCATAAAAGAATTGCAAAATTAATTAAATAAGAATTTACCACTTTATTATTAGAAAAATGGCTTCTTTCGTTGCCTCAATAATGGAGTTAAGTTACTCATTGCGAAAAACATAAACAATATTGAACTGGAAATCATCTTTTAGTAATAAGATTAATAGTGAAAGCACTGTTTATTACTGGTTGTTCTTTTGCACCCCAAAAATAAAAGAATTACTAAAAACTTTACTACTCTCCTCAAAGTCGGCTTCCCAAAAAAAAAACTCTTCCTTCTCTCTGTCGACTTTAATCGCTTTATATATTCACAACCAACATTTCACTATCCGATAAGGAATAACAATAGGTCATCCTATTCTTTCGCTAACAAAACTAGTTGTTTAGCCCATATATTGCACGTGCCTTGGTTAGTAGTCCTTTATAGTAGATTGTAACTCATATAGGTAATAATGTTTGACTTGAACGGATCTAACAGGCAAGTGCTTATCAGTAATTTATTATTTGAAATTTCCATATATATATTATGTATAATTTATTAAAATTGTGTTCTTTGAAAAATATTCTAATAACTGACAACCACTGGTACATGTTCTTTTAAAAAAAAAAATTAATCAACTATTATACTTGTTAATTCCCTTTATAGAGTTATTTTTATTTTCTCTTCTATGATACATGAAACATAAAGATAATTAATGTCTTGAAGATCATTTGGTGGGCTAGCCGTCATTACGTTGCACGAGCTTAATTTTGTGATTCCAGGGCTTATATTTCTGACCCAGTTAATTTGGTCGTAAAAAATAACAAAGATGGTTTATATTTCTATCTTAGCTAGTTTGGTCGTAAAGAATAACAGAGATAACAATGTAATACAATATGCTTAGCAACATGTGTATATACCTATAATTCTTAAATTTGTTGGTATGAGATCGGATTTGTTTTCATGTTTATTTCGAAACTCCAGCACGGATACGGTGTGATTAGCCATACTAATGTCTTCTAAGTTCTAACATTAAAATAAGTTTAGGTAAGCTAACAATTAAAACGTTAGAACAATTATGCAAAAGATGGAAATCTAAAAAGAAGTGAATGATGATACCTTAGGAATGTCATAGAAACCTCTATGCTACACTGGTATTATTAATTAAAAGTTATATGTCATCGTTTACATCTATCTTCTAGCAACTTAAAAAATTTAACAATTTAAATGGTAAGTAATACTGATATTTAATACTATCAAAGAGATCAAAATATCACATTTAATTAAATCGTAATACAATGGAAAAAACTAACACTACCAAAGAGATAAAAATATCACATTTAATTGAATCGTAATACACTAGAAAAAACTGGATTGTATAAAAGACAGTAAATATTAGAGACCCATCACAGGAGCTATTGGACAATAAATTACAGGTTTGCTACTAAAATACCTATAATACCTACTGTTGCATCCCACTATTCTCTAGTATCTTTCTTTTCAGCACCACTATCAACAATTTTCCAATCGTTGTAGAGTTTTTTTTTCTTTTCAAATTTATCTTCTCATCATTTAGAAGACCAAATGCTTTTCCCATTCTCATCCCAGAGACAAAGATCTTGTCGGTTTTGAGCTGCAAACTTGATGAATTCTTCTAAGTTCTTCTATAGTTAGTTGCTCTGTAAATTTAATATTAGCTTCTGATACTTTGTCTTTCAAGAGAGATTAAAATGGCAGGACATAATTTGGTTGAAATTAGAGCAAATAATACTTCTTTATAATATTTTGTAAAATAATCTGTATGAAAAAACAAACGTGCATTAACATACATTGCTAATTTATATCCCAAGTATCAACGTCATCAGTGATGTGCCACCTTATCCTTTAGCCATATTTGGACTATCCACGTATCCCCAACACTCTGTACAAACCAATAGTCACAACAATTAAGTTGGATTATTTTTATCTTATATCATAGCTACAAAAAATACAAATAAACTAAAAAATGATCTGACATAAACAGAGAAGTACCGTACACAAACCAATCTAAGCAAGGTCCACGGTCATGGGACCAAATCCAAAGATCAAAGTGTAAAAATATTACTCTTTGATCCGGTCCAAACATTACGAGTTCACGGTTAAAAATGATCGGTCGGTTATCTAGTATAACGTTTGTTGTTGGACGGACGTCTGGGTATATGTTTGTTAAAACAGACGGTTGTCTAGTATAATGTTTGTGTGGGACGGACATTTGATTGAACGCTTGATATGAAACGATAACACCGCCCCATCAAGCGGACTTCTTCTTCTCCTCTTCGCTTCATTTTCTCCGCCTACAAAATTTAACACAACGTAAATTTACCATCTATAATAACAGAGCCAGTTAATTCGGAACGTTGGATGCTCATGAAAGACAAATGATGAGATTGACTATAAAATGTCCGGAACAAAAATAAAATGTTAAACTGTGAAAATGATTGATGCATTAAAACCCTAAACAAGCAGATAGTAAAGTTTGGTGTTGATAATGATACAAACAAGCATTCTTCTCAAGTGGACTTCTTCTTCTCCGCCCCATCAAGCGGACTAAGGCGGAGCATCAGACGCACGCTTGAAGTAGGAAGGAGCCTTAATCTTACGTCCTATCTGGACGAATCTCTAGCATTACACTTCAATGGGACGGTGATTTGGTTACCGTCTGTTAGTGGGCATGATCCTAGACGCACGTTTCATCAGATGTAATCTTGGGTGAACGCTTCGTCATACGGAGTTTTGGTTAATGCCCGTGTTTTGAAGCGTTACACTAGATGAACGTCTGCCACCATACAATTCACTACATCTCCGCCTAGAATCAGACGGTTCACTGCATGACCGCGCGACTATAACTCGTTTGGTCCGGTTTTGAGACCATTTTTGGTCGTGAACAGTAGAAAAAACAAACCAAAGACCATTAATAATCGTCTCATTGCGGTTGGCTTTTGACGGACCAAAAACCATAAATGAGTTTGGTCCGTCTTATAGTCCAACGACTGTGGACGTTCTAAGACCCACAATAACTTCCAAACAGTGACAACAAGAAGTCGCCTCTGAGTTTTTGGTGTGCCTACATAAGAACCAAAACAAAAGAGAACACACACAAATTAACGACAATCCTAAGTAATAGAAAGAAGTAACACCTAAGATGAATATTGACCTTATAAAAACCAACAAAGTACTGAATATGCGATATCAAGTCAATCTTACCGGGTAGTTGTTGTGGTTGTTGTGCTGGTTCAATAATCATGAAGACTCAAAAACTCTATTGGTAATGCTACGGCTCAAATACTTCCCTATACCCGGTAAAACCTTCCTTGATCAGCTGCAAAATAAACCCATGGATACAATTTCAACAAATTTAACCATTTGAAGCTAACTTTGATAGATCATTTCCACTTCCACAAAATGTAAAACATGTTGAACTTCATAAACACTTGGCATTGCCTCCAATGTAAAGAAAACTATCGTCGTTCGTGGTGCTTCAGATGGAAAAGAGTACTTTCATCAGTTCTTCAAACCATGTTATACATACTTTTAAAAAGATCAGGGTATAAATTTAAGCATACAATCTATCCTCAAACATCAAATTATTAGCTAACAGCTAGGTAAAAATGTAATGCCCCTTCCAAGCGATACATTCACTTATTGGAAGATAAACAACAATGTCGCGTTTGTTGTCTCCTGGCTCGGGACTAAGCGAGACTTGAATTAGACATATTATCAAACTCATAGGTTAATGAGTCAAGTCAAAAGCGTGTTTCTCCACCATAATTAGAACAAATTATCCTTAATATTAAACTTAGAACATTCAATATCAGGGAAAATATTAAGTACATCATAGATTTCCATGCTTTACCGATTGAATTTTAGAATTCATAAATTTTGATAAGATTAGAAAGAATCGGTATAAATACTGGCAGTGTCGAAGAAAAATGTTATTACTTTTCGATTACAGTGACCCTTAGAATATGTTCAAAAGGAATTACGGCTAGGAAAAAAAAACCTGTCAGCTAATAAACTACAAAATTCGAAGTGTCAGATTTAGCATTATCAGCACCAGTTACCAAGAGATTCACCATTTCTCAACAACTTTAGCTTCCCCAGATTCTTAAACATCATCTATAAGTTTTAAGCCTGTGATCTTATGGTGCCAGCTGTTAAATAAATTTCAAGATTTTCAATATAGAGAGAAATTATCCCTTGCACCATTTGTAACACTTTTACAATGCCGGTGGAGTCTGCAGCAATGAGCATATTTGATTCATCTCTTGCAAACAGTTGAAATAAATTGTCCATTGTCGTCACTGGACTCTTGTCCAGAAATGGATCAATAGAACCAAATTGAAATAAAGCCTCCCTATCAACTCCTGACACTTGGATATAACGTTTTTTTGGTTATAATTCAGATTGTGGAATTGCAGTCAAATTTAAAAAAATCAAAAGAATACCTCATTTGTTTCTGAACCACCAGAATTATATCCATCTGAGACGGCCATATCCACAAAATTCCGAGGAAGCACGATTCAAAAAAGAAGCCCCATTCACCACCATAACACCACTTCTGTCTAACTATATCGTGAACCAACAATCATACCCTACATTTATTTTTTTATTTAGTTATGTGCCCACGATTTAACATTTTCATGTAAAAACAATGTATTTCTGTTTGACTTAAAAATATATTTCTGGAAAGGCAGATAATATACTCATATGGTTAGAAGTGTCAGCGTTAGGTACTAATTATGATCCAGGCTTTCAAAAAATAATAGAAATAGTGCACCAATTCTTCTACAATTAACAATTACAGATACAGACATTATTGGAACATTTGTGTAAGATATATTCCATCTATATCTAAATTTGAAATGGTTACAATTGATTTAAGTCGATCGTGATCTCACAATCAGAATTCTATTTATTTATTTTTTTGAAAAATATTAAAATAGATAAACCAAGTGCCAAAGAGACATATAACACACATACAAAGCAGTTCTCAAGTAGGCAAGTAGCCACCAGCTAGTACAACTAAACAATTAATTTTTATTATCAATTGAAAACAAAGACTAACCCTATTATGCTAGACTCTGCGCAGTTTCTTTATTGATAGAAGTTGTGACCACTAACGTTTATACTTTTCACCAAAGGAAAACGGAAATCCCACTCTAGTTCTGGGTATATGAATGGTGCAATAACTCCGCTACTCGCTGCATCTACGTGTATTGGGATATCCCACCTGCAAATGCACCAAAACGTTAACTGTGCGATATCGATGGGAAGTGGTCTAGCTAGACCCTGGAAATAGTTTTAAGAAAAAATAATTTCGCAATTTTTATCAAGCAGAAAATAACATACCCAGTTATATGCTTCTTCTTAAGCAAGAGATCATTCAAGAGCTTAACATCTTTGAATTCTCCATTCAATGTTGAACCAAGGATAGCAGCTACACATATGGTATTTTCATCCACCATTTCAACGGTTTTTGCGGGATCTATCACATAGGAAACCTCATTCAATTTCACTTATTTAAGCTCCACCCTGAAGTACCTTGCGAACTTCTCCCGGCAGACCAGAACATTAGCACCCGTGACAATTTTGGGTTTGTCGCAGGATTTACCCTGAGCTTTCATACTTGTTCTGCAATCTCCTATTGAATGCTAATCCATCTAGCATTATTACCTCTTATGGTCCAATTGTCCCGGCTCCTACTACTGCTTCGGAGTCTCCAAGTGGTGCATTGAATAGATGGGCAATCATAGTACTCGCACAGAGGTTCTATACAAAAACACAAAATTCCAACAGTGAGTAATGTATACAATTGTCGCTTTTCCACTTCACTGCCATTAAAAATCCGAAACAGAAAATATTGCAGGCATGTACACATAAAAATAAGAATATATATATAATTACCTGAAGTTCAGTTTTAACAGGGCATTCATCCATGTTGTGATTACCAAAAACCTCACAACCATCATAGTTTGCAACATAATGAAATCAGATATTTTAAAATGAAATGAATACATATTAACACTTAGAGCATATTAGCAAAAAATACAAGAAATTGTAACATGAATCAACACAAATTTTAACGTGGTTTAACAATCTAATTGTCTAAATCCACGGGTGGTAAAGATTTGTATCATTTTTTATTAATGCTTATATGTTAGAGAAAAGAATTAGGCTATATGATTAAAGTCAAATTAATCAAAGAACAACTTTACTATGAAATTTACACAATTCTCATACCTAAACTCTTTGCTCTGATCCTATGCCTTATGTCCAATTCTAACCAAATTTTTCCAGTCCCTTTCCTGTTTGAGAGTTTGGTATTTATAGCCAATTTCATGGGTCCCTCCAATCTAACTTTCCACCTATTTGTTCTTATTCAGTCTTTGGAGCGAAGTGTAATCCCGCAAGATATATTTGTTTTTCCCGCAAGATTCGATTTGCGTACTTCGTGTTTTCCTGGGTTTCTCGCTTAGTATCCCGCACCTCCTCCACGGATTTATACTAAAATTGTTGTTTCTGGATTTGGATGAACGTTGCGGTCTTATTTGAATAATGACGTGTCTGACATGTGGTTATTGAAAGTGACTTTTCATGCTTTAGTTTCTTTTGTTCCGCAGCCTGTACAGCTGAAATGTGTCTCTCATGCATCGATGTTTGTCAGTTTCCTTTACTGTGTCATGCTTTCCCGCAACTTATGTGTCAGTGAAGCAACAAAGTTATCTGTTTTGAGCAGTGTGTCATACTTTCACGCAGCCCACGTGTTGATCATGCAACGAAGCTGTCTGTTTTAGTACCTCTTATAAAGCTTTGTTTCAGTGTTTCTCGTTTTATTATAATCTGATGCTCCTTCCATAGTATTGAACCACGTGTAGTTTGGGAACTAATAGCCTCACACATGTCGACATAGTTCTTATTAACGGAATCCATGATAAGCTTATTACATTCAGGTTCCATCCAAGTTGTCACAAACGAAGCAAGATTTAATTTAGGATTTCCATCTAACATCAGCTCATCGTTAATGATCTGATATGCATCTTCCTTTGGGATTGAGTCTTCTGACATATGGAACCTGATCAAATTAACACATTATGAATCCCCTCCTACATGGGTAACACCTCATCACCAATAACTGTGTTATCCCTTAGTTTTTTAGTCCCCTGATGTTTCTTTCAGAATGTTTTGTATCTATCATTACATGACAATCCTTTCATTCATGTATAGTTTCACAGGTGGATATTGTTATTCAACTGCCAGCCACTACCAATAAAATAGTTAAAGTTTATGGGCATCCGATTTAAAACGAATTGACAATGAGCGGAGTGGTCCTTTTATATTATATTTTAAGTTAATTATGGGGGTATTAGCAATGTGGGACTATTATCCTTTACACGCCACCTCATGTGTAGGGCACTCTATGCGGGCCTCTAACACGTGAACCATTATATGTACGGGTAGCCGTTGGACTTACTCTTGCACGGGTCTGGTTCTGATACTAAGTTAAAGTCTGCGGACATCCAACTTAAAACCAATTGGAAATGAGTCGAGTGTCCCTTCCATATTATATTTTAAGTTTATTATAGGGATATTAGCAATATGGAACTATTATCCTTTATAAATAAGCTCAATAATGAAAAGTTACATGAAATGGTTAAATGGATATCTATTTGGGAAATTCTCGGTAAAATAAATCAAGAGTATTTGTACATAAATCTATCATAGAAAATTAAACAGAAAAATAATAAAAGAAGCTAAGGCAGAGATAAGTTCCATTAATAATATTAAAACCCACGTGTTATTGCTAGAAAACTAACAATTACGTATCTTGGCAAGATATCGATAGAACCATTAATCAACCATAGAACTTCATCAGTAAAGACAGATGGACCCAAATTTATGGCCTTATGGTGAATCAGGTTTAAAAGAGTTGGAAAAAAATCTATGAGAGTGTTAATTAGTTACAGTTCGGTTGTCAAAGGGAAGAGGATTGGCTGGATGGTGTTAGTACCTAAAATTGATTCTAGGAAAAACAATGTACTGTTGAAGTACTTTTTTTATATTCGGAAATCAAATTCGAACAAGACAAGCCTAAACCACGATAGTAGCCGTTTCATCTTGCTTCGGTCACGAGGAGAGAAAATGGGTTGATCTTAGGGGAGGAAAGCAAAGAAAGTTGAAGGAAATATGTTTGACGAACTGTGTGTAGAATTATAGAACTATTGAGAAAAATCACAGAGCTTATGAGAACTGTAAGCTTGTTGTGATTTCTGAATGGGCTAAGGAGCCAATTTATAATAGTTGAGAATTCACATGTTTCCTTGTAAAGTAGTGGAGGTGGTAAAGAGATGGAGAAGTGGAAGTCGTGGGGATAATGGTATAACCGTCTTCGAATCTTCGAGAAACCATTACTCCATTACTCCATTAACTGCTCCAGCTTTACCACTACTTCATAGCTTCCAGATCATGGGGTGTTACCACGCCGCATGTTGCTGTAACCGCCAGACCAAAACCCCATGAATAATCTCCCATGTTCACTAGTACAAATATGGGCTTTAGTGACAGTTGAAATTTCATAACCATGACAGTTCACGATTTAACTGTTACAAAAGAATTAGCTATGAGATATATGTAACAGTTTCTTACCAAAACACACACTAACAGTGCTGAAAAATCGTGACAGTTTTTCTAATGTTACTGAATAATTAGGCAATGACAGATTTTGTAAGAAAATGTTACTGTATGTTGATGTATAATAACATTTATAAACTGTTACTATTCTTAAGCTACTGTAACCGTTCAATATAAAAATTGTTATCGAAGTGTAAGCTTATAGATGACAGTTCCTTTAATTACCGTCACTTCCATTTATAATGACAGTTTTGATTCAAAATTGTTATTATTCACATAATTTACCCAAAGTATTCTAAAACGCACGATGTGATTGGTTGGAGTCCCTAATTAGTCATTATCTCCTAATAGTACGTGGTTTGTTTTGTTAGTGGGTTTGTTTTGTTAGTGGGTCTGTCTCGACTCTCGACCTCTTCTCCTCTCATTTTTTTTTAAAACTCCAAAAGAGGAAACTGAAACAATAATTATCAATACCATCATCCATCTCTCTATTTCTATTAAATGATAAATCTAATCCCTTTCAGAATTCCTTTCTATCTATGTACAAACAGATCTCATATCTCTCTAACTCTTTTCATGTTTTTTCTCTTAAATAGGGTTTCATCATTTGCTTCAATCCTTATCACTCACTATTTATCTCTCCTGCTCTAACATTTTTCCATTTTGTTCTTGTACGTGTACATAAATCGAGCTTTAAAACTCTTTCTTTATCTCCATTAGAAACTACATGAATCTCTCGATTTCTTCTCTAAGGAAAATTATGGTCCTGAGTTAGTTGATTGAGTTTTCGATGGTGGTCACGAAGATTATTAAGTATGTGATTTCTTACAAGGTATGAGTTTTGGGTTATTTTAGTGAAATCCCTAGTTTACGATTTGGGTTATCTTACTTTTTTTATTTAGGTTTGTTATCCAGATCTGTTTCTCTTTTCTGTGAAGCCCTAGTTTTTAATAACACGATAATTGTTGAGTCTTTGTGTTTGAGGTTATAGAATTTCAAATTTTTCATCTACCGGGTGTGTGACCTTTGTATTTGATGCCTCCAGGTAGTTTGTAAGCTTTTGGTTGTTGTTCAAATTTTTAAAATGTTGGTGTGATTTGGTTAGCAATTAGTGAAATTGGTACTAGAGTGTGTGTTGGTAAAAAAATTGGTGGTTTTGATGTTGTATGTGTTCAATGATCAATATTTTACGGATTCTAACCTTGTGTTTCTTGCAAGTTCTGCCAAAGTTGTCACTATTAGCTTATATTAGAGTCCGAATGAAAGACACTTCCCTACTTATAAATTGCTTATAATAGAATGTTTCTTAAATATTCGTACATCGAAATTCGGGTTTATGTCTTGATTTTTTACTTTGTATTCCTTATTCCCACTTGCAAGAGGTTTATAGGATCCAGGACATAGAGAACTAGATAAAAGGTTTTTGGACATGGAAGGTTTGTCCTATCAAAATTAGAATTAGAAATAGAATTATCACAAATAAAAATAGCAGAACATTTGTTATGTCAAAAGTGTATGTAGTTCGTTGCATAATATATCAGTTTCTTTGTGTATCCCGAGTTCGTTGATGTTTGATTCAGGTGTAGATCACATTGTATGTAAATGAATGAAATTGTGTCTATTACAGGTCTCTATACGTGGTTCACCAGAATCACCACTGTTCGAAGTGAAATTAAGCTTAGTTCTGACGTTGTATCAGTTAATCATAGTGATTATCTACAATTAGCATCAGGAAGTTTAAAAGGTTTTCATTGGTTGGAGTTATATCCATGTACATGGCTTCCTGTAGTTAAAATTGTTTCTGCTTTTATGTAGGTTCTGGAGCGATTTTGTGAGGCTTTTATCCCTCTCACTATTAGGTTGAGGAAGGTTAAGTTCTATGATGTTTGATATGACACCCTTGCTTGGAGGAACATACTGTTTCTTTTCATCTAATATCCATTTAGTTGGTTATATACATTGAATGGCTAGTAAGAAATTTTTTTACATCACTACCAAATAATATTCTTCTACAGTTATTTGAGTAGTTTCTTGGACCTTTTGATTTATTTATGAAGTGCAAGATGATGGTCCGGTATCTTGTCTTGGGGGAAAGAAGCATAAGGAGAACTAGCAGACGTCATATATCATGATATGGTACGTTATTATATTAGTTAACTATTTTCTCCAGATTTTGAGTTTTGAATTTGTTAGTCTGATAACAATTTTTGTAAAGTTAGTTTTAGATTTGTTTGTAGTAAGTTGTTGTTTCTTTATTTCTGTATTTTAGTTAGAGAAATAAGAAGTATACTGTAGTCAGTTCCCTACATAACTCTGTGTATTTTTTTTCACTGACAGGTGTTGGATCAACTCTTTACTAAATCAGGTTTCTGACAGTCAGTCCAAGTCTTCCCAAAATTGGCGAGCGCATAGACAAACATCCCTTCCCTCTTCTGCTTATTAATTGTGGTCACCCTCATAGCAGCATTATAATATGTAGTTATATTTGGATCAATTTTTGTCTCATTCATTTTTCATCTTTTTGCTGCTAGTTACGGTGTTATATCTGCACCCGAGGTGACAAATTGGCAACCTTTGACGATCAACAATATCGACCTCCTAGCTGCATCTGACAGTTTGTTAGAGAAGATGACCATTCATGATATGTATTTCCTATTGTATCTCACCATGCATGATGCATGTATTCATGGGTTGACTGCATACTCAGCACTGCTTTAAGGAAGGAAGGATGGATAACCTTGCAGCCTGTGGTTCCTTTGAAGTCAGATAGTTTTTTGAGGACCAGGGTAAACGAATGATGTGATGGAGATCAAAGAGTTTGTTCCTAAACTTATGGGCGGCAGAAGATTACCTCAACCTATTCAGGTAATGTTTTCTCATATTCTTTACAAAGAGATTACAATGATCAATTATTCCTCGTGTTTACTACTTCTGACCACGTCGATATTGCATAATGAAGTGTGTTGTTAAGCCCAGTAATTTTGTGAATTCTAGTCTCCACTTTAGTAGGTATTTATTCGATCGGTTTTTGTTGAGGTTAGGTATTATCAATCTGGCACACGAAAAATCTACCCCAAATTCCATTTTGGTAACTTTAATTTATTTTATTACCTCTGGCTCTATGTAGCTAACTACATCAATTATCCGACCAATCCATCTGTCTTGGCCTTGTAGTGTCTATTATGTGTATGAATTGTTCAGCAATTACACAACATTGGGCTTCTTAAAGATTAATGGTATTGTCGTCAATGCAAAGTTATTTGATGAATTATTGTTTTAAATGGCCTGACATGTATCCTTCCATAGAAGAAAAAAAAGAAAAAGATTTCCCCACCCCCATGTAATATGTTGTTTTTTGTTAATTGTTTAACTAGGAATCATCTTTATTCCTTGTTTTGAGCGGTGATATGGTTTTGCATATGCAATCAAGAATTATTATAACGCTCAAGTGGAAACACAAAAGCTTTTTGCCTCAGTCAGCATGGGGAAAGAAAACCCGCTCAATTTTTTCTGTGTTTTAGTTGGTATGTATGCAGAGATTAATAATTATGTACTACTTTGATGGTAAACAAGAAATGTCTTAGTGTTGGAGTTGCTCAAGGATGGTGCTTTCTTTGCAACATATGGTTGTTGAACTTATAACTGCATTTGTAAAAATTAAAAAGAAATAAAGTATGTCGTCACATGGGTTTTCCTTGACTTAAGAGATACCTATATTTCAGGAATTGTTGCTCACATCTATATTAACATTTAGAAGTTAGTTTACCTTAAAAGATACATGGGTTTTCCTTGACTTAAATGTATACAAACATGAAAGGGAGGTTGGAACGTCTACCTGAAATCGAAGATGATACTTTTTCTTTCTGTCTTCACTCTTCACCAGTGTTGATTTATTTTTAATAGGTATTCTTGAACTTTGTAGACGGTGTCATAGCAGGAGGTACTGCTGGTGTTGTTTTCGAAACCTCTTTATATCCAATTGATGCAATCAAGACTCATCTACAGGTAGCATCCTTTACAAAAAAAATCAATATGGATAAATTTATATTGCTAAATCAACAATTCTGTCTTCGGAAGTAGTTGTTGGGTCATAATTCATTTCATACTATAAGCATTTGCAATGTTCGTTCTGATTCTTTTATTTAGATCTGTCTTTCTTCATATCTTGTTTACTAGCAGACCAGATGGAAACTTGTTCGATTGACATTCATATTCATGTCTCAAAGCGCAAATTTTTCTGCCCCCACACCAAATTATTCGTATGTACTTTGTTTCCATTTCAGGCAGCTCGTGGAGGAGGAAGATTGTTTCAAACAATCTGAATTATTAATATGAAAGTCGCATACAATATCTTGAACCAGTTTCATTGGGTTAACGAGTCCTAAACGGATTTACTAGCATTGTTGCTTGAATATCTTATTTGCTCAGTCTAGCATCTGCATAAAACAATATATACACTTCTCTATATTGTCCATCGTATCAGTTTTGTTGTCTTGTAGATCAATTTTAGAATGCTTCTTTAAGCCTACTGTTGAATGATATTGGGCCAACCTCAGCATTAACCAGAAGAAAATTCCATCTGAAGAACATTTGAGAATGCTTTGATATGTTTCTAATACTAAGGTCAAATGATATCCCAACTTTGCAATTGCAAGTCCAAATGATATGCGCTCATCATTTGATGGTTTGATGGGTCCAGCTTTCTGATGAGCTAATTCTTAGCACAGGAATCTAAAAATCTTCGGATTTATCTTTGGCTATTGTTGTGCCATGACCTCAAACATGTATTACTATCCTCCATCAGATTTCTTCTAATATTTTAAATTCTATTGCAGTTTTCCTTTTTGTGGACTTATTTGAACAAATTTCGCTGATAATTAATCTTCTTTATAGGGCGTCTGCCATATTTTTTGGTGCCTACGAACCGACAAAGAATAAATTGTTGAAGATATTTCCTGAAAATCTGGGTGCTTTTGCTCATTTGGTAAGTGAACATGATTTTTTTGAACCTCGTGCGGTTTGATGATTCTTGAATCTTCTCAACTAATTGTCAGAAATTTTATATTGGGAATTCCATCATATATTTGTATTTGAACAGTTGAAGATGACGAAACCTCACTAGTCTTCTATCCTGTTGCATCTCCAAAATTTCATTCATCAACTTCATTCTGCATATTCTCCTACTGTAAATGTTTCATAACGCCTTTATATGTTTTCTAATAGGGGTTTCTACAATAAACACTGCTTAGGTTGACTTAGTATCATCTATTATGTAGGTAGTCATCTTACAGCTTCTTAGTATAAGTGTAACATAACACCAAAAGAATTATATATTTCCACAATATTTCTGTTGGCTATTTGAGACTTAATACTTTCTTTTTCTGAAAATTTGTTAAACCTGTTTTAGACTGCAGGAGCCATTGGAGTGGCAACATCTTGTCTTGTTCATGTACAACAGATGTAGCTGAAGTTCATCTTTTTCTCAGATTTAATAAACTTGAATAATAGTTGCAGGGTCTTGAGCTTACAAGTGCTTGATAGTTTTTCTTATTTATTATTTTTTGATACGAATGTTTGATAGTTGATGCTAATTACTTGTATAATTAGCATTTATTTGTACAAGCGAGTTTGTAGAAACATTTTTCTATAAATCAATATATATTCCTCTATTTTCTTTTTTATGTATATTTGATGATATCTACCATCTACCAGATGGTAAAAGGTATCAATTGTGTGGAAGATATGTTACTTGAAGAAACTGTGATAGATTAGGGTTTATGATGAAAGTTTTACATAAAATTTTCTTCCAAGTTATCTACTATGACAGGTTTACAAAGAATATGTTACATAAATGAGGGTGTATTATGACATTCTTAACAAATAATGTGTCACATAATAGGATATACGGTGACAGTTTTATGTAGAAAATTTTACCTACCATGGAAGGTTCATGAAGAAAATGTTATCTTAGTACAAGAAAATGAAGTTTATGATGACAGTTTTATTTAGAAAATGACACTATAAATCGTCAACAATGGCAGGTTTATGAAGAAGTTGTTATCTTATAGTCATGATTCTGTAACAGTTTCTTATAGACCTTTCGTAACAGAGCCTTTGGTGACAGTGCAAAAAATTCTCAAAACTGTCACATAAATATTATGGTGACAGTTTTTAACTGTCACCTAACCCAATTTTTGTACTAGTGGTAATTGTTTTGATTTCTCGTAGAAGTTAGTAGAGTCATGGACTCAAAACACATGAATAATGCGTGAGAAAAGGATAATGCTGGCACGAGCAAGAGTGAAAGGATATCCCTGACACAGTCGAGGAAAAATAGGAAAAAGGGGTGCAAGCAGCGCAGTTAGCAGTGCCAGCGCTTGAGCTAGCACTAGCGCTGGCCGTGGCACTGTTGGCTCCAGCGCTGGAGTTAGCGCTAACGTTGGCCGTGGCGCTAGCGCTGCTGGCCCCTGGAGTTAGTGCTAGCGCTAGCACCGTTAGGGCCTGTTTGGCGCGTGCTTTGTTAGCTTCGTTGTCTTTTGGGCTTTTTCTATCCTTTTGGCATATGTGTGTGCTACTCATTGGTGTTGGGAGTGTGACTAGGGTTTGCCAAGGCTAGCACTTGCTAGTACCATGATTATTACCCATGCGCCACTAGCTTTGATATTCATTAATGTTGTGGCCATATTTATGGCATGTTTAGAGTTTCTCAATTGTATGAGATTTATTGTTAGCATTTTATGCTTAACTTTTATGCAGTATACAAAATATTTTCAAGAGATTCAGCCGTGGAAGTTTTCAACTTGAAATTATACTTGATGTGACTCTATAATTAGATGGTATGTATCTAATTAGCGTTTTTATTCAGATATGGCATAACCTCTATTCTGAATATTTGTAATTTTGTATAACAAGCGTATTCAGTTTTATACAAATAGTTCGCATAGACACACATGAAATAACGAGGATTTAGTTGAGTATAACTCTGAAATTCTTATGGTGTATATATATGCAAAAAGAGCTACATGGCTAATTTATCCAGAAGCAGAATATCCCTTCTCAATTTTCTTGCAGAATGTAGGATATGAGTAGTATTCATAATTCAGAAGTTTGACCAGAAACTCATATATTTATTTCATGCTTACGCATCTAGGAAAAAACGATGACAGAGTTTCAGGGCTATTTTAACCAAGAGCTGGATTCCTTTTGTCAAAAGCGATATTACAATTTTCTCCTTTGTCAAAAACTCACCATCAACAGATGGAAGACATGATTGAAGTGAAAACAGATATATGATTCGAGATGTTACTTCAGCACATCCACAATATCCTATCACACATGTCATTACCATCAAGAAGTTTTACTTTTAAAGTTTATCAAATTGAGTTCTTGAGCTTACCTATGTCATGAAGTGAATACGCATGCATTGAAAACTACCATCACAATGACACAATAACACACTTGATAGAAAGGAAAACATGAATGAAAAATAGAGTTAGGGTTTACCAATACCTCAAGGAAAATAATTGAAGTTTGGACTAAATGTAT
This sequence comes from Papaver californicum, assembly GCA_023531435.1. Taxonomy (NCBI): domain Eukaryota; kingdom Viridiplantae; phylum Streptophyta; class Magnoliopsida; order Ranunculales; family Papaveraceae; genus Papaver; species Papaver californicum. The sequence continues at coordinate 4,471,565 of JAJJMC010012129.1, forward strand.
CAAAACAAAAAGAAATTTTAATGAAAAACTTATTGTCATGTGATTGATTATGTTATCAAGAATGAATCCAAAACAAACTGATATTATCACGATTGTTATCAAAACCCTTCGAAATTTAAATAGGAATAAGAAGGATTTTCTGCGATGTGTAGGGTTTTATGACAGAGAAAGAGAGTAAAATAGACAGGGGCGAGTGAAGATTTTTTTTTTATTAGAAGCGAGTGAATCTTATGTATGATTTTTGGGAAGGTACTCATCAGCTACCCCATTTCTTGTGCGTCAAAAAATACCGAACAGATCTTAAAACCTACGATTCATGGTGGTCTATGTTCTCTTAAATGGGACCAGAAGCTCTAGAATTCGAGTTTTATATAACTTTCAACCACGTATCTTTAAATTTTTCTAATAACTAATCAAAGTCAAAACCATATCCCAGAATGACTCTGCCTCCTCAATTATCGATATAAGGTGGGAAAGAATATAACTGCGTCTGATTTGGTGCTTAAAGCACAACTTAACTTGAGTTTTAAGCCCCTAATTGGTTCAAATTCCTGGTAGGTCCCAAGTGTAGTTAAGGATACTTCCTCAACTTCTTACATTCGCTGCACCATAACAAAATGGGTAACAAAACACGTCATAAAGTCAAAGACGTATGTTTGTTATATTCAAGTAAAAATTCCACAAAATACTTCAGCAATTTGCTTTTATTGTTAAGAGCAACTGCAGTCATCGATCAAAACCTCGATCAAAGATTAAATTTGATCTATGATCGCTCAATTTTCTCCCAGATTTAGTATTTAATCGACGAAAACCATTGTTCAAGATTAAAAGTAATCGACGAGTAAAACTTATAGTCGAGCGAAGCACTACCGTCTCGATTGTGAATAAACGACGGCCCAAGATTTCGCTTAACAACACGGGCGTTGTGCTGGGGTACCGTCTCGACTTGGCGAAGAGTTAGGGTACCGTCTCGACATGGGCGAAAAGCTGGGGTACCGTCTCGACTTGGGCGAAGTGCTAGGGTACCGTCTCGACTTGGGCGAAGTTCTGGGGTACCGTCTCGACATGGGCGAAGTGCTAGGGTACCGTCACACTAGGGTACCGTCGCGGAAAGCTAGGGTACCGTCTCGACTTGGGCGAAAAGCTAGGATACCGTCTCGACTTGGGCGAAGAGTTGGAATTTCGCTCCACATCAGGCGGTACACTATCACACCGTCTGGAGCAAGCGAGATAGCAGGAGTTCGTCCGTCTTCTCAAGCGTTGCGCTGGCACTTCGCCAAATATAAGCGCGACCCCAGCCTTTCGCTTGACTACTCATGGCTATTCTTGCAGCGTATCAAAGATCAAATTTTTTAATCTTTAATCTTTGGTTTTGATCGCGCCGCTGGAGTTGCCCTAAGGGAATGGACCCACCGATATAACCTCGTCGAAGCTCAAAAGAATTATTGATCCAAAACGTGTTTCGCACACCAATTTCAATTAGGGCCAGCAATCCGGACACGACCCATCAACTGATTTTCGTACCGAAGCCAAATTTCTTCACAATACACCAAATGTACAGGCACCAATCCAAACCAGGGGTAGGGGAGCCGTTTCCGCACAAAATCCAAACTTCACTAATGCACCTGTAAAATTAAATAAAAATATAAAACTAACATAAAAATGTGGATTAGCAATATATAAAAATAAGATTAAAGTAGACACAGATATGCGTCTATCAAAAATGGATTAGTTCCTAGTGAGGTTGTGTTGTAGAATTTGAGTGTTTGTACAAATCTTAGTATGTAAATTAACGTATGATCTATAGAATTAAGTTTTTCATAGGTGTAATTACACAAGATTGACACTATACATAAAAAGGTGTTATCTTTAATTTTGGTTTATCCTTTTCTGTTAAGAAATCAATGTAAACTATAAAATAGATTAATTTTGTTATAAAGGATTGATTTTGATGGGCATTCAATCTCTTCTCTTTAGAAATTCAAAAGGTTGTGATAAATGGTTCATTCTGTTCTCATATGAAACCAGCAAATCTTGTTTAAGGGAGCTTTATTGATTTATATGTTTATTCAACCTCTTCTCTTATGAAATCAACAAAAAGTTAACACTTTTTAATTTGTATTGGATAAAAATTGACTCGTTTGTTTTATTTTGTGATTGTCTTTGTCAGCTTCTTTTGTTCTTTTAACTTTCCATTCTGCCATTAACAGAGAGCTCTATTTTTTCGAGTGTAGGTGTCAATCTTGATTTCGTGGATGAGCTATATCTTCCGAATGGTCTTAAAGATGTTATTTTATGAATTATCAAGCAACGAAGAAAGAAAAGAATAGGAGAAGAGGTTCATCATCTTGTGAATTATCTTGAAGGAACAATATTCTGGAAATAATTTGGCTACTTATCTTATTTTCTGTTGGCATGGGTGCATCATTGTTACAAAGTGTCTACAAAGATCATCCTTGGAAAAATAGGATTGGGGAGACTGGGTTTACCTCTTTACCAAATGTTGTATGATCATGGCATGGAAGGCTATGCTCTCTTTGATACTGATGGAATTTAAGCTTCTCAAGAACTTCTCACCCCAGAGGGGTTCAACAGTTGATTTCCTTGCCCTGTAGGAGATGTTGTTCTCGAGGACTCGAAGTTGAAGGCAGGAGCATTAGATTCGTTAGAGCTTCTATTAGGGACTTGCTGATTGACCTTTTAGAGTAACCAAGAAATTTACATTAGGGCCACAACAAATGTACCACATCACCTATTCCACTTCGTCAGTAAAGATATGTTAAAGACTAAGATTCAAATTAAGCTATTCTCCAACTTGAAAAAAAAAAGGGAAATTTTGATTTTAGGTCCCATTAAACGGTATCTTTTAGCGTTTAGGTCCTAATTTTATCCAATTTTGCGTTTAGGCCCCGACCAACCAATTGATCAACGTTGACTACGTTGACCGTCCATCAGACGGTCAAAAATGTGAACTGACCAACTAAAATTCATTTTTTAAAATATTTAATAACTCTACCATGTTATACACGTGACATGATCTTAAATACTCGAAGATGGACGGTCGAGATGGAGGTGTACTTTTATAAAACATAAAATCGATTTTATACCATTCTCTTTTCTTCGGTCTAAAAATGGAGAGAAAGGAATTAGGGCAGCCGACAGTTATCATCTGAGTGAAATTTGATCGTATTTTTGAGGATTAGGGTTTGTTATTGATTGATGATTGTACAAAGAACAAGGTAATCGAAGAATTACAGTTGATTTAAAAGCTGCTGTGGATTTTAGGTCAGAAAGGTAAGTTGCAGGAAACTTTAAATTTGTTAATCAAAATTGGGATTTTATAAATTAGTTCTTTATGATGAATACCCATGTTTTACAATAGTGGAATCTATATTTTAACAGAGTAATTTTGTTTTGTTTGTTGTAATTTAGGGTTTTTTTTTACCCAAAAATAATTTAGGTTTTTTTTTTGGTTTTTGTCTTTGTTTTTTTTTTTCGATTTTATCATTCTTTCTTTTATCTTCTTTGTCATGTTGGTTTGAACTCCTATGATGTTTACTAGTAGGATTAATTGTTTATTGTTTTGATTTGTTTTTTATTTGTTGGAAATTAGGGTTTTGTTACTTTTTAAAAATATTAGGGTTTGTTTTTGTTTCTGTTTGTTCTTTTGTCGAATTGAAGTTAGGTGTACTAATAATTGTTGTTGTGTGTATTCAATTGTAGGAGAAGACATACAATTAGGGTCATGTTTTACTATGGAGGATGAACTATTGAGATATTATCCAACTAAAGGTGGATATGTGGTTGGTAACAGTAAAAGGGCTGAGGATCCAAACATGCACATTCTACCAGATTTTAACCCTGAAGAAGAGCTTGACTTTCTTCCACTTTTGCACCCTAAGAAAATTGGTTCACAAAGCATTGTTGCTGAGTCAAGTCAGGTAACTATTGTTGATGACCCTCTTCTAGATGATGAAATATTATTTGCATCTAACTATATAAATGAGTTCATCCTAAGTTCAAACCTAGGGATCTCCAGACTGAGGTAAAAAAGAACCATAAAGTTGATATCTCTTATTATTCTGCATGGCATGGTTATCATCTGACTTTAGAAAAGATAATGGGTAGTTATGAAGACGGGTATAAATTTCTTCCTGCATTTTGTAAGCAAATTAAGGTTTTGGATGATAGAAATATTGCTTCATGTAGAACTGATCCAGAAAATGGTAGGTTCAAGTCACTTTGTATAGCATATAGGGTCTCACTTGATGGATTTTCCAATCATTGCCGACCATTTTTAGGGTTAGATGGAACTCATCTGAATGGGAAATATGGTGGTACATTGTTGGCAATCACTGCCCTTGATGGAAACAATGGCATGTTTCCCATTGGGATTTATATTTGTCAGTCCGAATGCACAGAAAGTTGGATAAATTTCCTTAACATGTTGGCACCAGAGCTGAAAAGGCATGAAAAGGCACTAACATTTATAAATGATAGACAAAAGGGATTGGTACAAGGTGTTGCTAGAAATTTTAGTGATGTGAATCACCATCATAGATTCTGTTTTAGACATTTATATAAGAATTTCAAGAAGTTACACCCTGGAAAGAATTTTGAGTTTATAGTATGGAGAGCAGCAAGGTCTTATAGTGAAGTTGGGCACAAAATTTGGATGGAAAGGCTGAAACAAGTGAAGCCTATTGCACCTGAATGGTTCACAAGGGAACCTGTTGATACATGGGCAAGGGCTTATTTTGATAAGTCCTCAAAATGTGATCATATCACATCCAATTTCTTTGAAGCCTTCAATGCTTGGATTCTAGAACTGAGGTTCATGCCAATAACCAAGTTAGTGCAGAAATTTCATCTTCTAATGATGAGGATCTTCTTTGACAGAGAACAAGTAGGTAAGAAAATGCCTGATGGTGGTGTTGTTCCAAGAGTAACTACTATAGTTCAGAAGCACCTCTACTTCAGCCATGAGTTCACAAAACAAGCCTCATCTGAGTTTGTTTGGGCAGTGTTAGACACAAAGAAAGATATTTCATGGGTTGTTGACCTATTGGAGCATAGTTGTAGCTGTAATGGATGACAAGTGAGTGGAATTCCATGTGTCCATGCAATTTGTGCATCCTTGTGTTTCAGAACCAGAAACTTTGATCAGTAAGTCATCTTAATTTTGTTAATTTGTTCAACCTTGTGTTTGTAATATTTGCAGTTTAATTTTGTTATTTTATGTAGGTATGTCCATACATACATGAAGGTGGATACCTATAGACCATTGTATGCTCCATCAATCAGGCCTATCCATGACATATCTTTATGGGACAAGGTAATGACACTTAATACTACAATGTTTACTCATTTAGTCTTATAGATGAGTTTGTAAGGTACTAATTCACATTGTATATATGTTTGCAATCTATAATACATATTGTGAATCATCCTAAATTTCCTAGACCCACAGGTAGGCCTAGATCTCAAAGAAGAAGAGACAGAGATGAGGCACTTGGTAGGAATTCTAGACAATACATGTGTGGAAAGTGTTATAGTTTTGGTCACAACAGAAAGACTTGCAAAGGGGCTTCTGCTGAGAATTTGGATTAAGGTAATATGTTCATTGTTTTACTAGATTTTTGGTAATTGTTGTACTTATTAGTAAATGTGTATGCAGCTCCAGCAACCTTCACAGGCCCTCATGTGAGGCCAAAACCAGCTACAAGGCCACCTGCACCAGCAACTTCCACTACATCTTCTGCATATGAATCTTCAACTGCCATAAATGAAAAGACAAGAACACCTTCATCTACAACTCCAAGAACCAGAGGTGGTAAGAAAAGGAAAAGAGGTGTTGCTGCTCCTGCATTTTCACATGAACAAATGATGGAATCTGCAACTATAAGTGCAGAAGGAGGCAGATGAAGTATGGGAGGCAGAGGAAGTAGGGGAGGTAGAGGTGGAAGAGCATATGCAACTCTTGTTGCTACCACAACTACTAGTATTCCATCTACAAGAGTTGCATTTGGTAGAACTACTACCATTGATGGTACAAGCAGTAGAGGTGGTGGACTAAGAGGAAGAAGGTCAAGGGGATTATCCAAGGAAAAAATAGTTCATAGAAAAGTAAAAGAGATTGTGGGTGTTGGCATCATGGCTGTTGAGGAGCCAAGACTAGTTAGAGATCCAGCTGAAGTGCCAATACAAAGTGCACAATCCCAGGTATGTTACATTCTTAAACATTTGTTCTGGATGTTTAATACACATTACATTTTTAAATATTGTTATAGGTACAAAATCCACAACAATCTAACAGACCACCTAATGGAAGAGGTGCTGGTAGAGGTCAGAGATGTGTTGGGAGAGGTCAGAGAGGTGGTGGACCTGCCATGAGAGGTGGAGGTATCTTTTCTTCAACAACTAGAAGTGGCAACAGGCGTAGACTGATGGATTGGTTGGGAACACCTACGAGTGATGAATGAATATCAGTTCAAATTTAGCTTTTTGTTAGAAGGTGTAGGCTTTGTTTTAACAGTTGAATGCTTACGTTTAAGTCGGAAACATGTTGGCAGACTTGTTTTAACAGTTCAATATATGCTTAAATGACTATGAAATTGATTTTGTGCATGAATGAAATGGAGACAAAACAGGTGAGATTGTTTCAACAGTTCAAAATATGTTTAACGTCCGTTAACGGCCATTAACGGCGTTACATTTTAACCATCTGATGGACGGTCAACTTAGTCAACGTTGGTCAATTGGTTGACCGGGACCTAAACGCAAAGTTGAACAAATTTAGGACCTAAACGCTAAAAGTTACCATTTAATGGGACCTAAAATCAAAATTTCCCAAAAAAATGTAACTAACTCAAGGTCCTTGTCTATATGCTTTAAGAATACTTTTTTGTGTTTTAAATTTTGTTTTTATCTCACAGAAGCAATATCTTTTAGTTTTCTTCCAGGACATCAATTTATTGTCAACCGAAGAAAAAAACATTTATAAAGAAAAGAACAACATATTTAAGGGATTTATTCAATCCCTAGGAACTTTCACAAAATTAGAAACCTATTGAAATAATAGAATAAAAATAGAATATTCCCTTTGTATCATTTATAAAGGCGGAGGTTTGATTTTTTGGTGTCCTATTATATAAGCGGGATTCTAATTTCAAGATGATTTTTCTCACATATACCCTTATTTATGATATTTGAGAATCATCACAATTAACTTAATATTTCTAGTGTTGGGAATAGAATAATGGATAAAACAAGAAAGATAATGGATATTTACGAAATCAAAAAATATTCTTAATCAAAGAGATTAGACTAATTCCTCCTTTATATTAAGGATAAAGGGAGTAAAAAATTAGTGTTTACACACATATATACATAACTAGTAATTGGTGTCTACACACAATTTTTTTTAGTATGTGTTTATCCATATTTTTAGATATTATTATAATTATCATTAAGTATAAAGTTATGTTGGATTTTCCAACCAAATATCATTCCCCTTTTGGCCTCTTAATATTTATCAATATCCGATTTAAAAAAAAACTTTCAAACTTTTATTTTATTTTATTAAACATGGTTTTTAACACATGAGACACTTTTTAAAATTAAGTTACATTAATATACATAGTAAACATATTAAGATAACATGAATACACTATCGAATTTTATTAACAACAATTATATATCAACAAATATACTACTACCAAGTATTTATGTGCAAAAAAAATATTATATATAAAAACACTAGTTGGGTAATTGTTATCAGATCTAACAACTGAAGAATCAGATCTCAAAGATGCTTGAATTGAGGAATTGAAAGCCAGAAGGGAAGGATTGAAATCTGCAAAGAAAATTGATAAGCACATAATTTATAAATTTGTATCATCTTATTTATATTTGTTAGAACTCATTGTTATACTATTATTATTATTTTTATGTTTTAATAGGTTGTTTATCTAAAATCAGGTGTTATGAATAAAACATGGTTAAATAGATTCCGCTCGCACTATTTATCGACCGCAATAGTTAACCAACAGAAGTATATGATCAGCTAAATGGAAATTAGTTCGAACTAGGTGTTAACGTGGATAAATAAAGGAATTGGGAAGTGGGGATGTCTGTTGTCGTTGGCTAGGAGTATAGGCTCGAAGGCGTGAGGTGGACATTGGCTGATTGGTGTGAAAAGAAAAGAAAAGAAAGAGGCTGTTGACCGAGTAAGAGAAGTTTGGAAGAGGCACATGGGAGAGAGGATAACATGTGGTTGGTGGCGTACGGTTATACTCTTCTTTGAGGTTTTGGTGAAAGAAATACGGGTGTGAGTGAGACAGATAGATGAGAGGGTTAACACGTGAAGATGGCAGGAAAAAAGTAAGGTGTAGCTAGAGAGAGTAGCCTAGGGTTGTTGAAAAGTGAGTATAAAAGCTGATAGAAGTGGAAAGAGAAGGGGTTTTATTTTTAGGTTTTCTTTAGGTTTTCTTCAGGTTTTCTTTTGGCTCTTTCTGGGTTGGAGCAGGCGTGTGGATTGAGAAAAAGAAGAGGCTAGGGAGAGAAGGAAGGCTAGGTGGAAGAAAAGCCTAGAGAGAGGTTAGCAGGTGTGTGGAAAGGTGATTGGAAATATTTATTAAGGAAGAAAGAGAAAGAAGAATGGAGAGTCGGCTGTACGGTGGTTAACTGGAAGGAGTCGGCTGTTCCACTGATGCGTAAAACAGAGAGAAGTGAGGTGTACAGTGACGCAGGTGTTGGAGTTCTGTCAGGACGGTGAAGAGAGATACAGAACCAGAAATCAATAAGGGTTTAATCTTAACTTCTCTTCTATTTGTATTAATGGGTTTTGAGAAACCCATAGCCATGTTCTAGTTATTTTGTGTTAGGTAGAAACCAATTTTAATTGTGGATTCATGTGAAATCCTTAATAACATTTTCGCATGATTAAATGACTAGTAATTTCACTTCATAAAAGCTTGGTATTTAATTGATTTATATGATTTCATTGACTACTTATGATTTGTGATTGATATGTTGTGCTTGGGTTAAGTTCTTTGACGGTGTATGCTTTTGATTGATGAGTAGTACTCTAGGATTATTACATTAGAAGTGAAGGAAATTGCATCGGTGAAACTAAAACAGTTAGAATTTTATTGAAATATTTTCCGAGATAAGAGATTGATTTCAATAACTGTCTCGAGTATTATAGAAAATATGTTTGGAGATTATATGAATTTTTCATGATTAAGTTGGTGGAAACCAAATTCCCTAGTTACCGACTCTTCCATTGTATTTACTTTATTCGTTTAGTTTAATTTATTTATTTTATTCTTATTTCTAAAAATCTCAAATATTGTTTCTGGTTAGTTAATTAGAGATATTGATTATAGTATTTTCCCGTTCCCTGTGGGTTCGACCCGTATTTGCCGATGTCTACTAGTTAGATACCATACAATTGCGGTTTATTTATATAGGGTATTCCGAAACCCTATAAAAAAAAATGGTAAAAGAACTTTCAAATCTGTTTGCATTAATTAGTTAGGTCTTAGCCAAAATAATATACAAATTTAAGCAAATCTAAAATTATCATTTTTTATAACTTAGCTAAATTTTCTGTAAGATTATTTTGGTACATACTAAACTGATTTCAGTCACACACAATAACTTGTATGAATGGCTTTAACTTGGCAGTACAGCAAACCTGTTTGATAAACTATCTGTGTCATAATAAAAAAATTACTAGAGTGTGTAACATCTCATGAGCTATAACTAAATTATCTTGAATGTACATTCATGGACATGAATAGACTGAGTAGGAGATATTGTTTTATAGCTAACATTCCTAAACTAATTGGTCTATAATAACTAAGAGTTTAAGGATACTAAATTGGTTTTGGAAATGAAAAATTGATATATATGGTTGATAGATATATTTTTGTGTCTAATTTGTTCCTAATTCTCTATATTACTAGTGCTCGATTTATTGTGTGATTTTATGTGGTTGTAGGTATTTTTGAGAAATAAACATTTGTGGAAAAATTGACTTAAAAGTGATAAAGGCACCCCAGGAGTTCTGATGAAGGCACCTGCATTTTGGATTGGGGGCACCCCCTTCTTATTTGAAATCCCAAAATTGGCGGGAAAAAATCCTTTTGGCGTGAAGCTTTCCTGATTTATTTGGGAACCATATTTTTTGGTTTGAAAGGAAAGATTCATTGAAGTAATAACTAAAGCGTGTTGAAACACGTCAAAAAGAGTAGTGTATGCCGTAAAAATTGCTGAAGAATCCCTATTATTGCCGGAAACAGGTTGATTATCTCAAGAGGATAATCACGGATCTGTTGGTTGTTTTGATGAGGAGTTTTACTCCTTATCGATTAAGGAAAGGGTTTTAGGTTTTGTTAAACCTATATAAGGTGAGAGAGACAGAAAATCGAAAGGAGCTTCAATCGAAGAGTTTCGACCGGAAATTGGAAGGAGGAATTCTCCTGGAGCTCCTGTGGGGTAGAAAAAGGTTGTATCAAGTCACAAAAGAGGTTAGGAAGGTTGGGTCAAGCTCAGGAAGCTAAACAGAGCGAAGAAAATCAATTCAGGAAAATTTTGTGTTGCTGCTGCTGAAGAAGATGTGAAGAACAGAGAAAAGGCAACGGTTCCTTCAACCCATCAGTAACATTTATCTTCAGGTTTGCATCGTGTATCTTCAGCTGCAACGGTTTCTTCAAACCATCAGCAACGTTTATCTTTAGCTTCGCAACGTTTATCTTCAGCTTCATTGCAACAGTTAATCTGTAACGCCCAAAAAACGTTGCAAATTTCATGTTTTATTATTTTTAGCTTATTTTCTTCTTCTCAAGCACTTTTGAGCCATGTACAAATCTTTTGAGAGGGTTTTTGGCATGAGGAGCTAGACCCCATTGCTGAGGCGACGGAGGAAGCCATTTTTCCAATAATAAAGTGGTATACTTTTATTTTATTAATTTTTTACAATTCTTTTATGATTATTTGCTTAAATTAAATTTGAAATAGTGATTTTTATCAATTAGTTGTGTTTTCTTTTGATGAGTCATACTTAGTTTAGAGCTATTGATGTCTCGTACTTTTGATTTACAACTATTATTTGAAAAATCTAACTTTGGCAATATTTAGAATCAATTGAATGTTTGAGTTGCAAGATAATTATTCATGCTAAATCACTTGAAAATTTGGCTAATAGTGGAATTCTTAGTCTCAGTTCTTTCCACAATTCTTAAATCAATTCTACTTTAATCTTCTTCATTTTTAATATTGAAAATTTAGATTTAAAAATTTAATCTTTATAAGTCTGACAATCAAATCTTTTATCACTTTTTAAAATAACATCAATGGTTTAGGGATTTAAACATATGTTTATCAGTAAAGAAATGTTGAACCATATGTACTAATTAGCTAACATTTCTAAACTAATTAGTCTACAATAACTAAGAGTTTAAGGATAGTACTTGGCTTTGGAAATGAGAAATTGATATGTATGGTTCAGGGCTTTAAACATATATTCATGAGTAAAGAAATATTGAACCATATGTACTACCTCATTACTCGATGTAGACCAGCATTGCCAGTAAAAAAATGTTTGAAATCCAAGAAAAGATAAAAAATCCTAGAGAAGACCATGGTCTAATTTTATCTCTTTGATTTCCTGAGCATCAGCAACTTAGAGCAAGTAATTGTTGTACTATATATAAATGCAAGGAATAAACTAATCTAGAATACATTGATTTTAGGTAGGTCTTCTAGTATTGGTGATGGAGGAGAAATACTTGAGAAATATAGCTTTAATTTCCTTTATCGTATTTTATCGTACACTATGTTGAATTTTTTGTATATTATTTATATATTCGCTTGTTATATATTATCTTCTATTATTGCATCCATAAATGAAAAATCTTCTGGTGCCAAGAGTGGATACGAGAGTTGTTGCTATACTTCCGAAACGTTTGGCATTACCAAATTATCCTGCATTTACGGCAGTTAGTAACCATTTCCATTACTTTGAGATAATATCATTTTATCCCTAAAATTAATAAGGATAGTATTAGGAAGAATAAAAATCAGAACAAATAAATTTGAGTTCAGATTAAACAACTTAGGAATTGTTGATTTCACTATGAGTGTTGTGAGTACCAAAACGTTGCTCTGACACGTGGCAGCAAAGTGCGGAGCACAAGATGTCCCGATGCATGGATCGAAATGTTGTTGGATCGTACCAGGGATCGTACCAGGGATCGAACCAAGGATCGAATCATGGATCGAACCAGTCCCGTAGGATAAGAAGATTAGATCGACAAGTGGACGGATAGGGAGAAGCCACATGGAAATATCTGGAAGAGATTGGGTCGACACGTGGGACGATTAGAGGATGCCACGTAATAGAATTGGATGACTCATCGATCCAAGCTAGGTGACTCATCGATCCAAGCTGACGAAATTTCCTTTAAAAGAAAAGAGAAGAGAACAG
>JAJJMC010012129.1:4490442-4643654 GCA_023531435.1 Papaver californicum
AACCGAGCCCCTTATTCCGACTGAAGTATTGGTTGTATGGTGCTCAGATTCAACATTGATGATAACTTCCCCAAGAAACTTCGCTAATCCAAAATCCCCAACATGATAGAACATTGCTTGGCTTTAGATCACAATGAACTATTGAAGTCTGACAATGATGGTGAAGATAATCTAATGCAGAAGCAACATCTAAGGCTACATTTAGTCGCTCAATAAAACTCAGTGATCTCCTCGCTGACCTTTGAAGTTGTTCTTCATTAGCTGTTGTTGGGTGCAACCAATTCTCAAGATTTCCATTTGGCATGAACTCGGAGACTAGAGCTTTGAATTCATTTCCTTTAGAATCAATACTAGAACAAGAAGTCAAGATCTTCACTAGATTTCGGTGCCGAATGCATCTCATTGCTTCACATTCAGCCATGAAACTTTTCGAAGCTCCTTGTCTTTGAAGATCCAGTACTTTAACTGCAACAATTGATGATGCCTCCTGGTTCAGTATTAATAATCCCTTGTAAACAGATCCGTAACTTCCAACTCCAAGTAAATTTTCTGTGGAGAACCCATCTGTTGCTTTAAGTAGCTCTTTGTACGAAACTTTTTGAAACTTATCATCCACAGGAGTTCTCGGAGACGAACTCGGAGGTTTCTTTGTTGTTTTTCTCCTCCACAACCATACGAGAAAGGCTCCCAGTAAAATAACACAAGAAACAACTCCAAATATTATTAGAAGCAGCCTCTTGAGAGGGAAATGCTTCATTTGTTTCATATAGCTAGGTCTCGGGCAACTCGGTAAATGTAGTGTGGGAAGTCCTCCACAAAGCTTACCGTTTTCAAGGATTGAGAATGCACTTATATTTCTAAAAAAACCTTGTGTTGGTACTTCACCTTCAAATTCATTGGATGACAAATTCAGATATTCGAGGGAATCAAAGGACTGCAAATACCCCGGAATTTGACCAGACAGCTTATTGCCTGATAGGTCTAAGAACTGAATTCCCTTCAAACTTTTTAAGGATGGAGGAATGATCCCTTCGAATGAGTTACCTTGTAAATCAAGTTCTAGTAAACCAACACAATTCGCTAGGGAGTTTGGAATTTCACCAGATAATTGGTTGTTTGACAAGTCGAGGATGGTAATCTTTTCCAAGTTACCGACCTCTGAAGGCAAATTACCAGTTAAATGATTGTTAGCAAATCCCAACTGAATTGACAGTGAAGAAAGACCAATGATTTGCTTTGGAATAGTGCCAACAAGTTGATTCTGTGAAAGCCACAATGTATTCAGTTTGTCGCAGTTGCTGAGACTTAGGGGAATTGTACCTTGTAATTTATTTCCGTCCAAGAAAATTGCTTCTAACCGAGTATTGTTGCATATGTTTGATGGAATTTGTCCAGATAGTTGGTTACCCCCCATTGAAAGATATACTCCCTTCGTTTCAGGAAAAGAGTTACTTTTCCTATTTGCACAGTTGTTAAGGTAAGATGAGAGAGAATAACTTTTGTAATTTATTTCCAGATTTACCCTAACAAAAAGTTTAAAACTACATATATCTTTATAATGAAAATAATAACATTTCTTAAAATAACAAGGGTAGTTTTGAAAGTTTATTATATTGAAAATGAAAGTAACTCTTTTGTTGGAACAAAAATTTAAAAAGAAAGTAACTCTTTTCCCGAAACGGAGGGAGTATTAGATTAGGAAGCTTTCCTATTGAAACAGGAATACGTCCAGTGAACTGGTTACTCCACATGCCCAATCTATTTAGGCCAATAAGGTTATCGATTCCAGGTGGAATTTCACCATATAGATTGTTTCCCCCCATGCCTAGATACTCAAGCTTTGTCGAGAAGTTGCTGATGGAATCCGGCAGTTTCCCGGATAACTTGTTAGACGCTAGAGAAAGTATTTGTAGGTGACTGCAGTTTGATAATGAATTGAAAAAGTTCAGATTATTTAGTTCACTAGTTCCAAGATGATTCAATTCAAAATTCAGACGAATGAGACCATCCAAGGTCCCCAAATTTGGTGGCAAAGGTCCAGTGAACTGATTCGCAGAGAAATCTAGATGACTCAATCTTGAAAGATTAGATATGGAATTTGGTAGCAACCCATTAAAACTGTTTCCAGGTAAAAAAAAAATGCAGATTTCGGAGAGTAATTCCGATGTTGGCTGGAATGGATCCATGAAATCGATTGTCAGTCACCCCAAATATTATGATAGATGAGATGTTAAAAAGTTGGGGTGGAATAGTTCCTGATAAGTCATTTTCTGAGATTTGGAAAACTTGTAGTCTGGATAATTGACCAAGCTCGGATGGAATGTTGCCATATAGATTATTTGATCTTAAATTAAGCGAATCCAGAGCCGAAAGGTTCGAAAGTGAAACTGGGATGCTTCCTTTTAAGTGATTGCCTGAGAGTTCTAGTTTTTGAAGCTTAGAAAAAGAACCAAGCTCGGCTGGAATTCCTCCTACTAGCTCATTGTTCCTTAAAGAGAAATGCACGAGCTTTGTGCATGAAGTTATATTATTCGGAATATTTCCTCCGAGTGTATTATTTGTCAACCAAAGAAACTGAAGCCGAAATAAACGACTTATTTCCAGAGGAATTTCACCTGTGAAATGATTGTCACTCAGGGAAAGGGTTTTTAAGAATGAAAGATTTCCTGTGTGTGGAGATATTGTACCTGCCAAACTCATGGATTGCAGATCCAAACCGATAACCCTGCTTGGATGCCGAGGACTACATGTGATTCCTTTCCAGTTACTGCAATGAGACGATTCATTCCATGAAGTTAGTGCTCCGTATGGATCGTTTATCTTACTTCTAAAGTCAAGTAATGCTAATCGATCAGTTTTGGCAACGAGATTTTGGGATGTAGGTAGAAAATTGGAAGATAGTAAAACAAGGGTGATACAAATGACCAACACAAACCTCGTCTTACTAAACTCCATAGCTGCACTAAATTTATAATGAATAAAGGTTATGACACAATTAGGGTGATATCTCCTAGTCGTAGCTTCAGATATTTAGATTCATTCCTAGGATAGGCCAGATTTAGAATCCTGCTTACCTTAGAGTGGGAGAAAAATCCAAGGTAAGTGCGGTTGGAAACTAAGTTTTGAGAAAAAGACTTGACATTTTGAAGTAGAGTCTTTTGACATGAAAATCTCATCACCCGTGCAATCAGTGTCTTGACATAAAAATCACAAGAGATATCTCTACATGAAAATAACTTATCAACCATACACTTTGACAATCGAGATGGGACACGGGAAGCCATCATTTGCCCCAGTGAGCACGCGTCCAACCATGTCCATGGGATACATTCTAACTACTTATTTGGAATTTAAAGTAAATAGCCAAGAAAAAGTAAGAGATGATCACGAGCACGATCACGAAGTGACAATTTACGGAAAACGGAGTACTATGATGAAAGGTCATAAAAGTTGTGATTGTACTTATTTTTGTTCCTTACAAAAAAAGACTAGGGCAAAAAGACTAGGGCTCAGTATAAGAAATGGTTCCTATCTTTAAAGTGCAACATGCCACCCACTATCGCCCCCATTCTTATTTTCTATGACGTGGCTTCTATCTAAATCGTTTATTTGAAAATGGAGAACTTTTAAGGGTCTATGGTGGGTCTCGGCTGAACAAACATTGATCAGTATTTTTAATCATGGAGGATAACAATGGGGGATAACAATTGGGGGATATGATGTTCTTATATCTATGATGGGAATGTGGAGTATAGACTCACTCTCACATCGTCTAGATTCCTTGAATTTGTGAAGTGTATATGTCTTGGTCTTTGGATAAATTTAAATTTGTAAGTTAGTTTTCGTGGTTAATCAGACCCATAGACATTAAAAACATCTAATTGTGATATTATAACTAGGTTATCCATCTCAATTGTTTCACTAGTACTTCATACTACACTGGCTAAGATACTAATCAGTATTATAATCGTATTAATATAAGTAGTAACGGTGAATGAGGAATTAAGTAGACATATATATGATATCGGAAGTAAGCTAGAGAATAAATTGTATCGTATTAACATCCTTCTTCTTGTTACACTATTAGTCGGGCCATTTACAGCCGAATACAACAGGATGAGTTAATCATGGGAAAACACGTATTGCTAATACGTGTTGATTTTGTGTTTTACAGATAAAGCTTATCTTTATCTAACTAAGGTGAATCAGTCTTATCGACTTTACATAACACTCCTTCTTGAATGATCACCGTTCTAAAATACTGTCTCGTCAAAAAAATTGCCGATAAAAGCCGAGCAAAATTTGTTGCCTCGTTAAAACTTTATCAGAAAATTTAGTATGACAAAAACTGGTCGAAGGAAAAAGAGTATAATAAATAAAATTTGAAAATAACGATGTCATCACGAATTCTTCCCTTTAAAGCCGTATCAGAAAAACCACTTGGGACAAAACCTGATTATTTGAAGCTTAGAATGGGGTTGGCTGTCTCCCTAAAATTTCTCCCTTGTCAAAACTGCGCTAGGAAAACTATTTAGGACAAAACCTGAGCTTAGAATGATGATGGTCGCCGCCATTAAATATTTCTTTGACAAAACTACGCCAGGAAAACCACTTAGGACAAAACCTGAACGCATGCGCCAGGAAAACCACTTAGGACAAAATCTGAGCGCCTAAAATTCGTAATAATGTCGACGTCCATGCAAATGTTTCCTCGTTAAAAACCTGACCAGAGGAAAAGAGTACAATGGACGTCTCTGGATAATGGTGTTGGACACACATATGCTGCCTCGTTAGAACCTTGACGACGAAAACCCCTCGGGACAAAACCTTGGCGAAGGAAAAAGAGTACAATACGTTTAAGCCCAACCGAAGATTCCACGAGTTTACTCCCCCTGAAGTATAAGTTTCTTCAAGCGGTTGATGTTGTGAACATTATATAACTTCTAAAAAAAAACTGCTTACTATTAGAGATTTATGCACCAGCCTCCTCACATTACAAAGTGGATAGGTCCTTGTGTTACAAAGCCACAACCTACATCCATTTGTAAATCATTGGGTCTTCTTCTAAGACCGAATACCTATGAGGTGCAGAGCCATCCATGTACACTCTATCTCACAGTGCTTGACAGCCTCGACGCCGGCGCCGACTTCGTCTCCAATTTCCATCCAAGTTCTTGCTCCAGCCACAGTACATCATCAACAACCAACAATACAGGATTAATTTCTAGAGACATGATAACTCCATCAAATAATGTTATGTTTATTCTAGTGGTGGATTCCAAGTGAGCTACACTTGGGGACTGGTCATTGGCACGAAGCTTTTTCTTCCCCAACACATTAGAAAATCCACCATCTCTAAAAAATAATTGGTTATTCAAAGAATTAGATCGTTGATGGAAAGTTGGAATAAATCTCATTCACTTTCTGAAGTTTCAACGCGGTCATCAGTTTTAATCAGACTCAATTGGATCGTTAAGTTCAACAACATACGAATTCCCAATTTAATTAGGCTACAACCTCAGCATCAAAAGATGAATACTCATGAGAAGAGGACCGTCTGTCTCCTTTAACTATTTCTCTGGAGTTAACATCGACTACTCTACCCATATCAACGTTGGCTGCTCACCTTGGCTTGACGCCGATGCACCTGTTTTCCACTCTTTGGGGTACACCACACACAAAGTCAAAATACTTCTGAGGTCAAGACACATAAAATTCATCAATTAAATTGTTTTGACATTGATGAAACTCAATTACAATTTAGACGAGTTATTTATACTTCCTAATGAAACACGCTTAAACTAGAGTTTATTACATCAAGAAAAATATCAGGGTTCATCACTCCGTTTTCCACCTTGATGCTACCAGCTATAACTCGAGTCATCATATCACACTCACTAATGTTCCATCTCTTGTCTACAACTACCTGCTACTGCTTGCAACTCCTTATAGCATCAACTCGATGAAGAAGCCAGGCTACATCGGATTCGAAGTTCTTGGACACATCTAAATAGTATTTCTAGTCGGATAACATCACTTCATGGATAATGACCCTAGTCACAGTACACATCTCTTTCACATTGTTTATCCCAGCTACACAGTTCACCAGGAAAGAGAAGTGGACAGACATCTAGATAGTAGGTACTGAACATACTTCTTCCATATTCGAAGTGTACAACTCATCATATTCAATTGAAATTCCAGACCCTCCAGCAAGTACACACAAAAAAAATATGTATGCTAAAGGGAGGATTGAAGACAAGGCTTGCATCAAGATATTCGATCATGGTTGTCACCCCTTCAACTTCTGAAGTACTTCCACCTTGTGTATTCGTGTCAACCACCATTTCATAAATTACTTCACGACCCTGGAGTGGAAGGGTGGTGCAATCCTCAACTTTATTCTACAACATCACTTCAAGAAGTCAGGAAATTACAAGAAATGAAACTAAGGTCCCCTCACAGAAGCAGACTACATCTGTGAGATATACACTCACTTTCAAAAGAGAGAGACAAGGAAAAGCTTACCTCACCATCAATGACCGACGGATACAATAGTGGTCGAGCATAGGATAGATACTGAAAGAGGAGAAGGGAGTTGCATTGATCGGTCCAAAATAAGGAGGAGACAAGCTCCCTTTTATACATTAAACGGACTTATCAAATCCGAGAGGGAGGATGATTAGTCCCTTGTTTGTCTGTCCAAGCATGGACCTCACTTGTCCGTCCAAGCAAGTCTCTTCCTTTGTCCGTCTGTCCAAGTCATGCTCTCACCCGTCCAAGGCAAGAGTCCTCTCACATGCTCTTCCATTCATGCCTGCTTGCTTATCCGTCCAAACAATGGCGTATCACTTATCCGTCCAAGCATACCCTCATATGCTTGTCCTTCCAAGCTGCCTCATATGCCTTGTCCGTCCAAGTCACGACCCCTTGCTTGTTCGTCCAAACATGTCCTCCTGTCTTGATTGACTGCCCATGTGATCTTGTATACGAATT
The DNA here is from genome assembly GCA_023531435.1 of Papaver californicum. Lineage (NCBI taxonomy): Eukaryota > Viridiplantae > Streptophyta > Magnoliopsida > Ranunculales > Papaveraceae > Papaver > Papaver californicum. The sequence continues at coordinate 4,497,439 of JAJJMC010012129.1, forward strand.
TGTGGTAGTCAATTTGTAAAGAGGCTAAATTTATAGAGTATTCAAAATTGGACTAGGTCCCGAGTTTTTTCTGCCTAACAGTTTTTCTCGTTAATAAAATCTTGTATCTCCATGGTATTTACTTTATTTTTATATTATATTTTTTAGCTTTACAATTAAAGTAAATACACTTTTACGTTAATCCCTTCTTGGTGACGATCTCATAGTTAGTTCGAATAGAACTTTGACTATTACCAAGAATCACCTTGTTGAAATAATCTTTTGGTCGTTATTGTTTCAATAAGATTATACGAGATGAGTCTTCGTACGTTGATATCGAAAATATTTTGGTGTACTTAGTACTCTCATCATTTCACTTTTGTTATCAGGTGGCTAATGGTTGTTACCTAATACGTTTACCAGCTGGTGGAAGTCTGGTCCAAAACTCGGTTCAAAGGAGATGGTACGATCATTTAGAAAGTTTATTTACATGCTACTCTTTGGAAAATACGAAAAGAACATAACAAACCAATTTTTCATGGATATGTCTCAAACAACACATCAGTTAGTATGTAACATTAAAGTTATGGTATTTTTTTGGCTAATAATTTTTTATCCAACAACTTCTCTTGCTTATTTGTGTGGAAATCTTCTTAGTCTTTTACCTAATCAACAACCTAAATATTCAATACCATCCCTCACTCCAAAATAAAACTAGCACTGGCGGAGCTTACTCTCTAATATGAACATAGTTTATACATTTTTACCGTTTAACTAATATTTGCTAGCACTTGATTTTGTACTAATTTTATTATTTTAGTGTTTTTATGGGTTTTGTTGGTAAAATACTAGTCGCAAGGAAAACATGGTTATGGATATGAGTTTGGAATTGAGACATGGACTGTTGGACTAGAGCTCGAGCTATGTGCAATAATTCTTTTTGAGATACCAGACATAAGCCTGTTCCGGACTTATGATGGACCAAGAACAATTGGCGAAAATTAGGTGGTTGGTGGTAGACGTGAATAGTAGAGAGACTTGGATAGGAGTTCGGTCTGCAAAGAGGGACAGTAAGGTGACAGACGGAATTGAAAGAAGAAAGAGTGAGGTTGGTGGCATGACACGGTAAAGAAGAAAGAAGTTGAACGTGGCTGCTAGAAGGTGGACTTGACATAAACAGGGAATTGAGAGTTTCAGCTGATGGGATTGTTGGCTGCTGGAAAGAAACGAGAGAAAGAGTGGAGCCCAATTAGATGTTGATGTGGCCTGAGATATTCGAGTAGGTGTCAGACTTGTCGGAAGTTTTCTGATATAAAAAGACAAAGGACGTGGAAGAAGAAAAAGAAGGATTGGATTCTGTTCCGGGCGAAGGGGGAAGAATTCTGGTTAGCGGTGGTTTTAGAGAAAGTGTACAGAGATAGAGAGGCAGGTGGAGGCATAGAGACAGATGAGGTGAATAGTGCTTGTCTTGGAGACAAGGACAGTGAGAGAAGGTGGAGATTACGACTGTTTCTGGTGAGAGGGGGGAGATTACGTCTGGAACAAAAAAAGAAGTTGAAGAGGCATAAAAGGGTTTATTTTTCCATCTCTATTTTGGCTTATTATTTTTAGTGGGTTTTGAGAAACCCATGGTCATGTTCTTATTTCTTTGTAGCTAGGGTTTTAAGTTGAAACTATTTGAAGTATTAGGTCAATTTAATTAAACAGTTGATACCTAATACTTTTTATGATGTAAGTCTTTCTTTAGAAGATTCACTCCACCAGCTGAATGAAAATTCACGTAGGAGAGACTTAGTGTGAAAACAAATTCATAAGACCTTTAGAGAAATCGAAGAAGAACGGTCAGCTTCTAGTATTGCTCCAAGTGAACTTAATTGTCAGTATAGTGTTTCTTCTCGTGACTTCTCTTTACCTGTGCATGTCTCCCAAATAGTTTCAGTTCCCATCCCTAGTGAACCCTTAGACTCGGTTATTTTTGTTCACAATGATATATCCTTTTGTAAAAACCAGGTTTAGGGGTATCTCTTTTCTTTTGATAGTCTCATCATCTTTACGTTGCTACTGCGAGAGTTTGAGACTGTTATTGGTTGCATATATTGTATTTTGGATTGATCCCAAAATTTTCAGGTTATTAACTTATGGAGATCCTTTCTGTCATATCTTGTAGGTAGATTCTTATTTTTATTTTTATTTTAGGCTTTTTATTTCAATGTTCTTTGTTATTACTATCTTTTGATATGTGTTACAGAGAATACTACTTTTCTTGCGTCAATCAGGTAACATCTTCCAATCCCTTCTCTTTGATTTATATTTTTTCCTCCTATTTATATTTATTGCATACCGCTCTAGGTTGCATAGTTTGAAACATTGAGGACAATGTTAGATTTAGGTTTGGGGGTAGAGTTTCCGAAAAGTGATGCCAATAAGAAAATCCAAAATTTAGAAACTTGTGAAGAATCCAGGATGACACTAACCATTATAGGTAGATGGAAAACAAATTCTTGTCTATAAGAGTTGAGGGACCTAGCTAAATGGTTTATTCATAAAAGGACAAAGCTCAGGTGTTAGAAATAACATGATAGTCGTACCATATCTCGGAGTCGTCACCATATCACACTCTGTTTTTTACAACTTTTTGTGTTTCTCTAAGTGATTCGGTGGGGCACTAGTATTGTCTTGTTATCGCCGCTAGGATGAAGTAGAATGATTGAGATCAATCCTCATTATTTTAATTGAACTTGACCAATGATAAAAAATATAATAATAATAATAAACAAATAAATTGACACATGGATAACAATATGTGTATGTTCTCCCTATCTCTGTCGCCTAAGCAAGCGTGGAACGCAGGATCCATGGGAACTATCATTTAATCTGCTGACAAGGAGCATGCGCTTAGATTCAAAAGATCTAATCATGTTGTCGTAAAAAAAATGATAAATAATAATAAAAAATAATTGTATATATTCAATAAATCGACCGATGGGGCCCTTGTATATACCAGTTGAGTTGATACCAGAATTAGGATTCAGACCAGTTGGTGCGTATCTCAATTCATTAGATTTCATCTTAGCATTGACATTCATACATATATTCTGGGAAACATCGTTCACCTAGTCAACATATGCACCATTCATTATCTCCATATCCATCTTCTTAATCTATTCATGTGATTGTGGTTTATTAGATTTCGAGTATCGTGGTCCACTGTACGACTTTCTGAGTAATGCTTTGTTTTCTTATATATGAATTTTAGTACGCTTGAGTAAAAACTCGTGTACAACAATTGGATTCAAAACAAGGTAATTCCTCCCATAGCCAAAAATTTTTGTAACCAACTAAATAACATGTTTAATGTCTATCCTCGAGTAGATAGAAATTGGAGTAAAGGTTTTGTGGGTATACCTCTTGTAAACCTTCACGAGCAAAACTCGTCCGATAAGACCACTTAGAGGTTTAAAGGCTTGTTACATATGTTAAACGTAGTCGTAATTTCTACGAAAGTGAATTAGGATTTTTATTTTATGTTTAATTTAATTTTGCTCGAGGACTAACAAAATATAGGATTGAGGGTATTTGATACGGACATAGTTTATACATATTCACCGCTTAGCTAATATTTGCTAACACTTGATTTTATACTAATTTTATTATTTTAATGTTTTTATGGATTTTGTTGGTAAAATACTAGTTACAAGGAAAACATGGTTATGAGTATGAGTTTGGCATTGAGACGTGGACTGTTGGACTAGAGCTTGAGTTGTTTGCAATAATTCTTTTTGCGATACCAGTTCATAAACCTGTTCCGGACTTATGATGGACCAAGAACAATTGGCGAAAATTAGGTGGCTGGTGGTAGACGTGAATAGCAGAGAGACTTGACTAGGAGTTCGGTCTGCAGAGAGGGACAGGAAGGTGTCAGACGGAATTGAAAAAAGAAATAGTGAGGTTGGTGTTCTGATACGGTAAAGAAGAAAGAAGCTGGACGTGGCTGCTAGAAGGTGGACTTGAGATAAAAAGGGAATTGAGAGTCTTAGCTGATGGGACTATTGGCTGCTGGAAAGAAACGAGAGAAAGAATAGAGCCCAATTGGCTGTTGACGTGGCCTGAGATATTCGAGTAGGTGTCAGACTTGTCATAAGTTTTCTGATATAAAAAAACAAGGGACGTGGCAGAAGAAAAAAAAAGATTGGATTCTGTTCTAGGCGGAGGGGGGAGAGTTCTAATTGGCGGTGTTGTCAATAAAATGGATAATAGATAAATATTCATGAGTTATGTATCATTTTAATAATTGAATAGAAACTGTGGTGGATATTAAAAACTCTGGTTATCGACTCTCCCATTGAATTTATTTTATTAGTTTAGTTTAATTTGTTTATATTTTAAAGTGCAATATCCTTATGTTTCAGGGGTATGATTGCTTCTTTCTTCGGCTTAAAAGCTAAAGCTTGCACTATTAAAAATCTAAAAATATTGTTTATGATTAGTTTATTAAGAATATTTATTGCAGTATTTTCTCGCTCCCTGTAGGTTCGATCCGTATTTTCCATTGTCTACTAGTTAGACACCGTACGATTGTGGTTTATTTATATATGTATTCCAAAATCCTATCACTCTTCCCCATTGGCTGGTTAGCGTAACCGTGCATTCTCATTGGTTTAGAGCGAAGTTATTCGTGTTTGTTGGATGAAATTTGGTGTTGTATTGTGCCTTGATAGGGGAACGTGTGGTGCGGATTTGGTGGGTGGTTGATACAAATCTGACGGACGGCCCTCATTGTTTGTTATGTCTTTCCATTGGATGGTCGATATTTGGGCTTAAACGGTTGAAAATTTATTTTGTGTGTTTACACTGAGCTTACACAATTTCATAAAATCTCAAACCGTTGAATGTTTGGATAAATCTGGAGCGTCCATCTCAAAAACGGTTTTAAAAACGGTATATTTAACTTTATTTAGAATATTTATATAAATTTTCAAAAAATATTTTATTTATTAAAAGTTAGAATACAATTTTCCTAAATTTGTAAAAACTTTTTTACTAATAAAATCAAGGGAAAAATCTTTCATTTATTTTAAGCATACAATCCTATTTTTGTAATAAAGTAAAATAAATTATAGACATTTAGATAAATACATTGGAATGATAACCTAGAAAATGTTGTATCAAAAAATAAAAAGAAAATCTAAAAAATGTAGATTATATGGAAACAAAATCAAGAATATAATCAGCTGATTATAACTAGCGGCTGTGGTTTCTCCTTTTCCTCTCAATCATACACAGACCTATTGTATCCAACGGTTGTTACTCCTTATTAATTTAAGACCCCACTCAAATCTTTCATTAGGTGGTGTTTAATGTGTTTCATACCCATTTGTGGCTTTTTTTTTTTTGAAATAAGATTTATAAGAAAAGGTTAACAGGAGGTGGAAGGAACACTAAAGTCTTCTCTAGACAGAGACGTGCCTTCACTGATTTCCCCTATCAGTTTACCTAGAACCGAAATATACATATTGAAGTTTCTCAAACGCATCTTCTCTTCTTAACTTCCGTTCTTTTTCTCATATCGCATCTTCTTCCATACCGCTTTAGATTCTCAAACGCATCAAAGTTTCTCACTGAAGCATTGAAAAGAATTATTTTCTTCAAGTTTTTTTTCCTACTCCTTATACTACCTCCGTTTCAGGAAAAAAGTTACTATACTTTTTCATTTTAGCCTAAAAATAAGCTAAAATGAAAAAGTGATAGTAACTCTGTTCCTAAAACGGAGGGAGTATTTGATAGATAACAAACTCACTTTTCTGCTGCTTTTTTTCGTTTTCTCGACTATTCCTTTGAGGATATCATAACTAGGACGATGCCATCACTATTAACGCCGTCACCATAACTCAAATAATCAATTGATGTTACCAGTTATGATTCTTCTTTGCCATCTTCTTCTTTACATACAATAAGGATGGGATGATGATAAGGTGTTAGGCGGCTAAACAAAATCCAGGGTTCGAAACAGGTATGCGTAAATAAACTTAGGATTTGAAGTTTTGGTGTTTTTGGATTTTATTGATTGTTAAACAAATAATCTTTTCATTTTTTTTTTGGTTTTGAATCGTGATTCCTCTTTGCTGTCTTTTGTTGAATCTGTTCAGATGAAATTTTAATTTAATTCCAATTAGGCTTTTTAAAATTTTGTGTTTCAAGGCTCAGAACACATGAAATGAAATAAGGTTCTTGATTTCACTTCAAAGAAGCAACAACAACATTCATTTTTACTTAGTTTTTGGCTGTATTAATGCTTTGATTTTCGATTTTTGCAGATGAGGGTATCTGTTCTGTTTTGGATAGGTTTAATTCTCCAAGATTATGTGTTCTGATTTACTATTCCTTTCTTTTTCATTGTAAGATAATGATTTCCCTAGGTGTAATCAATTTGTTGAAATCTATGGTTGTAATCAAGTCCAAATTGGTAATTTTCTTTTTGTTGTTGTTGATTGTTTTTAGCTTATGTTGTTGTTTGCTACTGTACATGGAAGTTCTAAAAAGTTTCCAGGAAAGCAAATAGGCGAACGATGTGACACACTCGAAAAGTCTAAAAGAAAAGGTATGCTAAAGTACTATTTTTTTTTTAAAAGAAGTGAAGATAGTGAAAATTAATATTGGATTTTGATGAATTAGGGCTGCACTCATGTAGTTTTGTTCTTCTAAACTGTCATTTATATATGAACGATAGTTTTTGTGAACGTGTAAGGAAATGTAATGAATTCTTTTAAATACAGTAAGTTATGAACTGAAGACTAAAAAATTTTTTGTTTTTCTATATTTAATAACAGATTCCTTATGATAATGGGTATACTGAAGTGGTATTAGGATCATGGACATCATTGATAGCTCGACATATTATTTCAGCAACTTTAAAGGTATGTTTTAGGTCTTATGATGTGTTTTAGGTCTTCTCAATAGATGTAGTGTTCATGTGTTGTGAAAACTATTTTCACTTATAGATGACTTGAAACTCTCTTTTCGTATTTTAATTAGTTGTTAGGTTATTCTCTTTATTTGGGTTTTCAAATATTTGTAGATTCAACAATTTTGATATAAACTGGACACACCATTAAGCCAGTTGTGGAGAGCTCGAAAGAAGAAATTCTCACATCGACTATATTAGTTGGAATTGGTAAGTCAATGATATCTATGCCTACAGAAATTAACAAACAATGAAATTCAGTACTAAAAATTTGTCGTTCATCATTACAAATCGAAGAACTTGGCTTACTTTACAAATACTTATTTTCTCTGGTATCAGAATTGATTGTATTTGAGCTAGTGGTGTACTACTACTACACCAAGATGTATACTGAATAGAGATTTTATCTCTTGTTCCCATTACCCATCTTCTATCTTCAGTAGTAAATTTAAGCTCATTAACTGCTTTGGTTTTGTGTTTTTCATATTATGTTTTCATGTTACAGTCCCATTGCAGAAGAACTTTATATTAGTAAACTCCCGCACGACCCTATACCACTATTATTATGTTTTATGGTAAGTAATACTAATAATCTCTTTGGGTGAACTCTAAATTTTTTCTTATAATTTACATGATTTCTTATGTAGGTAAAATGAAGCAAACAATTAATGGTGTTCAGCCATCGAAACACAACCATAACCTCACAGCCATCAAACGCAACTATAGCCTCGCAACCATCGAACACAGCCATTGACATGCTTCCAAAAACAGTGAGTCGAAACTCTGTGCATCAAAACGTAGCGAGGCCAAACGTTGTGAACCAAAACGCTGTGAATCCAAACACAGTGAGGCCAAACGCTGTGAGCCAACTAACTGCGAGCCGATAGCAGTATGCCAAAGCAGTGGCTTATGTATAAACTTTAATAGGTCATATCGTTATTATATAGTTGATACCGAGGTATGTTTATGTTGTAATAATGTTCCTTTTGAGTTTGATTGTGTGTGTATTAATTGATACTGCCATGTCTATTAACGAATCAACTACTTTTAATTAACTTAAGTTTGCTACTTAAGAACTAAAATACACACCAGGGCGGGTTGCTTCAATAATGCATTGTTGTTTATTTTCTTAAACAACACAAATGTACTGGAAGTTAAAGGCTTATCACAACAATCTACGAGGAAACTTATGAACACGAATTATAATATTACTAAAATGGAAAGTGCTTATATGTTGATTTTCAGTCCTTTGCAACTTTTCATTCCTTGGATGCTTTTTTATAATCTTATATAGACGACTGACTAGATTGTATTGATCATCTTATAACACACTCGGTGGACATCTTCCTAGCTCATCTTAATGTTTGACCTAATAATTTGGTAATGATGGAAGCTTATGCCCATGATTTTCCTCGATATGGTATTGAAATTGGTCTCACGGCTCTCACCAATGCAGGTATGATTCTGACTTAATTCATGGTATAATGTTCTGTTTTTTGTTATATCAAGCATTCTAATAAGAGTGCTCTTAAACCCCAGAAATGTAGTGAACAGTATCACATACATATAGATATAGTTTAACTTTTCTTACAAAGTAGCCTTGATTCAACTTTTAAATATTTTAATACCGAAAGTTATTATCTGTTTTTTTGGCATATTGATTTTTTCCCCTTTGCCAATCTGCAGTTAGCTAAACGAGTATTTTTTTACTAGGTGTTATTTATCTAGTGTCAACAATGGTAATCCCTACGTCTTATAAAAATGCCTCCATATGTCTAATTGTTATTTGTTAACAGAGGTAATTCGTGCAATTGTTAACTGCACATCTGGATTTTGTTACATTATAAACTATGTACACAATATTTTTGATTAAACAAAAAAATTGAATTAGTCTTTAAGGTAATGCTTTATATTTTGGTATTAATATGGGGTTTAACATTGTTTGGATTCATTGGGATGAAGTTTGATAAGAAAATCCAAGAGGGCATTTTCTATCGCATTATGGTAAGTTATTGCATCTGTAATTTGAGCGCAGAACCTATCCGCAATTTTTGCCATTTCCATACGCAAAAACAACTCAGACAAGTCAGTTTAACGGGTATGGATGTGAAATCCGTATGTTCTTCTACTCCCATTGTTGTTTCTATCATTAATGCCTTAAATTATGCTATAACTACTCCCATTGTTGTTTCTATCATTAATGCCTTAAATTATGCTATAACTACTCCCATTGTTGTTTCTATCATTAATGCCTTAAATTATGCTATAACTGAGAAAAGTTCGAACTAGGTTTTTCATGTTATATTATTTAGGTTGGTGTACTCATTCCTGTTAAGAAAAAATGAATTATAGTGTGAGAAAAATGGTGAGCAAGTGGGAGGAGATGGGTTCTTGGAATTGGATGAGGTCAAGTTACCAGATTCAGCTCAAATAAAGACTCAATTTATTAACAAGGATGACTGTGAAAACGAATGCTTGAACAGTTGTTCGTGTAAAGCATATGCTTCAGTTAGTGGGATAGGATGTTTGACATGGGATCAAGATTTGTCCTACATTCAGAAGTTTCAAGCCGGTGGAAATCAACTCTATATTCGCCTCAACAAATCCGATGTAGGTAAGGTTGCTTTTGTTAAATTAATGTCAATTAGTTTAGCACAATAATTTACCTGTTTTAGTTTTAAAATTATGTTTCTAATAATTTTGTTTATACAATACATCCATAAGTCTAAGTTTTATGAACCATTCGTTGACTTTCTGAAAGTGCAGTGACTTTAGGATGTGATTTCATTGTTCATGTTTGTCCAGGCTCTAGATTATGTCAAGGTCCGACAGGAGGAACTGATATCCTATATCGATAAGAAAAATAAGAGAAAGGAATGGGTACGTTATCAAGTCTCTTGCGATACAAATAAGGATGTTAAAATCCTTCTATTCATTATCATCTGATGTAGTTTTTCTGTCATTCTCTTACAAGTTTATTCTATCTTCCAGAGTATATTATGTTGCTGGCGAGGAGAACCAAGCTGCTGGTGAGGAGAAACAAGTGGAGCAATGGGAAGGGAATGAAGAAATGAGAATGTTATTTTGTAGTGACATTTCCTTTACGACAAGAAGAGTCTTCTTTGCAAGTCCGTTGGTTTATATTGTTTCAAACAGCTCAAGCCTCCAAGATACTTTTAGGTTAATCTCACGTCCACTTGAGTTTGTTCTACCTGCTCTAGCGTTTTAATTTTATTGAATATGATTGATGACTGTGCACTTATTATTTGGCAGATCCAACATACATGATCCGTGTTGTTCCTTCAAATGCATCTGACAATGTGTATTGCACGCTACTTGCTTACATTGCTATATCACGGTGCGATGGCACGGTACACTGGTTGTATTACTGGACCTGTTAACGGCAGACACGCTTACATACCCTTCCAAGTATGTGATCATATAACCTTATACTTTCTTACAATGGGTGTTCATATATTGTTAAAAATCGAATTCTAGGTATCCAAACTCTACCTATACTTTCATGTTTCACTTCTAATTCGATTATCCACATCTTTTACTGTTTCGGCATGGTTCAATATGATGTGTCGAAAAGAAACAAATAAAATGATATATATGTTGAGTGCTATAAGTTCAGTTCGGGTCCTAGCTACACTCCATAACCGCAACTTGCATGTTCAATGGCTGTAGTTCTTGGCAGTAGAGGCTTTCAAGTTTCAAGTAATAAAATCCAAAAGTGGGTGCTTTCAAGTTTCAGTAGAGGCTTTCAAGTTTCAAGTTGTACTGCACTGTACTGATGGGGTGGAGAGATGGTGACTATTATTTTATGAGAAAATCTTTTCACTAGGGATGAAATACATCCTCTTTTTGGGGCTTGATGAAATGAACCTTTAACAGAATGGATGGACGGGCTGGAGGATAATGACCGTAGGCCGTAGTGTGTAGTTGGTCTTCGTGCTCCTTTCATTATATTAGTCACAACATTTTTATTTTGTAGGGTATATTTAACTTTGGTACCTGGGTTTTGTCCAGATTTAGTGTTCTTATTTATATTTGTCCAACGTTAGACTTTAGTACCTGGAATCATTGTTCACCCGTTAAGACCCGTGAAATGATGACGTGTCATTTTTTTCCGTCAATTAAATTTGAATTACTAAAAACTTTGCTAACAATGACAAACCAAGTCCCTAAAGGTTAAGATCTACGGTTTATATTAGATCTTGTTCCATCTCAAAGATGAACGGTTAAGATCTACCTAATGTTTATAACCCTCCCAAAACCAAGTCCCTCTCTTTCTTCTTCTCCTCCTTCTTCTCCTTCTCTTCATCTGTCGGTAAAATTGAAAGACACAAATAGGGGATTTGAGATTAAGAGATGAAGGGAATGAATAAGTTAGTGTTGCTAGTGGTTGTGTTCATGTTCATTAAACAAAAGAAGGTGAAGAAATGTTAAATTGAGGAGAAAATGAGTTAGGGTTTTCTGTGAGTTGATGTTGCTGATGAAATTGAATGATTAAAGATGGATTTTAAGATCATGAGATGAAAAAGAAGATTATTATGCTAATCAGAAGAATCAATTACAAAGAAGAACATGATTTGAGGTGAATCATAGAATTAGGGTTTTCGTGAGATTTTTAGAGAAGATTCTAATGATGAAATTGATATTCTAGGAAGGGGAATTAGAGATGAGTTTGACATGAATTAGAATATAAAGTTGAAGAATTGTTCAAATCGCTGATTAGGGTTTTGAAGTTTTGAATTTAGAAATTGAGGTTGATGATTTGAATTTGTTTGAGGTTGATGATTTGAATCTTTTTGAGGTTGATATGTACTTGAAATGTGGAGATGTAGATTCGGCTCGGTTGATATTTAGTCGGATGTTTGGCCGAGATGATGTTTCATGGGGAGATGTAATGGTTATTGCAACCTTCAAAGTAAAGCATAGCCATCCTTTACTCCTGTTTTGCTTATACTTAGTGGATAAAGACCCTCTTATTAAAGTTCATTATAGATTGTTTTGACTGTAAGTAGTTTCTCTATTTTGTGTCACCCAGTTATCATTGATTTCCCCTTTTCTTATCATAGACTACCACTATATTTCTCAACAATGTCGATGTTCAACCTTTACAGTTTCCATCGGTAGAAATATTGTTGTAAGTAGTTATCATTTTTGTTGCCTATTGATCATTTGTGTATTCACTTATCTTAGTTGGTTTTATATGCAGCGGACGCCCTTTTTCAGCTGTAAGATGGGGATTCTTTCAGCTATTAAAGAAGTAGTTAAGCTATCCAGTGTTTCTTTCTTATGTTCAGCGTTACTGGTGGTACTCCTACCCCATTACTTCAACAACCAGAATAACACACGGAGATTCATAGCTGAGCAAGTTATTTTCTGTATTGGAATTTCTGCAGTTTCACTCTGCTGGGAACTATGTCATCTTTTACATCAGGTTGGCTTTTCGAGCTTGTAGTTTGACCTAAATTTGATACTTTTGATAGCCGTTACCTTACTGAAACAACAAAGGAAATTTTCTCTGAAGCAGTTCATGTTCTATATTTTTCGTCTGCATGATTTCTGCCTGTATAAAAGAGCAAAGATGTTTATATATCAAAGAGTGAAGTGGAAAAATTCTAGTAATTCCAACACACCTCTGTAAAATGAAGAGGTTAATTGCAAACATGTGAAAAGAGGAGTTTTTGTTGTTAATGGTTTATCTGAATCTTTATTCAATGGTTTGATGTTAAGACAGGGTAACACAATTTTTTGTATTGAGAGTTAGCTGAATATGCATAGTTCTTACCATTAAATTAGGATGTTTTGGTAGGCGAATATTATACTTCCGACTGCCTAAGTAAGTTTTGTATTTTATAAACCGAAAGTGGAGTTATGTGAACTGCAGTGCTAACTTGTACAGATAATATCTTGTGCGCCATGTATTTGAGCTGGGAGGTAGGTTTGTACAGAAGGCATGAATTTTAGATTTTTGAAAATCTAAAAATCCGACCGTTGGATCTGAAGAATCATAACCGTAGGATATATAAGAAGGCATGTGAGTTTTAAAACACTCACGTGTTAATGACGTCGTTAATGGCGTTAAGTATTAATTATTTTTTTAAAAAAAAATCTAAACGGAAATCAGTACTTTAACTTTGCCATCCAGGGTGAACAGTGATTTCAGGTACTAAAGTCTAACGTTGGACAAATGTAAATAAGAATACTAAATATGGACAAAATCCAGGTACCAAAGTCATATTAACCCTATTTTATATTGATTTATCTTACATTTTCTCTTTAAATCCTTAACTTTTTGTTTTGGTCAGCGAGTAACGGAGATCCAGAATAAAGTTGTGATTACTGATAGAATATGGGCAAGGCTACTAGCTTGCATAAAGCATCCACACAGAATATCATGGAAGAGAAGAAAGTGGAAGGACCACGACCAACACAGCTTTTAGAGGGGGGAAATTGCAAGGTCTGAAAAGTGCAGCGACTTTAGGATGTGATTTGATTGTTCATGTTTTTCCAGGCTCTACATGATATCAAGGTCAACTTAAAACCTGTATCGCTATGAAAAATAAGAAAAAGAAATGGTATGTTATCAACTCACTTGCATATAAATTATGATTTTATATGTGAATTCTTAGGGTTTTAGATTAAATTTTGGTTTTATATTTGAGAGCGATATTTCATTACAGAGAGTTGGAGGATATTTCATTACAGGGAGTTGGAGGAACGGTTAAGTTGGCTCTGGATATTTAAAGCAAGTATATGTTATGGTGTATTAGGAAGTGGTTAGAGGTATTAGTGTAAATTTTTTTCTTTATGATGTACAACATAAATAGTGTTGCTCTGCCATGTTAGCAGTATTGGTGAAGGGAATACTGGTTTGTCATCTATTATTACATGGTTGTAGTTATAGATTGTTTCTATGTTAGTTCATGGTGTATCATGTTGTTTTTCTCGTTCCTTACCGTATCCTTTGTATGTTAATTCTGCTTAATGATTCGTCGAATCAGGTATTTATTTGTAATGTTTCTATCATGCATGTTATTAGCTCCTCGATACACTCAACAGCAACACACCTTTGTAGTCGAGAGAAACAACTTCAATGAAGATGGAACACAAAAAGTAGTACCTAATATGTAGACACGGGCAGCCTCAGTATAAAGATACTTTTACCAAGTAAGTGGATTTATGATAAATTAAGAACTTAAATCATTCAATAAACTTATTGATTAGTATTAATTACTTGCAGTATTGAGGGAGTCATACTTGATGCTGATAAGGCAGGTGTGAAGTTTTTAAGCTTAGGCCTCTTAAATCTGGTAAGTACAAGCATTAACTTCTAATGATTGAGGTGACTTCTAAAGCCTTGGAAAGAATGTTATGGATGTCGTCATTGTATCTGGTAAGTAGAAATCATGTTTGAGTTGATTAATTATTAGAATTTAGGTTAATTAACTTAATTTCTAATGATTGTAATTTCCTTCACTCCACATAATCTGGTAAGTAGAAGAAGATGGAATACAATTTCACATGGTTGACACTCTACATAGTTTCAAGAGGAAGGCACAGTTGTTAACTGAATCGGGTTAGTGTTTGTAAATCTAATATATACTTCTGTTGGGCAGAGTGGATATATAAATACTAACCCAATATCAGTTAGAAGATGATACAGCCATTTAGATCTATTAAAGAAATATATTTGCTAACGGAATCAAGAAGAAACGGATTTCCAGAAGTAAACGGATTTCCAGAAGTTCCATTGCATGGAGGTAATATGTTGCCTAACATTCTTTTATACTTTTTTTGTTCTTCACATTCTATGTTCAATACAATTATTTTGTATTGGTAAGGCCTCAAATCTAGCCTACACAACACATGTCTTGGTGGTAAGATGCCTTGTCCCCTCATTGTTTAGCGATATTATGTGTGCATATCATTACGGTGAAGATTAAATTTGTTCAGTAGTTTTTTATTTTGGCAGACAATGTAATTGGTGTATTAATCTGCTTTACAAATCTATAGTTCGATTGATCATTAAAATTCACGTGTTGTGTTGTGCATTTTCAGTCTATCATAAGAAATATGATCGAGGTTAAAATCAACTAACAAAAATTACTACAGATTCTTTCACTGAAATATAAAATCTAAAAACCAAATTTTTATATTAGCTATAACAGCCTTAGATAAACTTCTATAGTGGAGCCAATTAATTTTTTTAAAAAATTGATCTTTTTAAGAACCCCGATTAAATATTTAGAAGAATTAATAGTTGATTAAATGATACAGTGAATTGAGTTTATGGTCACACAAGATGGACATTTTTTTTGAAGCATGTCAAGAAGGACATGGCAAACAGTATTACATGGCCTGCAAGGTGTGTTGTCGAAAAGTCGTGTGGAAAAAGTAACTAGATGAGCGCACACGCTGGGGGGCGACAAAGAAACAAAAGCGGGACCAAAAAAAAATTATTTCAAAATGTTGACTGAAGAATGCAGTTGCACCAGAGGACAATACTGACTGAAGAGTGCAAGTTCTTGCAGACCTTGTATATTGGCGAACATAGATCCTCTTCTCTGCATGCAACAATGTGTATAGTATGAACTACTTTGTTCCATTGCTTTATTTATTTATTTAATTTTTGATATGATTTAACTAATTCGTTTGGCAATGACATGCTCTGAAAAGGGGCTTCATTTTTTAAAATGCTAACATTAATTTTCACCAAGACAATAATGGCAGGTATGGCAGAAAATCAAGATCTAAGTTTTTCAAAGACTATGTTAACGAAGAAATTCGAAGAAGGAATGTTACTCAAGGTGGGATAGATCTGATCATATCAACTGAAGATGAGTTACTCAATGCTGTAATTGTTATCTCATATGTAAATCCTTTGGAGAATAGGTTCGAAAAACAATACTTAGCAAAAACTCGCATCTTGGCCACCAACGTTGATCTACTGAATGCCTTAATTTGGCAAGACATTTTATGTACGATCAACGACCCTAAAAGTATTGGTCTAGCTATGATCTTTGCCCAACACTTTCTCCCCAACAGTATTTCTAAATACGTTGTATTAAAAATCCGATTCCAAATATGCCTACTAACTACATGATATTTCCTACTAAATGTTTATTTTTAGTCTATGAGATTTCAATCAAGTTTAATGTTTAGTATTTAAAATTTAAATTATTTTATTTTTGGGATTACTTAATTCTATTTATTTTCATTTTTTTTTTAAATTGATTATTGTTTTATTAGATTGCGTGAAATTAATTTTCAAACCCATGTGAGATCTTTAGATTATAATAATAGTATTACATTTTATTTTTTTGGAAGATTAATATATTAAAACAAAACAACCTGAAAATTACAAAAGGATGTTATCCCTGTTGGTTTCCCTTATCTCATTGTCCGAGTCTGAGATATGGTAAGCTTCTAACAAGGTATAATCCTCAGAAACTGAAAGTAAAGAACTTGCAGATAAAAACATAGAATCATAATCTAAAGCAGAAGCTATGAAATTTGGCATTAATCTCCATTGATGTTTGTGGTGATCTTGTTTCCTTGCTTCTTTAGCTAAAGCATCTGTAACTTGGTTACTACTCCTATGATTAAAACTAAAACCCAAAAAGTGCTTGCAGAGATTCAACATCCTTATGGCTTCAGATATTACTGTCTGGTTTCTCCAATGAATTGTATTAGAAAGTCCTTGAGCAAAATCCATGACTCATTTGCAATCTCCCTCTATCCAGAAGTGTTGACAGTCTATATCCTTTGCTCATTTTGTTGCTTCTAGTAAAGTCAGTGGTTCTGCCTCTTCAAGGCTGGTGGCATAGAAGGTCCCAGATCCATCTTGGATAGCTCCACCTGTTGCAGAGCACAGAATTAGACCATATCCTGTAAAAGCATTTTTATTTATCTAAGAGGCATCAAAATTTATTTTAAGTTGGTTCAGGCATGATGGAATCCATCTTTTTTGAATTGGTTGGGTTTGAGTATCTAAGTTTCTTCCTAATATAGATAAATCACTTTGTCCCATGCTTCATGTAGGCCTAACAAGAATTTCAGGAGACCAAATACTTAGGTGCCTCATCACAGCCAAAGATAATTGTAAGCTAGTTTGAGATTTTTCTTGGAAAATCCTAGAACATCTTTCCTTCCAGATTAGCCAGCATTTAGTGTATGCAATTTCAATAATGTTATTTTCTATCTTCCCTACAATCCAATTAGTATATAAATCCAGAAAAGGAAGGTCTGAATTAAGATTGAAATTTAAACCAGCCAAAAGTGGTAACATCCATACAGATTTAACAAAATAACAGTCAAAAAAGAGATGTTTCAGTACTTCAATTTGAT
The DNA here is from genome assembly GCA_023531435.1 of Papaver californicum. Lineage (NCBI taxonomy): Eukaryota > Viridiplantae > Streptophyta > Magnoliopsida > Ranunculales > Papaveraceae > Papaver > Papaver californicum. The sequence goes on from JAJJMC010012129.1 coordinate 4,514,741, forward strand.
GATTGCAGAAAATACATGTGCTTTCTATAGTATCTATGTATTGGCTAAGTAGATTCCTAACTGGTAAGGCATTATGAATGCAGTTCCATAAGAATATCTTAATTCTTTGAGAGACATTTATCCTCCAAGAAGTTTTCCTGAATTTGGCATTATAAGGAGATGTTTGATTTGTACCATTATCCTATAGTTTAGCATACATTGATTTAATAGAGAAAATACCATTTTTAGTTAACAATTATCTCAATTTATCATATTTTAACAAACCATTGTTATCCACAAAAAAAATTGATTTTCAGAATCCAATCTGCTATAAATAAGGGAAAGATATTTCTAACTTTCAAAGAATTCCACTTCTGTGTATTTGAGTCAATTAACTCAGCTAAAAGTGTTAGAGAGTTTAATTTTAAACCACATAGTGACTCAAGATTGTTTTCAAGGCCTAGTATCCATTTATCTTTCCATATATTTACCATTTTCCCATCACCCACCTCCCAACAACTGTATCTGTGAATCAAAGTTACTCCCTGAAGAATACACTTCCAAATCCAAGTTTTATTGTAGTGGTTTTTAGAGTAGAAGACTGATGTTTTCCTAAAATATTTATCTTTTAGAATATTAGCCCACAAGTCCATAGGTTCAGTAGCCAGTCTTCATGCTAGTTTTGCTACCATAGCCATATTCATTTTATTTGCTTCTTTAAAGTCTAAACCTCCCATTATTATTGGTTTACATAAAAAATCAAAGCATTTTATATAACAACCTTTAGCATTCTTTTCCTTTTCTCACCAGAAATCTCTTTGGATTGCATTTATTTGATGAGTGATTTTTTTAGGGAGAATAAAACATCCCATTTGGTAAATGGGTAAGCTCACCAAAATTGATTGTTCAAAATTAGTCTACTTGCCTGAGCTAAGGTCTTTCCATTGAAGCTCTGGACTTTATTTTCCATTTTTTGTATTATAGTATCAAATTTTTTTAATTTATATCTGTTCACAAACAGGGGAGCCCCTAGATATGTATCTGTGATATCAATTTTTTTAATTTTTAAAAGTATAATCATCATTCTCTTATGTCTATAATGAATTTTATTGATGAAAAATAAGCCTGACTTATTAAAGTTCATTAGCTGCCCAGAAGCTAAACTGAATTGATTTAAAATGCTTAGTAAATTCCTACAACTTACCAAACTAGCTTTTATGAATAAGAGGCAGTCATCTGCAAAGAACAGATAACTAAGTAGATTGAGTATGTCTAGTTATTTTAATGCCACTAATCTTTTTTTGTTGTTCCATAGATAAGATTAATCTTGAGAAAGCCTCCATACATATGAGAAAGAGATAAGGAGATAGGAGATCTCACTATCTCAGTCCTCTTAATGGAGTGAAAAAATCTACCAAAATTTTATTTAACAGCACTACAATGGAGGCAGTTGACAAGCATTGAGAGATTAAAGCATACCAATCTTTGCTAAAACCAAAAGCAAGCATAATGTCATTTAAGAAATCCCAGTTTACTCTATCGAAAGCCTTAGACATGTCAATTTTTACTCCCAGGCCCCCATTTTTATTCTTATTTTCTTTAAAGAATGAATAACTTCATGAGCTACCACTATGTTATCTGCAATCTGCCTAGATGGAACGAAAGAAGATTGGTATGGGGATATCATCCTTTCTAGATAAATGTTTAGTCTATTTGCCAGTAATGTAAATAAAATTTTATAAGGTGTGTTACTTAGCCTAAAATGATTTGGTGTTTTTGGATGTTTAGTTTTTGGGATAAGAAACATAAAGGTTTCATTTAATTTAGGGTGTATAAGTTTTGTTTTAAAAATTTCCTGGATGAGATCTACAATTTGAGTTCCTATCAGTTCCGAATTATGTTTACAAAAACTCACAGGAAACCCATCTGACCCCGGTGATTTATTGGATTTCATGGACTTAACTATATTTCATGTTTTTGTTTCATTAGGTATAGACATTAATAGCAGATTATCTTGTTCAGAAATAATAAATGGAATCAGATTCAAAATCTCTTGATCCCTAACAGAGTGAGAAGATATGAAAATTTCAGAGAAGTGTTGTTTCAAAAGTGCAGAAATTAAAGGTGGCTCAGAGATTACATCCCCTTTCTCATCAGTCAAATAATCAATTTTGTTCCTTTTTCGTCTTTTGATAGTTTTTATATGGAAATATTTAGTGTTTCTTTCGCCTAAATGAACTATGTTGTCTCTTAACAATTGTTTTTCTATTGATTCTTGAGTATCATAGAGTTCTTCTAGTTTCCTATTTTTTATGTTTAATTGTTCATGTTATAGAGGATTATTAGGGTGCATAACATTCAAGTTTTTGATATCTTTTAATGTCTTTTGAATTTTCCTGTTGGGTGCTCCAAAAAATAATTTTTTTCCAATTACTCAGATTATTGCTTAGAATATTAAGATTTCCTAAAACCACCTCTGTGGCATTTTCCCTGGAAATATTCCAAGATTGATGGATGATATCCATACTGGACTGATCTTTTAACCAAATGTCAAAAAATTTAAATGGCACCTCAATCTTAGGACAAAAAAGTTTTTGGATTTTAAGTTTTATAGGGATGTGGTCAGAGCCTATATGAGGCAAATGATATAATATTGAATCAGGATTCCTAGCCAGCCACTCATTGTTCACATATGCTTTATCTAGTATTTCTTGTATATTTTCATGTCCTTCTCTGTGATTATTCCATGTAAAAAGATTTCCTTTAAAGCCTAGGTCTAAAAGTCCAGCTTCATTTAATAACCTTGTAAAGGTTTCAACTTCCCTGTAATTGAAAGGCAAACCCCCTTGTTTTTCACTTTGATCAGTTACTTGATTATAATCTCCAACTACCACCCATGCCATATTATTGTGATCTATTATTTTCCTATGTCTTCCAAAATTTTCCATGATTCTATTTTATGAGGTTTATATGGATTGCCATAGAAGGCATTTAGTAACCAAAGATGTTCATTGAAATTTTTTTTAACTAATATGTTTATCATGTTTTGATTCCACTGTACAATGTCGAAATGGAACCCATCTACCCAGATTAGAGCCAAGCCTCCTGCTTGGCCTACGGGATCAACTAGATGTATATTAGGAAATCACTTAGTAATCGTTTCATTATATGTTTTTGAGACTTTATTTCCGAAAAAAACAAAATATCAGGATGCTCACTTTTTATTATTTGTTGTAAGTGTTGTTTAGTTTTTTTATTGCCATAACCCTGGGCATTCCAAGCTATAATTTTTATTTAGTTAGATCTAAAGAGACAGATACTAAAAGATGGGTTCTCAGTAAAATCACAGAGATTTGAGTAAGATAATTTATATTAATTATAAATTTATTCAAGTATCAATGTATATTCTAAGAATTGAATTTAAAAATTAAATCTAAGTTATTCTAAATTTTAATCAAGCCCTAATATAGTATAACATAAATTCTACAGAAAATTGAAACTTTGTAGAGTAAAGAAACAAAAACAGATCAACTAATGGAGTAAAAAGATTCAAAGGAAAGTACTTGAGGCCCCATGTTTCTTTCTTTGGCTGCAATCATCAGTGCTTCAATCTTTTCATCAAAGGGTATGGTACTAGAAAAGTTAGTAGAAACTTCATCAATTACCGATCCATATTGCTTAAAATTTTTGCTTACTAAGACCTCATGAGGAGAAAGAGACAAAAGAGGGGTAGAGAAAAGATCTGAGGATTCCTTTCGAGTAGAGTTTGAGGATGAGATTTTAGAATCCTCATAAGAAGAGAAAAAAAAATAAAGGCTGGTTTTGAAGTCTCCTCAATCACCAAATCGGGGGTATGAAAAACATCCTCAGTTGACGAATCACTTAGAATGATAACTTCCTTCTGTTTTTTTAGTGATTGATTAGCAATATCCTATAGTAGTTCCTCCTTAGGCACCTGAAAATCCCAGTTAGAGATTTCCTGGTAATCTGGCAGTGATGATAACCTTGGTTTTTCTGGTGATACCACCTCAAATTTTTTTTTACCCAAAAACGGTTCCGGAAATTCATTCAGATCCGAATCGGATCCGTTTAAAGATGGTCCTGTTGTGTTTCTTGGTAAATCATCTCCTGTTGCATCCATCGGGTCGGGTCCATAAAGCAAATCCAAGAATTCCTACCGATCTACCATTCTTGGGGTTCTTAGAATAAAAGAAAGGGAGTAAGGAAAGAAAGAACATATCATGGAGGATTCAGATAAATTAACATTATCAATTTTTTCATCAAACAAAACTTTTTATTCCTCCTCCTAACTTTGAGAACCATCAGGACCAAGATCATAGATTTCTTTTAGTGGTAAACCAAGTCTAACAACACAATTTTCATTCACATGACCCAATCTATTGTAGTAACTGCACACACGACATGGAATGTCCATATAGATGAAATATATAAAGTTTCAAAGTTAGATCCTACTTTAGCTCTTACTGAATGTTTTAATTATTTTTCGATGTTTAATTTCACTCTGACCATTAGGCGCTCACTATGCTCCGGGAAAGTATCATGAGGAAAGATTTCTGATACTCTCCCCATCTTATTCCCAATTTGAGCAATAATGTTTTCATGGTAATGAAAATTTTGTAAATTTAAAAGTTGCAGCCACATCAGGATGAACCTCAGATTATCTTTTTGCACACAAAAATTTGAAGACCATGAACAAAGAGGAAAAACATTTCTAAAAACTTGCCAAGGACCATTAACTAAAACCTTTGCTATGGTTTTCCTTTCGCGAACTCAATTAAAAATAAATTTCTATTAATTTTTGTTACAACAAAATTAAAATAAGGTCCCAACCTATACTTCAAGGCTTTTTTAAGTTGAAAATGGTCATAGGATGTGGTGTAAAAAACCCTTCCGATTAAGGATTTTTCACAACTTGCATTTGCACCTTCTAAAGGTATATGCAAAAGCTCAGAAGTAGGCAAGTCCCTTGAAGAAGCCATGGCAATGATTGAGTTCAATCTGACAGAACTAGAGGATGAGTTACTACTTAAAAGAAAATTCATTTTTAGCAGATGAAAGGAAATAAAAAACAAAGTTGTGATTTAAGACCACTTCAATGAAAGATCAAAGAGTAATAAAGGCAAGTAAAAACGATGTTTGAGTACAAAATTAGCAAAGCAGATGAGGAAAAAAGACAGAGAATAAAGGGAAAAAAGAAGGAATGTTAAAGATAGCTATTTAAAAGACTTAAAAATAGCATTACCCAGCGTATAATAAATAGCCCCCCTCTAATACCCGCCATTAATAAGTCTATTACTAGAGTTATGTTCTCAGAAGTACACACCCATACCTTTGAAAAGGAAATCGTAGACATATCCTTCATAATACAGTTGTCACTGAGGTGAAAAAATTAAGGTAAAGATAGAAAAAAACTGGTAGAAAAAGTATTTCAAAATTAAACAAAACTAGTAAAAAAACAAGAACATTACCTTTCACATTTTGAAAAGGAGGGAATTTTTTTTTTTCAAAATGTCCCTCCGGTAAAACTTCCAACAATTATTTTGAATCCTAATTTTAAAAATAGGTAACACATTCAAGTTTTGGGTTGGAAAGTAAAACGTTTTGAAAATTCTAGATTTAATGAATCTTTTGGAAAGAGTTATCAGGAAAATTGTATTTAAGAGAAGGACTAACGATTCATCAACCCTAAGAGGTATAAGAAGGTGATCTGAATCCAACTCCTATAAATAACCTAACAGAAGCGAGGTGAGACTTCACCGAAAACAATAGGGATCAAAGCATACATGCAAAGAGATTTAAAAGGGCACTTAAATCATGGTTGTGTATCTAGATTATAAGATGATTTATATGTGTGAAAATTACCACCTCCATTATGTCCGAGTTTATTTCGATGAAGAAGAGATTGAGCTTTTTTCGGATGAAGTTATGATCGTGGCTCAGTCAGGAGATATGGGTTTTTTGATGATTATTGGTTATCCATAAAAAGATCTATTTATTGATTAACCAAGCTTTGTAGTTTTTATAGCACTTTTTTCATATGAGTTTATTATTTAAGATTAATTTGTTGTTTGAAATTTTTATTAGTCATGTTTTTTATTCGACAAAGCTTCAAAAAAGAAACCATTAAAAAAACTAACCATAAAGAAATAGAGATTAGAAGAACATCAAAAAAAACTGGGAAAAAGTTAGAGTTAGTGAAAAGATGTTAGTATCTAGTACCCATGAAAGAATGATGAAGATGAATCCGCCTCCGATGTCCACAGAGGCCACAAGTCAGAAACTACTGCATTATTAGAGTAAAGAGAGGGGATAAGAGAGGGACAGAGATAAAATCAAGGAAGTAATTAACGAATAATAATATAATATTTGATTGTTAGAAAATTTTAATTATATGATTTTTATTGTAAGATTAATTTGTTAGATAATAATCTATTATGATAGCTTATTAAAACTCTCATTAGGACGAGTGCGGGACGAAGCTCCATCTCAATGGACATGAACCAACAATATAAAATATTCTACCAGCCTCGATACGTAGCACGAGTTAAAAGCTAGTCTATATAAAACACAATAATCCCCGCCACGAGATCCACTGGATTGGTAACTCTCCGGGAAATCGGTAACCTAGCAGCCTGATAAATGAGGTCTCTGGAGATCACCCCTTATCAAAAGTATAAACACTTGATATCGCATGAGTTCAAGAATTCTCGTCTATATAATCGCTTCATTTTAAGGGAAGTGTATCGATTCTCTCTTCTGCCATTTTCACAAAGCGGCGCTCTTTGTAGCGCAGAGATTTAAGCACCGCCGAACTCCTCTCTTAAACTCAAAATCAATTCTCAGAAATGGCTTTCTGGGGTTAGTTTTTCATCTTAAAATCACACTACCACTACAAATTCTAGTATTTCAGTTGATCTTTTTAAGCTAATGTTAGGTTTTATGTCTTATGTAATGTTTATTTTTCTTCTGTGCAGGAGTTGAATTAAAACCAGGTAAACCGTTCGTTCATACATTCGATGAAGAGCTTGGACGCCTTCATATTTCTCAGGTTTGTTTTTTCATAATCATGAAATTTTCAGGGTTTAGGGTTTAAGGATTTGGGGTTTAAGAAAGTTTAATTTGATGTTTACAGGCAACTTTGGGTGTTGGCGGCGGCGGAAAACAGAGGTCTGTAGTTGAATGTACTGTAGGAGATAAGACTCCCATTCTTCTATGTGCGTTATTGCCAGGGAAGAATGAATCATCTCCATTGGATCTTGAATTTGAAGAAGAAGATAAGGTTGTGTTATCAGTTAATGGTCCTCGGAGTGTGCATCTAACTGGTTATTATCTGAATATGGGAGGTGGTGAATGTGGACATGAAGAACATGATGATGATGAATCGTATCCTTTTGATTGTCTGTCTGTAGATAAATTGTCTAGTTTTTGTTGTTTGAGATGTTTTGTGTGAGTTTGTGGATATCCGCTTGCCTTAACTTATGTTTTTAGTGACTCTTTTGATGGTATTTCTGGGGAGGACACTGACTCTGAGGAATTTGAGTATGGATCTGATGATGAGTCCCTTGAGGATGAGGACGATGATCTTAATATGTTTCCATCTGGCAAGAGTGGAGGTACAATTACTAATTTAGACTGTTCCATACTTTTCATTGTGTTTTTCTTTGTTGAAAGTAAAATAATGAACCTATTGTAGAATGAGCTTTGACTTATGGGTAGAAAATCTTGAATTTTTGATACAGTAGTTTTACATACAACTGCCCAACAATGAAATATTATTAATATTGGCATTTTCCGTTAGTTGTAATGTTTTCCAATGACCACACATTCATTTCTCTTGGTGGTCCTTGCATTTTCTGGATATCTGCAACCTAAGAGTTCTTCTGTACGTAGATTCTTAAGGTTTCTGTTTGACAATTTTTTAAATAGCTGTAGAGTTTTTCGCTTTGCTTTGGGGTTAAAGTTGGTTGCCACTGTACCCATTGACACTTGTTATTCGTTCTTTTTATTACTTGATGTAACTTAATTGTATAATTGTTCTTTTTATTAGTGATGTGTTTTACTGGCAAAAGATTTATGCTCTTCGTAGCTGAATTTTCCTGTCCTGACATGCTTTTGTGCTTTCTAAAACAGTTGTCATTGAGGAGATAGAGGATGATGAGAAACCTACTGAGAGTGGTAATGCAAACAGCAAACATCCTAAGAAGTCAGATGGTGCTGATAATCAAAAACAAATTGTTGTCAAGGATAATGCTTTGGAAAGCGAAGATGAAGATGGTTTTCCCATCACCTCTACAACTAAAAGTAAAGATGGTAAAACTGAGAAGAAAGTAACCAAGGAAGGCAAGAAGGTAGAAGACGTCAGTCTTCAAGGTGCAGGCACAAAAAGGAAAAATGAGAGCATCAATCAAGATAGCAATGCTGAGAAGTGAGCTGTTATTTCCTCCTCTCTTACTTAGATATTATTATCGAGAAAAAGGATGTGTAGCATATTTGTAAATTGATAGAGCAAAGAAACATCATCTTTAACCATTAGCAATTGAAATCTTTTCTTTTGTTTTGCTCATTTGATTTGTAATAGCAGGTTATCTGAAGAGGCTAAAGATTCATCTGTGCCACCTCCTGTTATTGGGCAAGAAACCGACAATAAGCCGAAAAAGAAGAGAAAGAAGGGTAAAAAAGGTGTAGCCGAGGATGAGGAAAAGAGTAACAAAATGGTTCAGGATCGTGTAGAAGATAAACCTAAGGATGAACAACCTAATGATAAGTAAGTTAATATGGTCTCATGTAAATATTTTTTTAGTCTGCTGTGTATGATTATTAACGGTTAATGTGTTCATCTGTTCTTGGTGTGTTAATATGTGCTTGCATAACTGTAAACAACTCTTGTTCATCAGCTAATGTGGTTATGTCAGAGCACGGATGTGTGAATGTTTTGTTTTGAAGACAATTTTCAGAAATGTGTGTTATAATAAAAACCTTTTTATGTATACCATCGGTCTCCTAGATAGGGTCCATTATATATGGGAGAATAATAGAGTATGTTATGTGCAGGACTGTTGATAATGCTGGTCAAGATGATGGTCAGGTTAAGAAAAAGAAAAATAAGAAAAAGAATAAAGCCCAAGAGAGTGATGCAAGTGCAAGTAAAGAGGTAGAAGAAAAGAAAGCACCTACTGTGGTAACTGAAGATAAGAAGGAGAAAAAGCCATCTCAAGTCAGAACTTTTTCTAATGGTCTTGTTATTGAGGAGTTAGAAATGGGCAAAGCCAATGCAAAAAAAGCTTCTCCTGGAAACAAGGTACTTCAGTTAGTGTTTACTAGTTACCTGTTACTCTACTAGTGAGTGAAAATATAAGCATTACTCTGAAAATTCAATTGATTGAACTACAACCATTTTACTTGGTTTTAGGTTTCAATGCGCTACATTGGTAAATTAAAGAGCAATGGCAAAATATTTGACTCAAATATGAGGGGACCACCTTTTGAGTTCCGATTAGGTACATTTTTACTCCCCTAATTCATAACTTTGCAGATGTAGTTCTAGTAAATGTTCTGATATGTAAGTATTCTTTTTACAGGTGTAGGGCAAGTTATCAAGGGATGGGATGTCGGGGTTAATGGTATGCGTCTTAATTTGTTCAAAAGCATGTGGTTCCAGTTTATTACTATTCCAATCCTGTTCTACATATAACTTGGTATTGTGTTTAATCAGGTATGTGTGTTGGTGATAAAAGAAGACTCACTATTCCACCATCAATGGGGTGTGTATATGCTGTTTTGCGTTTTTAGCCTTTTCTGTTTTGCATACACCTCTCTTTTTATCAAATATAATTTGTGTCTTCTTGTGTTTCAGTTATGGAGCTAAAGGAGCGCCTCCACAAATTCCACAAAACGCATGGCTGTTATTTGATGTTGAGTTGGTTGACGTCCGCAAGTGATCCTCTCCCTTTGCCTCTGTTTTTGTGAGTATGTTTTGGAGAACCAGTCTTCCATACTTATCCCGCACACAGCAAAAACAGTTATCACTCTCTTGCCGCCATTTAGTAACCAACCACCGACAAGTAGGCAGTTTGATGAATATGAATATCAAATTGAAAATTTTGATACCAAACATTTCTTTTCATGTTCATTGGAAGGAGTTTTCATCCTTAGATTTATCATAGTATGTTATTCTGGAAATTGCTATTTTTACCATTATCTCACTTCTGATATTAGTACATCTTCTATTCTGTTCAGTAAGGGAATTTCTAATCTGTGAAGTATCTGTGCAATTTAGTTGCTTGTAGTGAAGTTAATAAGTACCATTTTCATGTTGAATTGCTCTCAGACACCATATAAGTGTCAAATTGTCAAAGACACCATTAATCCTAGGAGATCATCAATATTGATCTCTTGTTCAAGAAAATTTTGGGCGCTTTTAAATTTTACAAAAAAAAATAGCAAACCAACTATAACATTGGAAATGTCACTTCAATAACTGTGCGAACATTTTATGAGCAACTCAAAGCAGGCAGACTAGTGTTAGTCTAAAGCACAACCTCCCTAGTCTTCCTAGAGATTTCTTATGGGTAAGAATCAATGAAAAAATGAGAATCATAAGATGGCTGGGTATCACTTTTTTTTCTTTTTCTTTTTCTTTTTCTTTTTTATTAACATTAGTTTTAGGACCTGGCAATGAGTTCATCACTCATGAGTATTAGGTTAAAAATATAAAGACTGTTTCATAAATAACAGAAACTACGACACAAACCATTGCTGCACTGATATGTTAATTCATAGACTACTGCTACCACATCTAGCTAGACCTCAGATAACTTGAATCACCTTGTACTTGTAGCAGGATCTCATGAAACCCATTAACTATCTTCAGTTTTTTTTTTTTATTTCCAAAACTTCAAATTACTGTTCTGCAACAGTTTCTCAACCCCCTAACATGCCAGTCCGGCGGGTCCTGGAACAAATAACTCGACAAAAAACATGATCATGCTGGAAGGCAACCCCATTGGAAGCATTGAATATACTGGGTCTACAACCTTAGTTGAGTTTAACAATGACACATTCGCAATGAGTCCAGAAAACCAGTACCCAATTGCAGCTATCCCTGAACATAAACCTTTAAGGTTGACATCACATGAATCATGATACACATACAGTTAGACATCTTAGGCGGCAAATTTTGAAGTTTTTCGGTGTTCCTTTTGGGAGAAAAAAAAAAGAGCCCCATCTTTAGTGAAGTATCCAATTTTTAGCAATTTACATTCATTTTTCTGAATTTCAGGTCCAATTCCAAAACATAAGAATGATATATAAAATGCTGGTCACCCGAATTCTCCAAGCCCGTGCTAGCTTCTGGAAACAAAAAAAAAAGTACTCAACCCCAAGAAAACACCCAAGCTTTCGGACTGAGGGCATGCTTGCCTAGGAATCACGCACCGAGCGACACTAAAAAAACTCACCAAAAAAACAAAAGAAACATAAATATGAAAAGGATCAGGTTGTGATGAAATGATCTATGCACAGAACTTCCACTTTAGGAAAGTGGCCGTCAGTGCTGTCTTCCTTATCCTTTACTAAAAAGCAGTAATAAACACAATTTTCCAATCTAATCCATTCATAACCAAGTTGATCATTAAAAGTGAAGGCAGAGACAGACAGAGTGAGAGGAAGAGAACAGAACAGAACTTCAGAAATGGCTTCCAGGGTTCGGACTTTGGCTAACGGTCTTATCGTTGAGGAGCTAGAAATGGGGAAAGCCACTGCAAAAAAAGCTTCTCATGGAAATAAGGTACTTCACTCGTGTTTATACTCTCTACTAGAACTAAATATAAAACTCATTTGATTAAATTATAATCTTTTACTTGGCTGCAGGTTTCAGTGCGCTACATTGGTAAATGAAGAGCAATGGCAAAATATTTGATTCAAGTATGAGTGGAGCACCTTTTCAGTTCCGACTAGGTACATTTTTATTTCACCTAATTCATAACTTTGCAGATGTAGTACTTCTAGTATGTGTTCTGATACGTAAAATATCCTTATTACAGGTGTAGGAGAAGTTATCAAGGGATGGGATATTGGGGTTAATGGTATGTGTCTCAGTTGATCAAAAGCCTGAAGTCCAGTTATTACTTTTCAAATCATGTTCTACATATAACCTGTTACTGTGTTTTAATCAGGCATGCGTGTTGGCCACTGTTCCACCATCATTGGGGTGTGCATATGCCATTGTACCTTTTTAAACAACCACTTTTTTTTTTTGAGCAATAGTTTGGAAGCGGACAAGTACTAATTTGTGTCTTTGTGTTTCAGTTATGGAACTGAAGGAGTACAATGCATGGCTGTTATTTGCTGTTATGTTAGTTGACGTTCGTCAATGATCATTCCTTTGCCGCTGTTTTGGAGAAGCAGTCTTCCGGTACTCATTAGCAAAAGACTTGCAGCCATGTAGGAACCACTAGCAAGTAGGCAGTTTGGTGAATAACAAATTGAAAATGTTTGATACTAAACATTTGTATGTTGTTGAATGGAAGAAGTTGTAATCTATGTCCTAGATTTAATATAAGTGAGCTCTACCTTAAAAACAACGGGATTTTTTGGTCACTTGGAAATTGCTATTTTTACCATACCATAATCTCACTTCTAATTAGCATATCTTCTATTCTCTTCAGTTAAGGTAACTTATCCGTGAAGGATGAGTGTCATTATCTTTCCAATTGTTTTCGTACACCGTCGGATCCTAGGAGATTAAAATTTCCCATTGGAAGTCGTTCCAGTAGATTTTTGGGCTCTTCAGTTTTCACAAAAATAACCCAACATACTGGATATGTCACTTCATATTTAGTAGCAGAGCTCACAATGGCTCAGGTTCACAAAATTTTCCACATTTCCCTGAACAGAGGGGATATACAGTGGTCAATTTTATGGCGAGAAGATAGAAGTGATTGAATTTACAAAGCTTCCTTAGAGTGAGAATCCCAAGATCCTAAGATACAAAAAGGAAGTCACGACTGAGATGGCTATCAGCAAAATTAATCTGCATCTCAACAGCATAAATTGAAGGGCTGCCTTGACTTCCTCTAATAACAAACTTTATCAACAGGAACAAAATGCATCAACCAAATTGGGTAGAAATGGTTGACAGAACTTGTTACAACTTCTTTCAGGAAAATGAAAAAAAAAAACTTGTTACAACCTGTCTATTTCTCCAACTGTATGTTCAGAAATAGATTTTTATTCATCTAAACACCAGGTTCAGTTTTGACCAAGAAACTTCCGGCCTCTTCATCTGTTACATCACTGTTCAAGAGAACCAATTTGAGTGAGAAAACGGAAAACGAATAGAAACAATTAACAATGTACATTGTAAAAAAACTGTTGCTTTGAAGAGTGCTTAGGGTCGATGGAAAAAAAGAAAATAAACCTGTCTGAAGATTCTGTGTTGCTTATCAGCTTCATCCGTTTGGAGGCAAGGAAGTTGCAGAAGGACGAGAGGTATTTATCCGAGCAGAACTTACAAAGATGGCGCAGAAAATCATTGAACTGTTTAGGCTCCTAAAAAACATTGAATTAAACACAAATGTGTCAGAAATCTCCGGCGTATCTAAAAGAACGGGAACGAACTAGGTAAATCATGGAGATACACACTAGAATCTTTTAAAGTTCTAACGTCAAAACTAGAAACTGACTCTTCAGATCAGAACATGAACACTAAGCATATAAGCATCTTAAAATTATTTTTTCAATGACAACCATCTCAAATATATAGTAACCACAGATATACGATCAGGAAATTTAACCAAAAAACTGAAAATGATGTACCTGCTCAAGAATACAGCCCTTGCGAAGTGCAAGCAGACAGTTCATTGCCTTCTGATAGGTATTCCCTTCATAAGAGTTCTCTACCAGGTCAAATATTAGATTTTTCATGTCTTTGATGGCTTTATCGACCCAGTCTGCACGACCTTTACGTGTCATCATGGCCTCAAAATCTTCAATTGGAGTCAAACTCCCAACTTTGTCAACCATTGGTGAAGATTCGTTTTTAAGAGAAAGGACTGCTTGATTACCAACGGCATCTACCACACCCTCCAGTTCATCTTTATGTGAACTTGAGGGCTTCTCATTCCATAATCGTCTGGAAGACTTCTTAATCTACATCGCAAAACGATTTCTTTAATAGAGTAACTTCAAATAGGTCAAGTGTATCCAACCAGAAGTCTGTATAAGTGTTTTTACAAATTTTTAAACTATACTGATAACTATCAAAATATTAAATGAGGGAAGTATTTACAACCTTTGGATTCTCCTTTAGCTCGAACTGCTTGGAAAATACATCTATGACTTGCCTGTTTTGAGAAAGAAGTTCTGGGTCAGGTTCAGTTATCCGTTTTAGTGTTGTGTCAAGTGGAGGCACGTCGGCATCTGGTTTCTTTGATTTTATCTCGAGAACACGATAAAAACGCTGAAATATGAATAGCCACATAAAATCAGAAGAACAGTGAAGCAGAACGCCCACATAATTGGACACCAGATAAGGCTTCGCAACCGATTCAAAGCAATTAGCGCTTACTGGCTGAATTGTTGCAACTAAAACCACGTAAAGGCATGCAAAACCGTGATTAACACTCTACTTTAGGAAAGTAGAAAATGTGCATGCAAACATAGTAGTTAAATAGTCAAGGCTAGGCATTCATGAATCATGACCGTCAAATCACAACTACAAGCATGAAATGGTGGCAAAGGAAGAACCTCGAGGACAGGATTAGGTGTAAATTCAGGCCGCAGGGTTTCTTCTTTGCCTGGGGGTGCAAGGTCAAGCATCATAACCAAATTGTCTGCTGCCTCTTGTTGCTTCTCATTTGGCTGCACTGACGCAGGTAAGTTGCTAAACGATGGAAACTGAAACTCTCGAACATCTTCAGCGAATGGAAGTACATTGAAGTAAAACGAGTCTGCCTGCTCAACAAAATTGACAAACATGCTGAATTATTTTAAGAATTAATAAAAAGGATGAAAATATAATTTTATGTGCATAGGTCGATGTGAAGATCAAATTTACATATCTTTTAAATACATTATAGCACTTACGATATTTTCTACGTTTGAAGGGTTGGGTGTTAAAGCCCCAATGACCACGCTCGCCTGACCTTGTCTCCATACACAACGGAGAATCGCGACCTTATTCATTTCCGCCATTGCTCTTACCAAGGCAGAAACTGCAAGAGTGGCCTTCGCGTTGCCAGGTTCAGCAATGAAGATGGAAACATCCTTCATATAATAGTGCCTTACATAAAATATCACATGCATAACCCAGACCAAACAGCAAAAATCAGAAAAACGAATACAAGGTGATGTGATGTTCAAAGAGATCTCAGACTTTGGGTAACGCAACTACTTTAGTTTTACTATGAGAATAAGATATCACTGGTAACAGATCAAGAAACTAGATGTTACCGCATAATGTTGGAAGCATTTGTAAACCCTAAAAGTTTCACGCTCTTTTCTGGTTTGAACTTGACAGCATCCCATTCGTCAGATGAAATAGGAACCACTTGAGGTCCATAACGATAACCTTTGATCCTTTGTTCTGGGGGTATGACTTTAGTAGGATCTTCAACTCCTTTGTATTCATAATCTACCTTGATCTCATGAGTAGCAAACTTATCTGTAGGAGGTGCTTTATCAGAGTACTTCTTTAGAGTAGGAAACTTCTCTTCGGATGTTTTCTTGTATACCCACACCTGAAGAATAGGGTAAATTGGAATGTCAAAAGGTATAGAAAACATAAACAAACCATAATTATGCAACACAGTTTCTGAAATACGGCTGTCACATTTTCTCACCTTAATCTTCATTTTTGAGCTCATCTCAAGGTCTCCTCTGAATGTTGTTACTGGAGATATGTTTCTAGTTCTAATTGCACCTAACAATGAAGTCGGGCTTTCAACATAAACTGTTTTTGCACTAGCTTTTTTTGAAAAATGAACCAATAGAGAATCATTCTCTTCCATGAAGCCCTTAGCTGCATCCCCACTTGATCTTCCCCGCACGATAATTGATTCCAGTTTCATGCCATGAGCATTCATTTGTGCAGCAATGGTGTCGACTTGATCCTCTTTTGTTCCTTCATACGGATCTTTAAGGGGAGATTGCGCATCTGTTATAAGACAAAGGCGCTTCTTTCCTTTGCTGGTTTGACCAAATTTCTTTATCATCATATCCATACCCACCACAATGGCATCAAGAACTAGAACCAAGTCAAGAAAATCAAGGACTAAAGGGAACCAGAGAGGCAAGCTAGTTGTGTGCCTTATTATTTGAGCAATTCAAAAGCTAATTTTCTTCAATGTATTTTAGATATGAAAACTGCATAGCTTACCTAGACCAAGTGACTATAGTAATTTTACTTCAGTAAGCCATGAAATAGAATGTGGAATACACATTTAAAAGATCCTCTTGAAAAACTATATGTAGATATGTTACGAAAAATTAAAAAAAATATGGCATGATATACAATGCAGGCCATCATGAAACCACAAACCTAACCTTGTACTGCATTCATGGAAAACAAATATCTTGTAAGTGTAGCACTTATCAGGAGGCAGAACATTGACTCACAAGTTGAGCTGTATCTCATAAGCAGTGGGCAATAATAGGGTCATTTAAAGATGTCACCTCTGTGTTAAACAATGTAGATGACTATACAAACCCAATTAGTAGAGTATGATGCCTAACGTCTTCATAGAAAACAACCACTAGAGGCTCATGAATCAGAGGACTGAGGATTAAACCTCCTAATAAGAAGGCTTTTGGTACCAACTATTTATACAACAGAGGACAAATAACACCTATACATTAAGTTTTAAACATCAATGACTCAAATCATATTGTAGGATACAATCACCAGGAGCTGTTCCCCTGGGCAAATTTTGTAACGCTTCTATTATATCTCCATCAACAACTTTACAATGTCGTAATACCACCACATGTTCATAACCGCCCACTTCATTTGTCAGCTCATTATCAGTATCTGAGGATTCCAACAATAACATATTACACATTTATCCACAACTACATAACTAGGAAGACGACACAAATTTCCAACTTGAGCAGCTTTGATAACAAATTTACAACAGAATTACATAAGCAATTGATTAACTGGCAGTCAAAAACTCGACAATAGTAATACCTGAATAGAGGGTTTACCGAACCATAGGCATATTACCATAACAAATTCATCAAAATGCTTAGGTTTCTAGTGCCTATACCCCTATGAGACCACTTCTGACTCAAATCATTCTTACAAGAAATCAAGTCAGCCATTTCCATCTAGCATTTCATCAAACAACATAACATTATAGGAATTGAAGAGATTAGAAATTACCATCAGTTGCAAATAGAACAGCACCCACTTCGTCGTATTTGCTGAAAATTAACTGCAACAAATCAAAAAAAAAAAACAATACTTTGAAGCCGATAAATCTCCATAAGAGTAATAGATATTTAACAAATGGGGGTAAATAAAAAGACGTGCCTTTTTCTGTACAAGCATAGAGCAGATTTTTTCAACCTCTGGAAGAAGTTTGTGCATAGATGGACCAACATCAATCAGTAAAATCAATGCTTCCTGTTGTCAAATAAATCAACAAAAAAAAATCAAAATGAGGGTTTTTCAAAACTAATAACAGTCGTCGGAATATAAAGATTACGACTTTCATGGAAGAAGAGGATCACCTTATTACGAGCCATTTTTTAAGAAGTTCAGAGAAGAAGAAGAAAGAAAGATTTGTGAAAGAGGGAGAGGGGAGCTTGTAGGGGAAGATTTGGGAGGGGTTTTGAAAGTGTTGAAATATGAGTTTCTAGAAGACTAGAAGAAATAGGGAATTTTGCCTTTTCTTGTTCCCGCCTGGATTTATGAATTTACTTATTAGTCCCTGGTTTCTACAGGAAGGGTGAGCCCTTTCCCATACCCTCCTAACCAGAACCCAATCAATCAGGTCGGCCCACTGTCAAGCCCGACTCCGCCTTAAGACCCATATGGCTCGGGGTCGAACTTGGAACCTTTCCCATTCGGAAGGTGATAGGAATAGGAATGGAAAAATTAGGCTAAGATCCCACCCATGAGTTACCTATAATATCAAGTCCCTAATTAAAAGAAAATTAATCCTAAACCTAAAATTAAATATAGTTTTAACATAAGTTAAAATGATTAGATTATCTTTGCTATTTATATGGATAAACCTACGTGTTTTTCAAAATCGGCCACAATTTTTTTTATTTGGAGAGAGAAAGCAGATCTGAGAGAGAAAAATGAGAAAAATTCAAATCATAATTTAGAAAAAATGTGATCATTAGAGAAACCAAGAAGAAGAAGAAGAAATCAATGATTCATTTTAATCCGTTTAGTTGAAGTTTCAATCTAGTTGTTAGGGTTTGACATAGAAAATCAGTGATTAATCAAGCTTATAAATGTTAGGTTTTCACAGAGAAGCTTTTGTTCTTCGATCTGGAAATCAAAAGGTGGGATTATTCGAAATAGAAAGATCAGTATCAGTTGTGGAATGTGAAGAATGAAGACCTAAAACACAAAAATGAAAGGGTGAAAAGATGTTGAAAGTCCAGAAGACGCAATAACAACCCTAAACAACCTATAAAATATGATTTTAGAGTTGCTTCAGTTGTTCTATTTAATGGTTTCAAATGTTCTGATATTGTTGTTGTTGAATATTGTTTTAAAATCAATTAGTGTTTATGTTGGATCAATTCCACTAATTCCTGGAATTAGTGTTGTTTATGTTGGAACCAATTCCAATAATTCCTGAAAATTGTGTTTAACTTAAAAGTGCTTACAAAATGTTTGTAGAAATTTTGTTTGTTTCATTTTGGTCAAACCCATAATTAGTTTAAATGTTTTTTCAATTTTGTTCCGTAGAAATTAGGGTATCTCTTTGTTATATTGTTCTACTTTGTTAGAGTTTAAGTGAATCTTTTGGTAAGCATTGATTAGTAAATAGAAATGCAAGGATTATAGTTAAACTTTGTCCACGGAATTAAGTTCTTTACACTTTAGTAGCATTTATTTATTTTCTATTGTATTTGAGTTTTAAGGTATTTTTGATTTTGATGTCCTTGAAGTGAGACATATCAGTTCTTTGACTTGTCGTTCTGTAGTCCAGGTTAGGTTCTTTTAAATTCAGTTTAAATGTGGTTTGGATGATTTGTGATGTAGTCACTTGAGAGTCTTATAATGCTCATATAATGACTGGTGTTAGTCGATTATCTAGTTAAAATACATCAATAAAATATAGCTATCAGTTGATCTTTTATAGCCATCGTGTTAAGTAGACATTGTGTTGTCTGAAATGCATGTATGTTTCTACTTTATCTTATACCATAAATTATTGATAACGGATAATTTAAGAAAGTGACAATTTTGTTGCATACTTGAAATGTGCTTTCCAGCAAGAGTTGGTCTTCAGAATGGACACCCAAATACTTAGCGTAAATCAGTTCTTATACACTAATTTGTGTTAATTTACTTTTATGTTTGTGCAGGTCCATCATTTACACTTGCAGGAATAACTCCAATTCCAACACCTCTACAAAATGAAGTGGCTGAAGAAAATAGTGAATCACAAGAATGAATAATGAATGCCATTTTAAGGGGTTTTCGAATTTAGTATATTTTAGTTGTGAGTATGTGTTCTTGTCTATAGTTGTTTGTACATTTAGTGCAGTTTATAGTTGTTTGTACATTTAGTGCAGAAGCTGGAGAAGAATGAATAATTGTTAGGGAAAAATGAATTGAAGGCTATTTTGGAAAAAGTGGGGTGAGCAGGTGACAATTCGCCAATCCTTAAAATATTTGTGCTGCTGAAGCACTTTGTTTAGATTCGAAAGATCAATTTGTACAATCCTGGCCTAAACCAAGCAATGGTCGTTCCAGTCTTGCTTCAGTCACAAAATGAGAAGGAGAAGGTTTGGTCTTAGGGAGGGAAGCGAGAGAAGAACGAGGTCAAAGTATCAGACTCTGTTGGATGTAGTTGGTATGAATAGCTATGAACAAGTCTTCTGAGAAGTAGGTTGAATGATCAAGGTTGATCGACTTGATTTGTATGTTTTATAGAAAACTTGTTGTCGTTTTTCAGACTTGTAACTTATTCTCGTGTTTCAGACTTGTAACTTGTTCTGAAAAACTTTTGTCCCTTGTTCAACGATTGAACATCTATTTATATCATAGCTATTGTAACCACTCGAGCTATTTTCTGGAAGAAACTGTCGATGGTTGAGTAGTGGTGAAATGGTGAAAGTGGAGAATGTTTTGACAACTGCTCTCCACTTCAATTGCGGTTGAATAGTTGGTTACTCAACTCACCACTCCTCTACTCAATTGCTATCGATCTTTCCAGAACTTCTCTTTAGTGGGTGCGAACTATTGTACCACATGTCGTAGACCGCCATACCAAAATCCTAATTAATATCCCCCCCATTTGTGACATTGATATCCTGGTAGTATTATAGTATTTAAACAATACTAATGTTAAGTCGATTGAGACCTGCTCAATCGGTCTCTTGACTGAAGATTCGTCTTACTTGACTAGATGAAGAGTCTAGCAGATTAGAATTAAATAGATACGTCTTGCTTGACTAGCTTATGAGTCTAGCATACTAGAAATATGTATATATTTGTAAATATGGGATAGTGTATCCATCTTGGTCAATTTTGCATTGATAAGAGTATGCAGCTGAGCATAAAAAAAAATTTAGTGAAGCCTCACATAAAAATATGTGAGAGGCCTAGTATAATTTATGATATTTGAGATTTATCAAAACCCTAAAAATATTAAGCCAGAAATATTCACGTGAATATATAAGAGGAGGGGACCAAGCTTTGTCTTTCACGTGAATATAAGAAGAGGGACATTGAGCCTGTTCTCACGTGAAATAGAAGATGAGGCAAGCTTATCCTCTCGTGAAATATAAGAAGAGGGACGTCAAGCTTGTCCTCTCACGTGAAATAGAAGAGGGACGTCAAGCTTGTCCTATCACGTGAAATAGAAGAGGAGGAGACTAACTTTGGTCCTTATGTGAGAGTCTCAAATTTTATAAGAAGCAGGAAACTCATGTGTTTACTCTTTGTACTCAGGCTCACACGTTAAGGGTAAAAGAGTAAATTTTCCAACTTTTGACAAGAAATACAAGTCGCGTGGACTTGATTCTATTTTTGAAGTCTTGTATTGAGGGTAGTTGTGTACCTTAGTTGCTTGATATACACATTGGAAGCAAGAGAGGTAGAGATGTCACCCTCTCTTTAAAAATTAGGGTTTGAAAGAGTTTGGCAAGAAGGCTAGAAATTCATGTTTTACTCTTGTGCTCAGCCTCACATGTTGAGGACAAAAGAGTAAAATTTATAATTTTTAGAGAGGAGCATTATGTTCATGCTCAGTTTCGAATAGGCGTGCAAGTCTTATATGAAGAAGCAGAACGCATGAGCAAGAGAGCTAGACGAGCTAGGCGCGCGAGAAAATTAGGGTTTGAGATTTTTGATACAAAACCGTTTTCAAACCCTAATTAATTTAAAAGACATTATTCGTCACACTTTTGCAACGCTATAAGTGTTACTAATTTATCTTCAAACCCTAATTAGGGTTTGGAATATGTTTGGTCACGTTTTTGCAACTTTTACAAATGTTGCGATTTTTATTTTAAACCAATTTAGGGTTTGAGAATTTTGAAACCCTTTTGACACGTTTATGAGTGTTGCGAAGCGCTTTAAAACCCTTTTCGGATTCTTTTACTCGTTTTGCGTTGGTTGTCTCTTTAAGCAAAGGATCAATGCAAATGGGGTAAAACTTTTAGATAGTAGAAGCTATAAAATTATATTTTATTTTTTAAGCACAGTTGTGGTACTTTAATTAATTAATTAAGTATATATTATTTTAATAGGTTAATATTGCTCAATTTGAACATAAATATTAACGTAAGTAATTTTGGGGATTCAACTGTGGAATATAACACCCGAAAATAATACTCAAATTGCTCTATACTAGTGTGCAATACATCTAGGAGCCTAAGAGATTTTCTGTAAAAATCATAGAACATCTGGGAAACTTGTCGTGTGCGCCAGTGTTGTTCTGATGATTTGAAGAAAAGACAGGGAATAACACCCAAAAATAAAACTCAAATTGCTCTATACTAGTGTGCAATACATCTAGGAGCCTAAGAGATTTTATGTAAAAAAAAATCATATAACATCTGGGAAACTTGTTGTGTGAGCCAGTGTTGTTCTAATATTTTGTGTAGTGATGAATATTAACTAAATTCATCAATTTGATCGTATATGTTGCCAGACATATAGAGAGAGGTCAGGGATATGCGCCTGAGATATAGTAGGGATAAGCGTCTACTCGAGAATTCTTTTTCAAAATTTTAACAGTTCAGTATTGCTCAGACCAGAGTCTTGAGAGATAATTTACTATTTTATCCTTGTCAAAAACTCACCATCTACAGGGGTTTTCGAATTTACTTTTAGGTTGTGTTTGTTGAACTTATTTTGAGTTAATTTAAATGGAATCAACAAATGATCTTATCACTACTTCCATTAGTACTGGTTTTTGAGAAGATAATTGTTTTTCGTTGTTACGCAGATATTCAGTTGCATTTGTGATGAATGAAGAATGTAGTTTTCTGAGATTGTTATTACTTAAAAGCATATACACGTGTAATCAGCAATTACATATCATTAAATGCATATGTAATCCATAATTACACATCCTAAATTTTGCATTCAAGAAAAAAAATACAAAATCACTTCTCCCATTAGTACTGGTTTTTGAGATGAGAATTTTTTTTCTTTGTTACACAGATATCCGGTTACATTTGTGATGAAGGAAAAATGTAGTTTTCTGAGATTGTTATTAGTTAAAAGCACACACATGTGTAATCCACAATTATACATCCTTAAATACATGTGTAATCAGCAATTGCACATCCTAAATTTCGCATTAAAGAAAACAAAAACAAAATCACTATTTCCATTAGTACTGGTTTTTTAGATGAGAATTTTTTTTCTTTGTTACGTAGATATTCGGTTGTATTTACGACGAAGGAATATTATATTTTTATGAGATTTTTGTTACTTAAAACTATATATATGTGTAATCAGCAATTACACATCCTAAATACATGTGTAAACCGCAATTACACATCATAAATGAATGAATAACCCGCAATTACACATCCTTAAATACGTGTGTAACTCACAATTACACATCCTAAATTTTGCAATAAAGAAAACAAATACAAATAAGGTCTATAATAACAGAAATACATCGATACAATCCTGAAAACGTTGGGGATGATTGTACCCTAAAAACAACCTAGGATCGGGTGCCTCACTGTTGGATATACATGTGGTGTCAGAAAAAGATGTGGTGGGAGCAGATGGATTGGAGAGTTCTGGTTGAAAAGATGTGGTGGGAGCAGATGGATTGGAGAGTTCTGATTGACGGAGTTCAGATTCCAATTGTTTTCCCCTTGTTTGTCGAGAAGCCAATTCTGATGTATTCTCAACATCAGGCCGGGAATAATAGCTGCCAAGTTGCTGTTTTAGAAAACGTCCACCAGATCCCCTCACCCTCTATACTGCATGGAGATGCCGATATTCGTGAAGATATGGCTGCAAATAAGTGAGATTGTGAGACTCCTCAAACAAAATGAGTCACTATAAACAGAAAATCGGTTTGGAGGACAATGGAGCCTGGTGGGTGTCATGTCAATGCCCACTAACTTCCAATCATGATAAGCAATATAATTCAGTATATTTTTATTCAATGTATTTCAGCATAGTGTTATGGGAACAAAGTAACAATGGGGTATTATGGTTATAGAATCGAGTTTTAAAGAGAAATATCATGATAGCTGAACCCGTCTTACTCTGCCTACATAGCCATATATCTATAGCGGTATAGCCTATATGAACCAAGTAAATCACAGTCGGGTCTGTTGTTTCTCTCATTTTTGGCACTGTCTATGGGTTTGTTTGTCAACACAATCACCCACAACTTGAATGTACATACCTTACGAGGTTTAACAAGTCTGTTTTGAGCTTCAAGTTTGGCACAGGTTTGTCTATGTATGAGGATACCATGGTATTGTTTAACATCGACAAAGATGGGTTCTGTTCCGCAACTTCAAGAGGTAGCGGAACTCGTGTAGGATTACCCACCATATCAGGACGCATCTGCTTAAGTTCCAATGAGAAATATGTCAGCAAAAGAAAGTTTACCACAGTAACAACAAACCGTGTATGTGGTTACACAATCAAACAAAATAGGTAAAAGGATCTCACTCCATCTTATGCTACAACATAAAGCAACTGCAGTGGCATTCTAAATTGGCTTGTCTAATTCACAATTACACATCCTAGATGCATGTGTAATCCGTAATTACACATCCTTAAATGCATGTGTAATTATTAATCACACATCTTAAATGCATATATAATACGCAATTACACATCCTTAAATGCATGTGTAATTATTAATCACACATCGTAAATGCATATATAATACGCAATTACACATCCTTAAATGCATGTGTAATCAACATTTACCCACTTCTATCTCTTCGGTTTGAAGAAATATCCTGGATAGCCTTAAAGATATCTGGGGTAAATATGCACACACCACAATTACTTCGATCACTCACCTGAAAACACATAAAGAAATTAAAAGATTATGTGGAGAACGAAGGAAACATAAACCAACCACTTTGAAACAATATCACTTGATATATATTCTAAAAGTTTAGCTAATTGTATGGGCTTGTACATACAAAATTCTCGGGTTTCTCCGTGTAGTGCAGAAGTTCATTGGTTGTTGTATCAGCCACCAATTCGCCAAACTTACTCGCTGACTCAGCCGAAACCTGCAACAAGAGAAGTGAAGCATCATGAGTATCATAATGAATTATAAAATGATTAAAACTCATTTTCCAAAAGGAATTAGTTCATGCCTGCATTTATCACCTTGCTTACTAAAATTGTTCCTATTCCACATAACTCTTATGAACATCTGCAAATTTTGATCGGATATAAGATGACCTTATTAGCAAAAGAAAAAGAAAAACAAAGGAACCATTAGGTTGTAAAAATGATAGCAAAACCTACCAAGCATTTCTGTCAATGGAAAACTAGATCAAACATCACAATTCAATAGAAAGATATAAGACTGCCATAACAAATAACAACAACGAAAATAAGTATTTACTGAAGCAGATCCAATTAAAACAACAAAGATTTTCTGGCAATCCAAAACTGTTGTAACCAGACAAGAACGAAAAAGTGATCTATCTAAACTCATGAAGCCAACACAAAAAAAAACCCATATTTAATCTCAATTTACAATATACATATAGAAAAGAGTTGAAGATTCAAACCGGGCTCTCATCCATGATACGATCTCTAAAGTTGTAGATACCACCAGCTGAACCATGTGGCTTGTATTCTATCAAGTATCTACACCATTAACCACCACAACACGAAAAATAATAAGATCCAAATGTTTAAACGCTACTGCAAATTCAGAAGAAAACTAGTTTAATCATACCTAAAAAAAACTGTGTTTAGTAATTACCTGACTGGAATTTTTGAATTCATTAGAGATGGAAGATACATAGAGCGTGAATTCTCTTTCTTCATAAAATCCAATCAAATAAATTTGCACCAAATTTGGGATCTAAAACACAACAATCCAGTCAGATATAATTTTAAAGTTCAGTCACTTCTACTATTGAAATCTGAGTTACTCTTTTACAAGCTGAAATTGGATGATGAACCATTGGCTGGCCAGCCAATGGAAACAATGGTTTCGGAGCGTTCAACGATAACGGTCGAAACCTTGTTCCTGCAACAAATTAAACTTTGTTAATCTCCATCATTCAATCAATATACTTAGCTCATTTCTCCATTATAGAAAACAAAAAACAACCTAACTAGGAACATAAGAAATCAACAATTGCAGATTTCTTACAATATATGGTAGAATAAACTGAAATCATCTAATTAACTGTGATCACCACCACCACCACTATTTTCTCGAAAACGATCATTATGCATATAAAAAACACCAACATCAGAAACTCAAAATGGTTCATCCTCTTTCTTCTCACCTTCTCTTTCAATTTATCCATTATTCTTCAACCTCCCGATCACCATTATCACCACCACCATTATCAAAAATCAACACTATAAAATCAAAATTGAAATAAGAAGAAAAAAATTGAACCTAAACAACAACAACAATAACAAACAAAATGTACCTAGATTCAAAATGCGAGAATCGATTGATTCAAGAAAAATCATGTTGTTCTCCTCCTCCGATCTGAATAGAATCAATTAAAACAAAAATCAAAAGCTAATCAAACTAAGAAAAGAGAATTAAGAATGAGGAATACCTATTGAATCAAATCAAAAACATTACCTGAAGTAGCTTCTAAAACAAAAATAAAATCAAAACATAAATAAAAGAGAATGAAGAATGATTCAAACAATACCCGAGATATCTTCGAAACAACTGTAATAACTAGATAAAATCAACGAAGATCAAACCGATTGATTGAATTCAGTCAATTGATTGATTGAGCTACTGTGTTTGTTGGTTCGTAGATTCAACGACGAAATTAATTGGATCTATGAGATTTAGTTGATGGTGAAGAAAAGAAAACCCTAAAAAAAATTTGGTGCTCTGAGATTCAATTTGAAAACATAAATCGAAATGAATGATTTTTTCTTCTTCTGTTTCTCAAGATAACAAATTTATAGAAGGCTAATTTTGGTATTTATTTTTTAATGACGTCATCAGTAAGGGAAAATTCAAAATAAAGCCCTAATACT
This sequence comes from Papaver californicum, assembly GCA_023531435.1. Lineage (NCBI taxonomy): Eukaryota > Viridiplantae > Streptophyta > Magnoliopsida > Ranunculales > Papaveraceae > Papaver > Papaver californicum. The sequence goes on from JAJJMC010012129.1 coordinate 4,541,631, forward strand.
AAAAATATTGGGCCTAAGAATAGCAAAATCTTAAAAATATGGGTTAGGAGTGAAGGATCCGTTTTGAGGGGTTTTATAATGCACAACCCATATAATATGAGGTTGGTGGTAGTTTTCACAACAGGAATGTACTATATACTAGACAATGGTTCTTTCCCTGGATTTTGTTAGAACTTTGTTTTTCGGTTTTGAAATATGGATATCCCGATAGTATACTATATTGCTCTCTAATCACATGTGATATCACTGGTATGTCCCAAATTTCTGATAGTTTACGAGGTAAATTTTTACTTTTTTTTAATACATAAACATTTATGGATATGTAGCCTTGAATCTAGAATCTCAACGTCATAGATTAACGAAACCACATATTCAAATTTAAGTCATGTTGAGAATATCAACCATATTGAAAAGTAGGGGAAGAGAAATCACACTGGGAAACTTTTTCCAGCTAAGAATATCAATCAAAAGGAAAACTGGGTCCAAGTCAGAGGTTTACCATCAAAATGGTGGAACGGAGATATTTTTACCTTTGATGGTAATGATCTAGTTGATTTGATTTTAATTTCAATGGAAACTCTATATTTAAATGTTTAAAGGGAAATTCACTACTTCATAATTGCAGTTGGATGAGATTTCAGGTTCATTATGGGTGGTGTTGGCGATATAGATGAGAAGGGAGATGATGGTGCTGACCATTGAATGTGATATGAAATATTCTCCTGAGATCGTGCAATCGAGAATACAAATCCTAATATTTTTGAAATTACAAACACAGTCAATTCCACGCGAATCTCTGGGAATTTCAAAGGAGAAGATTACAGGTGGAGATGGTGAGGTGGATGGTTATGTGGATGACCCAAATCTGAGATGGATGGCCTAGTAAAAGGTGTTGTAAACACCTAATTTGGATATTATTTATTTATGTTTTTTTTTGTTAACTTTATCGTATTAGTGTATATTATGCTTGTTCTCTAGTTTGTACGTGTTTTGGAGTCATTTAAAGTGAAAGAAGAAGAATCTAAATATAAGGGAAAAATCGGCATTTCACGTGCAAGTGCTATCGACAACTCAGAGAAGGATAAGGGGCATTACTAAAGGCATGCGCAACTCAGATCGTGGTTTTCTATTAATTTGCACTGGAAATTATTAAAGGGAACCTCTTTCTGTGCAGACATGTATCTAAGAAATGAATGCCTAAATCCTTTTTCTTATACCCTAAGGCGATTTCTTATGGAGAAAATGAGTAGGATGATGTTGACCCAAAACCATGGTAAAAGTGTGGCAAAATCTTTCGTTCACCCTCTTTCTCTTTGAAAGCCGGGAAGAGAGGAGGGAAGCAAAACTTAGGTGAGGATTGAAGTCTTGTCGGAAAAATTAGAAAGTGAGGTTTTAATCTCGATTATTCACTTTTTATTAAAAAATCTAATAAAATATATTTTTATCATATTTTGACCCCTTTTATTATTTTACATAAATTCCTTTTTCCTTCCCGCACCAGAACAGGTAAAGATTTCCTTCCGCCTACGTGGCAGCACTGTACAAGCCCCTAAGGACACCTTCTGTAAAAAAATGGTTAATTGGACTTTGGTACTTGGGTTTTGTCCAACATTAAGGTTTGGTCTAACTTTTGACCAACTTAGAGTTTGGTACATGAAATAGGCGTTGACCCATGTTGACTGTTATGACCAGACTTTAATTAAATTTATAGAATAAAAATAATGAGTGTACAATTATACCCATAAAGTGGCCCTAAAATCCAATGAATATGATATAACAAATAAACCTACGGTCCTGATTAGATTCCCGTGACCTAATCCATTCATTTTCTACTACTTCTTCCACTCACCAATTCAACCATCTTTTTCCGCTTACCAACTGAACAAGTACCACCCATCAACTGAAGCTACTACTGAAGAAAAATCTCTTCCAGCTAAAACATTATTTCTTTATTGCTCGCTGGCTTCTCAATGTTACATAATCACAACTTGTTCCCTAGTTTCACAACATCAACCTCATCGAAACAACACCAGATCTGTTAAGAAATCACTCATCACCGCAAGAGCCCTCTTTCTTCTCGGCTAAACCCTTGTACAATCTTCTTTACAACAGCAGCGACAACCACAAATTCAGACCCATTCTCAGATTTCTCGATTACCAACTGCAAACCCATTTTCCATTTTAGTTCGAACCCTAACTCATCTCAAACCTAACAGTGCCTCCATCTCTCTGTAATTTCTTCACACTCGCACCATCATTCTTTATTCTTCTTATTTCAGATCATATCTCTCTCACAATATGTTTTTATGTGTCTGCAACTAATTTTGATTGAAGCTTATACACATAATTGAATTATCTTAATTTTGAGTTTTGATGATTGTTTTGATCGATGAATGAATTGAAATGGGATTTAATCCATTCATTTCCTAAATTTCAGTTTCAGTTTGATATTGAATATGACTAATTTTTATTTCAATCAAAATTAGGGTTAATGATTTGGGGAAGAAGAAGAAACAAAGTTCGAGTTATCTCTGAGTCTTCTCAAATTCGGGTTTGTGGTTAAGTTTGTTGTCAAATTCGAGTTGTCTCTGGCTCAAGATTGAGCAGCAGAATGAATTGTGAATGAATGTATTAAATCTTGCAGGGAATGACCCATTAGAATGACCTAAAATTGGCCGGAAAAGAGACAAAAAGCAAAGGGAATTCTGCCGGATTTTCAGTCCAGTCGAGTCGACTCACTGACTGATCCAACTAAATTGATATGAAAATATTTATAATATGAAGGGTATAATAGTAAATTTATCAATATTTAATTTTTATTTAATTTTTTTAATAAATTATTAAACAAAAGTCAAGACTTAACTTAGTCAACACGGATCAACGTCTATTTCAGGTACCAAACTCTAAATTGGTCAAAAATTAGACTAAACTCAAATGTTGGATAAAACCCAAGTACCAAAGTCCACTTAACCCGTAAAAAAATAGCCTAAAAGCCCATGCTGCCTTGTGGAACCAAAAGCAAGTATTCAACCCCCAGAACCAAAACAAAAATGAGTAATAAGAAGAGAGAAGGTTGTGATAAACATGGGAATCGGGATGGTGCACAACAATCATGACTCCCGCCAAATGTAGTTAATCTCGGATCCCGGTCTCGTCGCTGCCGGGACCTTGACACCTTGATAACGATATCTTGGAGAGATTATCAGCGAAATCTCGGAATAACTTCCAAATCTTATATCCAAATTTTATATACATGTAAATGTTAGAGCTATTGCAAATATAATACATAAATAGAAATTTTAAGAAAGGAAAATAGATAATCAGTTAAAAAAAAAACAACAACCATACTTTAAGTTCTAAGTTCTAAGTTCAAAAACAAAAATAAACACCGCTTTCAAAGTTCCAAAAATCCAGCATACAAACTGCATATAGAACCACAGATAGTAATACAGTACAGGAAACAGAACAAGAATGTTGAGAACCACAAACAGGAAACATGAAACAAAAAACAGAACAAGACTTTAAGGTTCTGCAAATATACAAGCCCTACCCAAACCTTCCGTCTATCTTAAACACTGCTTGTAAATTGACCTTCCAGTTCATAAGAAGCTGATAATAGATACAATCACAACCATTATCTGCTCTCTAGAAGACTTCTGAAAACTTAACACCACATTCCACTAGAACCGACTACCAAAATACAAGCAAAACAACTCATTACATATAATTAGCTAGACTGGAACTTCTCTAATACATGTTGCTAGTTCCAAGTTGACAACATTACGGTATAAAGTTCAAACTGCTCCCACTATAGTAAACTACATATGCAATGTCCCTCACAAACCAATCACATTGCCTTGCCACTGACCAGACAATGTGATTGGTTGGAGTGATGCTTCAGGTGGGCAAACTGCGTTATCAATCTACTGGCAATGCACTTAAAGGTGCCATTTTTATCAATCCACTCAATACTGTCTTTCTTTTGTTATCAACTAATACGAAATTCTTGTTGACTTCTTACTGTCATATCAAGTCCCTTTAGAAAGTGAAGGTGTCACTCCATTAACCATTTCAGTTTCAGTCACATACTTCAAATTTTACTAATTTAGTGATAGAATTTGTGCAATAGAATTATATTTTTCCATTGACAATGAATTAACATTTCAAGTAGTCCCCGAATATACCTTTTGGGCCTGCAAACATTGTACCTAATCAATTACCATAAGCTGTTGTTGTTGAGCCAAACAAGCTGATACTAGCTTATTGACAACAACTATAGTCTTAGCATGTGAATTGAAGGAGGTGATTAAATAGATTGTGTATAAACGCTGAAAAGAGAAAGATCCTAAAATTCTGTCTTTCCTTATGTGAGATTTGTATAAATACTTATTGGTTGGTTTTTGAACCTGTTGTCCCCGTGCAGGGATCTCTTCCAAGATTCTGAATCTGGTAGCACCTACCACATCAAAACATTCACACAATCATTTTAGGCAATCACGACCTGCAAGTGTAATGAAAATGGCCAATGCAAACTATGGGGAACCTGAGGAGTTCAAATTGAGCTTTATGAAGAGATCTTTTAGTATTCATGCTTGCCAGTTTAAAAGTTTTAATAGCCCAAAAACATATGTTAGTCTGTTTACAAAACATCTATAGAATTTTATGAAGACCCATTACTCTAAAACCTTAAATAAACAAAAACCCCTGATCAAAACCTCATTAAAATCCAAAAACTACAATCAAATTAAAACCAGAACTAACCTGCTGATCTTGATGAAGGGCTAGAGCTATGTTTCTGTCATCGAATAATTCCTGTCAATCTTGAGCTATGTTCTCTGCCACTAGCCACTAATTCCTGTCAATCTGAAACCCTAGGAGAAGATTAAAAGCATTCTCAAAAACAGATGCAAAAAAGTAAAGAAGATGAGATTAGATTTCTTCTGTTTTTAAGAATGAATCGAGAGATAAAGATTGACATGGACCGTTGGATTCGTCAATCAATCTGAAACCGTTAGATTAGAATAATAAATACCCATTTTACCTTAGACTCGGTGACTCGTCACGGCCGAGATACGGGTAGTTCGGCCGATATTTACGTTCAAATCTCGATCAGCAAAATCTCGAATATCATCAAGGTATTCTTCCGATACCGTTATCTCGGCCGTAACGGCCGAGATTGACTACATTGTTCCCACCCACTCTTTGAAAATACCCGTCCCCTCGGCGCTGTCGTCCTTAAAATATCTATTCTTTACTAAAAAAGTACTCCACTTTACAACACGAGTCAACCCGACTCATTTTATGGTCAAAAAATAAACACGATACTCATCATTCCTAACCGAGTTGGCTACAAAAGTAAAGTCGGAGACAGAGAGAGTGAGGACAGAACAGAACTGAACAAATGGTTTCCATGGTTTCATCCTCTTCACTAAAATCTAGCCATAAAAATTATTCCTACACTCATTTCCAGAACAACAACAAAGGGTCTTCACGAATTTCTTACATCATCTTTTCTAATCAAGAAACCAATATTGAACCAAACAAGCAATTGGGTCGTAGGTAAGAATTCTCTTTTGTCAACACTCTTTTGTGATATTCAATTTCACTCATGGAGAACTAAATTTCATTATAATCTGTTACTGAAGACAAATTATACTGAGGACAAGTGAGATTGCTGTACTTGGAGCAATCTTCCATTTCAGTGGGAAAAAACCTAACTATTTGGGTGTACAGAAGAATCCACATGCACTGGCACTTTGTCCAGCTACTAATAACTGTATTTCAACTTCTGAAGATGTTAGTGATCTTACTCATTATGCTCCACCATGGTAATTGCTCAAACCTCACATTAACCATGTATTCCTAGTCTTACATTTGCTTTACTAATTCATGATGTTAATTTTGGTTATTAGGAGTTATAATCCTGAAAATGGAAGACGGAACAAAAAACCTGTCAGTAGAGAAGAGGCCATGAACGAGCTTATCTATGAATTTCCTTCTCATTCGTCCTTTTTTTTTGGTGTACTAAGAAATTCACATGAACCCATCAAGTAATTCTACGTCCTACAGAAGTATTCTTGCTTCCTGAGGGCTCGTTTACGCCTTTGGACCAATAAAGCCACATCCAAACACAGCATGAATGAGTTTAAGAATTGTAGAATGTTAGAGGTACTGAAATGTTGGATGTCAGACATTCTTGGGCACATGATGATTTAGATGAGCTTCAGGTATAGCTGAAAGCCTTTCATATCATACTTGCTGATGCAACATAGGCCGAGTAGCTGCCACTGCCAAATTATGTGATCAGTACACTGAGAGAACCAGATAATATTTACATTACTGTTATAGGATCATGTCAAGCCTGGGACTTCGACAACAAAGCTGGTTAAGCACCCCAGCTTAGGTCTTCTAAACAATACCACAGAAGCTTGAAACTCAAACAATTGAAGAGTAACCAAGGTGTCACTTGTGCAGATAAAATCGAAGAAACCAGACAACTTTACACCAAGGATCATGGAGAAGAAAGATGATTATATACGCGTCGAGTATGAGAGCCCAATCATGGTGGTACAATTAACTTTTAATTTCAAACTTACTTTTTTACTGAATTTCTTTTCAGTCTGATGAATAATGGCAAGTTGCATATATTACAGTTTGTTGATGGTGTGGAGTTTTGGTTCCCACCTGGAAAGAACTCAACAGTTGAATATCGATCTTCTCGGTTCGAAAACTTTGATTCCGAAGTCAACAAGAAAAGAATCAAGGTAAACACAAGGCCGAAAACCATTTTCTCTCCTAGTTTACAGGCGTTCTGAATTTTACTTTGGTGAAGTTATCAAGCAATGTACAGATTTCTAATTCTCTTTTTATGTATCAGGCACTTAGGGTGGAATTGGAGAAGAAAGGATGGGCATCTGCGGGAACCTTCTAAGAAATTCTACTTCCAAGGGCAGCAGTGAAAATTACATTTCACACATGGAATTCTCAAAAGCATTGTTTCTAGGAGAACTCATTTAGTTATGAGTTGAGTTACTGCCAGTCTGCCATACACATGTACCAAAGATTACAAACAATTAAAATAAAAAAAATTATTTTCTTTTATGGTATATTTGACATGCTGGGGATGGTAGATGATGGTGGGATTAGGCAAACCCAAGCGGCAGCTTATGGGTCTGAGCAAGAAAAAATAAATGGCATGGACATCTCATAAGACAACCTACAAAGGAATTCCTTAGATATAAATATGCAAGCAACAAAATCCAATACATAATGCAACTCTTAAACTCTGTTTCTGGGAAGACATACTGTCTAGGACAGCCTTTCCCATAACACTAATAAAAGAGCTGGAAGTTCAGCAGAAATTTGTTACTTAGAAAAGATAATCTATGGCAGTTAATCGTAGCAGTTACAGAAACCGCCAAAACAGTTCAATCACAGCAGTTTCTTGTGCTCCAGATTCCACAACAAAAGGAACATCAGCAGGGCAGACATACTAATCTTTCCTGAGCTCAACGTACTCGGTTCTGGTACCTGCTGCGTTTACGATCATTATTTCAACCTTGTCTCCCTGTACACCATACATTAAAATGTTAAACATGAGGCGGGAAGTAGGGAAAACAGACTGAACACATTTACTGCATGTGCTCTTGATGTGTCTTCTACTAATATATTTGTGATCAAATTGGTCTAGAAAGCAGAGGATCCTATACGTTCCCCAGAGTAGTTCATTTTACTCGTATTTGATCACCAAGAAACTAGTTAACCGAACTCATTTCAGCTCCATGATTTTCTTCATGCATAATTCAACAAACTGGAACTTCCAAGTTTCAACTTATATAACGTCTACAACTATACAACTACCTGACACTTTAATCTTCAAGGGGGGTTGATTTCACATTCATCGATAAGTTATGAACAAGAAAGTTTGTGTTTTGTGACAAATATGATTTCTTGCAACAATCCCAGACTAGGTTTTAAGAGTTCAGTCAGGAATATGAAGAATACAAAGCAACTGAAAACTTACGGTGTAAATATCTCTTTCAGTGGCAGATGCAAAAACATCTTTAACCAAATCAATTGCTTCTGTTTCTGATAATGGAGTCACAGCATCCTGTACATTTAGGTCATATTCTAGTTTCTCAATTATACAAGATATAAAACTGAAAAACTGAAATTGATACTGAAACCCATAATGCGAACCAAAGACATACCCGGGCAGGTAACAAAAGAGGGCTGGGAGACTTCAGTTGATTATCCAAAACAGGCATGATAAGAGTAGAACCGGAACCTTGGGCGCTGAATCCAACCCTCTCATAGGATCCCACGGCATCATAAGTGTAAACGCAACCCTTTCCTGAAAATTCCTTCGAAAGAAGTTTAGAATTGTAGAGGAAGTACTTAGGAATGAGGATGTCAAAAATTCAGGTTTCAGCTGATACACCCTCACCTTCATTATCAAGGCCACCTAAGACGTTGAAAGCATAGTAAGGAAAGAAACGTTTGTAGTAGAGGGTATTGGAGAGCAGCTGCCCCATGGCAGGGCAGCTCACCTGCTTCCCATGTTGGTGCTGATAGATCTGAACCAAGAAGATATAGATGAAGCAGAAATTAGTATATACATATAAACTATAAACAAGAACAATCAATCTCGGAAAAAACTACATGTCATTCTTTGAGTGCTTGGTTTTGAATACACTGAATATGGTCTAGATTATTATAATTTAGGTAAATGTTAGTAACTATAAATACATAACCATAACTAACATACCAGAGTTGAGGTATATAGCATAGCAGGACACGCCGTAACTCAAAATAACATAGCCATATATACAATTTCATAATTTATGTTTGAAAAGATCGACTTTGGTGACAGACTGAAAGTCCATTTTCAATACTGACTTCTTTTTTCGATAACCGAGATATTTTTCTCAATGTAACCCATATCATAACAAAACAAATATGCAGAATTTAGTGAAGAAAATCACCATGTACTTCTTTTAACCAGTAAATATACCTGGATATCATTAACTCTCTAAATCAAAAACACCAGGGACACTACTTACGGTTGACAAATTGAAAGGTCGTATCCATTGGTTGGTAAAAGAACAGGTATGACCTCAGTTATTGTACATTCCCTACCATATCCAGCATGGATTCTAATAGTTTTTAAACAAACAACTCTACCAACCCTATCTGTAAACCCTTACAACAAAATACTTACAGAATTGGGTTGAAAAATGTTTAGAGTAAAAATGGAAACCAGGTGAATGAAGTAAATTTTTTAGGGAAGACAAATCTAGTTGTCTAATCAGCATATTACTATCTACGCGAACAACATAATGAAGAGTGTCACCAATACGGCAATACCTAACTAAAGCCAATAACCAAAACCTAAGGTAACCCGTCTACCAGGGTCCAAGAACATTTATGATTTGAGAACATAAGAGTGAATCATTGAAAGAGGAACACACTGCAATGCATTCATAATCTTTCTGTATTGACCATGTAACAAATATTTATGCTTGCCTATGAGCATACTTCCAAACTCAATCACTCAACAAAACCTTTACTAATAACAGAAACAAAGAAATAGCATAACCAATAAAAATAACAAACACTTTCACTAATCGTAACACATAGTTAAGAGTTACAACTAACCAAGTGCTTTGCAGACAAGGCTTTCTGCAGAGCTTTCACATCTGCCTGAAATCCCCCTGATGCCATTATACATTTATCCGCCCTACAATTTCACCATAATTCAAGAAGTTCAGCTACAATACCCAACCCATCTCTAATTGAGTTCAAAGAAAAACAAGTATTTTTCAACTAAGATTTAGACCATGAAATAACAAGTAAATAAAATTAGGGCTAAATTTTAAAATAAACAAAATCTAGGGTTTATAAAAAATCACAGAGAGAGAGAGTAAGCATCATACAGTTTGCAAAGTTTGGAGTAATCTCGTGTAAGAATACTGTAACCAGTTGACATTCTAGTATCTGCTGCAATGACACAGTAATCTGCTCCTGCGATCGCAACACAAGTTCTGGAATAACAACCGAAAATACAACAATCAGAAATCAGAGCTAAGTGAGGTCAGTAAAAATTACAGAAAGAAGTGAGATTGAGATGAAGAACTAACCCTCCATTCATGTCATAAGGATCAAATCGCTGTTGTTTGTGAGCCATGGCTAGATCGAGAGTACAGAGAGAAGGTGAAGAAGAACTAGAGCAGGACTTGGGTTTTTGATTTTGTGTTTCGGGGGAGCTTTGTTTTTAGTTTGTTCTGGGCTTTTTCTTTCAACTCAAGAAAACATGTCTTGAGCGACTGTGCAGGATTTAATATCTGTTTATGCAGAATTTTGAGGAGTGACCTGACACATAAGTAGGTGATATGGCATCATATTGACAGTCAATCTGGATGACCAAATTACAGTATCGTATGAAGTCAGACTTTAATGAATCAAATCTAGATAAGTCAGATGATCTAAGATGATTTAAGATAAAGACGATTTATTATTATTATTATTATTATTATTATTATATATAATTTTAGAATTTTTTTCTATTGTAATAAAAAGCTGAATAAAAAACTTTTGACCTCATCTAAAAAGAATTTAGACCAATAAAAATTTATAAAATAACATCTATAACCGTATGAAAATATTTTATCTCTTTTTTCATTAAAAATAGTTCAATAGAAAATTATTGAAGAAAATTTTGACCAATAAAAAATCAATGACCTTTGTCCCCTTTCACATGTATTTTTTTACTCACTTTTAATCACAAAAACCCTCAATCGCTCCTTTTACAACCCTAATCGCCTCTCTTCCCCTCTTTCTATTTTACAACCCTAATTTCCTTTTCTCCCGTTTTATTCAACATGACTCTAGATCAATGTAGTTAATTTCGGATCTCGGCCTCGTCTCGGCCGAGACCTTGACACCTTGATAACAATATCTCAGGGAGATTATCGGCGAAATAGAGTCCCAAATATTATATCCAAATTTTATACATGTGAATGCCAAGAATTAACTATATTTTTGTTGATTTATTACCAAGAATCTTAACAACCAAACTTTAAGAAGGGATCATATTAGTATATTACAATTCTAAGTTCAAAGTTCCAAAAATCTAGATTAAACAACAAGCATATACCTTGAATATCGGGCGAATCTCGACCGTATCGGCCGATACGGCAATATTTTGAAAATTCGTCGCGCTTTTGAAGCGATACCTTGAATATAGCCGTTATCGCGGCCGTAACGGCCAATATTGACCACGTAGTTCTAGATTATGTAATGTGTCTTTGATTATTATTCTGATGTAAACCATTTGTTTTATCTAACTGATAATCTAATAAAAAACTTTTTTGTTTACAGGAGAAACAAGAAAAGAAAGCGCATAAGAGCTGCAAGAATTTATCTTTTAATGGTATGGTTTTTATCTCTTCCCTCCTAACTGCTATGGGTTTTTAAAACTTATCTTATTATTATTATGTTAGATTAGATAGTAAAAGAAAAATATTTCAGTGATATCAAAATATACTTTTGTATTTATTTGTTTGTTATTCTTAGATTTACTGTCAATCTTAATTTTACAATTCCTTCTTCTTTCAACAGACAAACAAGGAATATGATGAATAGCAAATTGTAACTCCATGGGAATGGAGGAATTGACAATGACAAACTCATAGATAAATTTGGTTGTCAACATATGCATGCATGTCCCGCCCATGTATTTATACAACGGGTCTTCTTCTTTGCTCATAGGTACTTGATTTCAGTTCTGTATTTGCAATTTAATTTAAGTTTCAAAGTTTTCTTAATTCTGAGCTTTGATTTGTTTTTGTTTTTTCCCATTAGTCAATTTATGAATTAAGTAATTTCAGCCTTCAATTGATTGTATACATATTAACTTACATTATCTTGATGTTCCTTATGTGTGTGCACTGTTATACAATTCCTTCTTCTTACAACAGACAAACAAGGAAGATGATGAATAGCAAATTGTAACTCCATGGAAAGGGAGGAATTGACTATGACAAACTCATGAATAAATTTGGTTGTCAACATCTTCCTGCATGTCCGCCCATGTATTTCTACATCGGGTCTTCTTCTTTGCTTACTTGATCCCAGTTCTGTATTTGAAATTTAATTTTGAGGTTCAAAGTTTTCTTAATTCTAAGCTTTAATTTGTTTTTGTTTTTTCCCATTAGTCGATTTGTGAATTAAGTAATTGCAGCCTTCAATTGATTGTATACATATTAGCTTACATTATCTTGAGGTTCCTTATGTGTGTGCATTGTTACGCAATAGTCCGGTAAAGCATTGAATGAATTTATGTTTGGATGGGTGAGTTTTAGATGTTCAATGTAAGTTCGGCATCACATTTTTATCGCCAATATGTTTGAAGATTGACTGACTATATCGTTATAAGGTAGATAACTTGACATACTTTTTCTTTTGATCGGAAAAAGAGGATATTCATTGAAAAGAAAAGGTACTTAAGAGAGGTACCTCAACCCAATGAATACAAAAGTGAGCAAAAACAACTATAAACCGTTAAGACCGGTATTGAAGTGTAAAGACAAAATCAAGAGAAGCGAAATAAGGAATCCTAAAGAGCGATCACCATATTTGCCGTTAGGCCTAACATCCTTGTGTTTGATTCGGCCCAAAAGAATGCTTGAAGTTTAACGTTTCTAATGAGGGTTACCAAAATTCTCGTTTTGTTTTCAAATACTCTTGCATTTCGCTCTTTCCATATGCACCACCATATTGCGACCGGTATGTTGTTCCATATTCGACTAAGTCTTTCGTCTCCCCAATTAAAGCTCAAAGATTTAACATTCGTGGTGACATTCGAGTATAAGTCCAACGACTACTAAATCCTTCCGCAAAGTAATCCCAAATTCTCCGGGTCCTCTAACAATCATAAAATAGATGCAAGCTATTTTCATCCTCTTCCCCACAAAGCAACATAAGCTAGAAACATCCATACCCCTTCTTCGTAATTTATCCTTTGTCATTATCCTATCATGAGAGAGTAGCCAAAGAAAAAAATTGATTTTGTGAGGATATTTACGGTTCCATATGACGTCGGTTGAGAAAGTAGACTCATCTTGATCTTCTTCGTTCCTAACACCATCCTTGACCGTGTAATGGCCATGATCATTTCCGACCCAAAAACGGCTATCCGGGACGCCTTCTTGAATAGAGATGGAAGAAAGAAGATTTGATATGGATAAAATTTCACTTGAAACGGTTTGATAGTATCTTTGTCTAGACATAAACCTCCATCTCAAGCCACCATCAACCACTTCATACATGCTTGCCACCACAAACTCCTTAGTCCTTGAAGCATTGTAAGCCAAAGGAAACAAATCACATAATCTACCTTCACCGAGCCAATAATCTTCCCAAAATCTAGTTTCCTTGCCCGCATCTATCTTAAATCTAATATTTTTGTTGAAGTTCTTGAGCTCTTTATAAATATTATACCAAAAGCTCCCACCTTCTGATCCTTTTGGTTGGAGGGTTTCCCATCCGGAAGTAGTTTCGCCAAATTTTTCAACTATAATCTTCCTCCACAACGAGTCTTTCTCTATGCCAAAGCGCCACCACCATTTTTGTAACAAAGCCGAATTCACTTGCTTGGTTCTTCTTATGCCAATGCCACATTTATTATTTGGTTTTGAAACCAAAGTCCAACCAATATTGTGTATTCTTTTCTTATTTTGGCCATCATCCCATAAGAAGTTTCTCACCAATTTATCAATTTTCTTCGTTATGGAGCATGGAGCAAGAAAAATGGAGAGGAAGTAAATTGGTAAACTAGCTAGAACACTTTTGATGAGGGTTAGCTTACCTCCTTTTGCTATTGATTTTCCGTGCCAAGAAGTAATTCTTTTCGAGCAAATTTCGAGAGTATTTTCCCATTCTTGAGTACCTCCTACCTTATCTCCCAAAGGAAGACCAAGATAAATACTAGGAAAGCTAGCATACTTGCAACCCAACATGTTCGTAAAATTTTCAACTCCCTCTTCGACCGCGACCCCGTATAAGCTACTCTTGGTGAAATTTATTTTCAAACCCGAAGTTAGTTCGAAGCAAAGAAGTAAATAACGGAGGGCATCAACTTGTTTTGTCTTCGCCTCAAGAAAAATGATAGTATCATCGGCAAATTGCAAATGATTTATTTTTGTTCCCCCTTTCTTGACCGAAAAACCCGAAATTTGCTCGCAATCTTGAGCTTTGCTCAATATACAACTTAAAACTTCACCAAAGATAGTGAAAAGAAAAGAAGAGAGTGGGTCCCCTTGACGAAGACCCTTTTCACTACCGAAATTTCCATAAGACGATCCATTAACAAGAACCGAGAACTTGGGAAAGGATAAGCAATTTCTAATCCAAGCCCTCCAAACACCACCAAACCCCATTTTGTATAAAACTTTATTTAGGAAATTCCAATTCACATTATCAAAGGCTTTCTCAAAATCAACTTGACATACTTTTAATCCAGGTGCATATAATTTTCCCGTGATGGTTCTTTTAGCTATGCTAGCTGTGTGTGGTAGATTTATGATGTGTGTGTGTGGTGAACTTGCCAGACTCAGCGAATATAGCATAAATTCTGAGAGTCATAATGCCCAAAGAAGAATTGTCCCCTGATGTTGAGTATGACTGATGGTTATTTTGGAAGTGACTTAAAGGTTGCTTTTTTTTCACTCTGTTGCAATCGCAAGTATTTAATAGTCTCCGTTAATAAAATGACGGAGCACATAAATTATATCTGATATTTTACTTATATTTTTAGCATCTTTGTGTTACTGCGGCTTATTATCCCATACGAGAACTTCTCGAAAAGGAAAAGAAGGTTAGAAAACAAAAAACGGCAGTAGATAGGAATGGCTCTCTGGTCGTATGAAGACCATGACAATAGAGGCAGTTGGATAAGTATTTCAAAATCCATTTAACACACTCCCTCTCCCTTCTAAATGTGCATTGGAGGATGATATATTATCTGGAATCTTGGTAATTAGGTGACCTTCTTTCTCTTTGTTGATGATGGAGACGTGAATAAGAGTTCAGGTAAAATGAGTCATGGGAGAGACAATATGAGGTCCAGGTCCTGATCCTAGAGTTGGTCACACCATTGGAGGTGCGCCCTAACGTACCTTACGATTTGTAACTGATTCATCGGTTATCACCAGTCAAAAGTCTCAGATGTTTTACGTCCAGGTATGAAAAAGAATAGCCTTGGTGTTTTTTTTTTTGTTGATTTTGTTTAATAGATTTGATTCTAACTGATCGCTATTGCTTATCACCATTATTATTAACTCCAAAACACAACTTGATCTGGGATGATAATGTAAGTGAAGTGGTGTTTTTGTCATTAAATTTTGTTGTCTACTATCGTTACTACAACATACATTCAAGAAATTAATCATTTTTAAGGAAATGGAAGCAACTGTGGTTGATGGAACTGGCACGGAACGGGTCAAAATTGTGACAACCATTGGTGGAAGAAATGGTCAATCAAAACAGGTATAGTAGGGGGCTGGGAAGCAAATAAGCTGTAGAGCAGCAATCCTGAAGAAAATAAATAATATATTTTGATTGTTCTTCGAAGCTTAATTTTCCTTCGAAACATTCTGCTCAGTTTGAAAATGTTGGCAGTATACTGACATTTCAAATGGAAAAACAACCACACGCTAACAGCATTTATGTAGTTTTACCACAACGGTGAAAATATCAAAAGCACCAAGCAGTGTTAATGACGGATGAATTTCAATTCAATTTCAAGAAGTCTACTGAATGGAGAAGGAAGTTCTTTATTTCATATTTTGTGTGGGTACTTAGCCTATGACAAGCAAACTCACTGAAGCCTCAGAAGTTGCTGCGAGGAATTGATGCACAAATCAAAGGAGATTCCCGTCTTCATCATCAAAGACGATGTTCTCTCTCTGAAATGCCAAAGATGACGCTCATAAGAGGAGGATGCAGCTTCACTATTATCAATTCAAGGAATGAAGTCTTCTTTCTGCGCAACACACTCAAGTGATGATGTGCGCACAAGTGAGGATGTTAACAGTTCATAACTCAAGTGCAAGTGTCCGATCACCAAGTCTATACACATTTCTATGTGAAAGCGAGCAGCTACCTTCAACGCATTGTTTCCAAGGACGAAGCATCATGCACCATAGATGCATAAGATTCACAACTTAATACACATCACGCACAAAGGATACTCACACGCCAAAGCTCAATTTCATAGCCTAAGAGATGCAGGTACGCACCACAGTTCCAGAAGTGTCAATGATGGACACCCCATGAAGATCTCTGATCACCCCATGAATGCATCATAAACTTCTTTTCTAAAGCCAAAATTTCCTGATGGGAAACATTTTCGTGAAAGTAATCATCTCCGGACATGTCTGAGGAACAAATAAGCCAGTGCTCAGCGTTAAACTCATACCAGACACCAAGATGTATGATTCCTTCCGTAGACACCAGTGGGACCCTAAGCTATAATCGCAAAACACAAATAATGCTCCGCAAGAAATGCTTCGCAAATAATGTTCCGCAAGCTCAATCCCTGCAATTACTTCCGAGAAATGAAATTTTACAATACAGTCGAGATGATAGGTTCTCACAGGCATTGGCACGTATAAGAAAATATGCGACTGATGACACCTGACACAGGACCCGTTTCGAGATCACAAGTCCTCACAAGCATTAAACAAATATGTGTCAAATGACGCCTAATGCAAGGCCCTTCTCGAGATGACATGTTCATACACAGGCATTGGGTCGTATGTATAAATCTGCGTCAAATGACACCTGATACATGACCCATCTCGATTATCACTTTCAATTCTCACTTGAACAAAGTGACAAGAGAATTGCGGGACAAGATTCATACCGGTGACTGGATCTGGATGGAGAAATTTTACGGCATCCATAAAACTCACAATATCACAAAATCATATCACTTCTAAACCCTCAATGCAATCGTACAGTGATTTACGCTCATGCTAGGTACACTCCACTTCAGGAAGTACTCACAATCAGCAATACAATCCTACATCAATCTGGTTACGTATTAGGTAAAGCTATAAGCATAACCTCTCAAAGAAGATCCATGTCTATGAGTGTATGACTCTTGGATTCTTCGCTAGAAGGGGTACCTAACATGATAATCAATTGTTGTAATTCTCCGTATTAGGGGACTTTCGGGATCGTATCTTAATTTCTTCCTGGCCAAAGAGAAGTTAGATATGCAGTATTCCCATAATACAACCCAGGGTGCAAAAATTCCTTGCGGTTGATTACACTCATTCAATGAACAAACAATCAGTATATATATATATATATATATATATATCTATATACGAAATTTTGTTTTTCAGGGATAAAAACTCAAGGTAAAATGGAAATGCAATTACCACCAAATTATGATACGAACGAGACATGAAGTTATTTTCTTAAGAATTATTTTTCGAAATAACCTTAAGAAAAGGGGGGTAAATTGTGAGTACTAAAAATCTACTCTAACACGTGGCAACAACGATAATCGCTCAGCCTCTAAAATGATGGTCCGTAATACAAAAGAAGCAATACTAAGTGATATGTCTACAACACCAGCTCACATTAGCACAGCCTACCAACATCATTTCTTCCCGCAACGTCCCAGCAGCCATGCCAACTTAAGATTCGAACCCAACTTTGTAAAGCATGCACCACAAATCCACAGCAACAATCTCAAGCTATTTTGAATGGAGTCATTCCCGCTCCAATCAAGTTTGAATGACACCAAATTCACATTTCATTCCCGCAGCATCTTCATGATCCGCACCCAAATCATCCCCAAGCGAAGCCAATTCCCGCAATGCCAGTGCAAGCCCGCAACCTTAAGCTCAAGACCGAAGCCCATCATGGACCGCAGCCTAGGCCAGCACAAGCTCACATCAATATAGCCCACCAACTATTTCATCCTTCAAGCCCGCAGCAGAGAAGCATTTCATGACCATAGCCCATTATTGTCCGCAAGTTGTAGTAGGCCTCCCATGTTGTCCGCACCAAACGAAGAGAACACAATTTAAAGACTTGAAGTAAGCATTTGAACGGAGTCATTCCCGCTCAAAATTACATTTGCATTTTTAGCACCAAGTCCCGCACCAAGTTCCGCACCAATTGCCCGTGCCAATATTTACCCGCACCAACCTTTGTCTGTATCAAAATTGGATTGAGACCATTTGAAGATAAGATCAATAAGGACACGTGGCAGACTCTATCGACACATGGCGAAATGTGATGTATCTTCTTCAACACATGGCGAACCGTGGTGAATCTTCATTGACATGTGGAAAATGGGCATTTTGGTAAATGTCATCTCTTTTACCCTTTTAAATACAATTTTTGAGTGAGAGAGAAGAGGATTTTTCCCTTTTGGCTGATTTTTCTTCTGGTTCATTTCAACTGTAACCAAAACAAATCAATAAGAGTTTCAACTTCCATCACCCATGGACGTAGGTAAATCTTTGCCGAACCACGTTAATTCTTGTGTTGATTTTACTTTAGTTTTAGATTTCATTTCCATTTTAATTTTGTTTCTCTGTATCATTTCAAAGCTTCATTTCTACTGTATCATTTTGCACTTCAAAATGTCATTTCTAAATAACTTAAGTTTTTGGTTGTGGTGATCATAAAAATGGTAATCATATATACCTTAATAGGTCAACATGGCTCATTGATTGGAATGTGATAACCGGCCATATGATTAACAGTATATTACTGTAATATTGTAGAATTGCTTCCATGTAACTTAGTTCGTACCATGAAATTTAGTTTGTAGGTAATTGCATCAATGAAGTTGGAGAGCTGCTCGATCGGGATGACCAGACTTAGGTAGTTCAAACCATCTTCACTTGCATTTTTAGTCACCTAGGATGTTACCATGTTCGTTTGTTAAGTATTGATGTATGGTTTATTGAGTATTGATGTATGTTTTGTTGAGTATTTTAGGTTTTATTTCTTTAGTTAACTGAAATAGATTCAGATGATTGCAGACTGGGAGCTTGATAGGATATTGGGTTATTACGACAATCAACTAAATGGATATTATTATGATCCGAACTCGGGCTTCTAATACACGGACGCAATAGGTATTTCGTTTAATACATGGCTTTTTTTTTTTAATAAGAAAAAGAGGATATTCATTGAAAAGAGAAGGTACTTAAAAAGGGTACCTCAACCCAATGAATACAAAAGTGAGTAAAAACAATTATAAACCGTTAAGACCGGTATTGAAGTGTAAAGACAAAATCAAGAGAAACGAAATAAGGAATCCCAAAAAGCGGTCACCATATTTGCCGTTAGGCCTAACATCCTTGTGTTTGATACATGGCTTTTACATGATCTTATTTTTGTCTTTTTTCGCTTAATTTTGCATTTTATGTTTTTATGTGTCTTTCAATTTTAAGAGGGTCTTTGGCTAATGCTACGACTGTAAATGTACGAAATTGGGCAAGCCAAGATGAATCCCAGTTTGTCACTTGGTTTAGGTGTTGGATCTTCTGATTTATGCACCAACAAAGACTCACATGTAGCCACAAAAACTTCTCTTATTCAGAGCTATAGCGCATATTTTGTCGCTTCATTGGAAGGAAAATCTAAATTAGCGTTTGGAGGAAATAGGTTAATATCTTCTCTTTAGCTCATCAAAACAACTGGATTTTCATTTGATCATGTTGTTACTATACTTACTGTTATTTTAAACGGACAAAAAGAAATCGGTACATTTTGTATGTTCTTTTAAGCTTTATCTTTATATATAGACTAACGATAAACTCATTGTTCTAAGCTTAGCAACACTCTATATAGTCTGTACCGAATGTACCTTAGATATCCCTAAATACAGCATACAAAAAAAGCCAAATATAGTTATCCATTGTATCTTAGGTTCTCCTTATCTTATTCACCGATCAAACAATCTATTCAATGTTTCAGGGAAAGGAGAACCATAATCACACTATGGGGCGATGTTGCTTCCTAAATAACAGATGAGTTGCTGCAAGACAAAGAAACCAACATCACTGTGGTTGTGACATCTACCATTCTTACAATTTGGAGGTAAAACCAATATAATGTATGTTCGTTGTCTAACAAATACATGTAATAGGTATCTACTATCTCGCATCGACCATAGCAACCAATTTATACGTGAATCTAAAAGTCGATGCGGTGGATGCTTATAAACTGGTAAGTCAAATATATTCTCGTATCAAGAAATGTCCAGATAATTTACCTGCGTTAGGGTGAGATTGAGTCGATATGAAGTAGATGAATATATGGAGAAGATAATGTTCTAGAACAGGCCGACTATAATCCAAGCGTGTTCCAGTATAAGGAAGAAAAAAAATAGTAGGTTTAAAAGCTTAGCAATAAACTTCTTAGAAAAGTATTTACAGCGTGGTCGGAAATTCCGAGTGGCATTATTGGGCCTGCCCAAAGAGCTTGGTAAAACACTTATACGAATAGTAATATTTTTGATAAAAATATTCTTCTTATTAATATTAGGTACATTTTTGTGTAAATATAGAATGTTACCAACATATAGAATATTAGCTACAAAAGGTGTTTGACACCTTGCTAAAATTGCAACTTTTTTTTTTTTTGTAGCTTCTTGGGCTGGTGCACTCAATTGGATATTACAAAAATGGTGACTTTTCAGGGAGCATACGGCTGCTGGATCGAGGTTTGGCCTCCTCCTCATGTTATCATTAGTAGCTATGTGGAACATGTTTACTTCTATAAGCCTGTAAAATATTTTATTTATATTAGAATGTTATTATAGTGTTATTATTATTTTTATGTTTAAGTGTCAACTAGGTGTAAGTTACTCTTAATTTATCTTTTCTATACCCTATATATGAGGCACTACTTATTTCTGGGGTTTAACTCATCAATAACAATGTAGATCATAAATCTTTTATGGTATCAGAGCCTCCAAGATCCGTCTATACCCTATATATGAGGCACTACTTATTTCTGGGGTTTAACTCATCAATAACAATGTAGATCATAAATCTTTTATGGTATCAGAGCCTCCAAGCCTCATGGCGTCGGATCTTGGAGGCAACCCTAATTTTCACTACCACTACCATTAAAATCATCATCATCATCTTCCGCTTTGTTTTTTTAATTTCCGGTAACATTCATCTAACAAACACTGCTTCACTGATTTGAGAATCTGATTTTAACCCATCTCAGATCTCTTCATTTCTTCAACTGAGATTCGATCCATTCCTACAACTCCATCTACAGACGCAACAAAGCTTCATAGTTCATACCACCACCATTTTTTTTTCAACCATCAAATCATCAATAACTCATTTTAGTTCTTCGCAACAACAACATA
The DNA here is from genome assembly GCA_023531435.1 of Papaver californicum. Taxonomy (NCBI): domain Eukaryota; kingdom Viridiplantae; phylum Streptophyta; class Magnoliopsida; order Ranunculales; family Papaveraceae; genus Papaver; species Papaver californicum. The sequence continues at coordinate 4,563,052 of JAJJMC010012129.1, forward strand.
CACAAAAATCACCATCTATTGTCCATCACAGCAGCAACAACTCTTATCATTTTGTTTCACTGCCAAACCTTCTAATCTGAGAACAACCCTCTCTTCTATCTCAATCATAAAATCAGTAAAAACCCCATGAAAACTTTCCTTCAACAGCGAACAACCACCAGACCTTGTTTTTCATCTCACATCCAACAACAAGCAAATGAACCCAATATCTTCTCTTTTGAACATCTCACATCCAAGCTCAAATCACAGATCCAGGTATTGATTACCACCATTAACACCAACTACCAACCTTGACCAGATTCAAATTCACCTCCACTTCTCACTGAATTTTCTCTCTCTGATTGCTTCATCTTCTCAGCCACTTGAATCTGTAGTTTCAATGTCAGATCCCATCTCGAACCCATCACAACCCTAACTTTCATTTTCTTCATTCAATTCTTCATGGAAAATCTATATTTCTTTCTCAATTCGTGCAGGATATGCAACCCATCATAGGAATGGGGTTTGATTAAACGATGTTGTTGAATCGATGGGTGTTTCAGAGTTTTGAGCTCGAGTTTTTTTAGAGACGAACAATGAAAAATCAGAGATAGAGATTGAAGCGGTGAAGTTAGGGTTTACCGTCAGAACAGATTTGGGGACTTTTCTTTTGGTCTGAAATTTGATTTAATTAAGAATCAAATCTTAGAAGAAAGAACAGATGGGTTTTTTGAGCTAGGTATTGGATGTGAAATAGAGAATAAAAGATGGTGGTGAAATGATGTGGTTGCATTCGATCTCAAGAGAGATGTGTGAAGCAGATGGAACTGGTTTATGGTGGTGATGATAGTTCTGCTTCTACAAATTGTTTTCTCCCATCTTCACCATCCGTATCAACATCAGCTTTAACATGTATCATTTCCCTGTTTCAAATTACAATCCATTAGTTTGCTGTTGCATAAGCTCTTAGGGGTTTTTCTAGTGTGATTTGGTTCTGTCAAAGCAAGAAAAAGTAAAACGCACATCAACTGTTTGTGGAAATGCCTGAATGATATGTTTTTCATTTCTAAGAGTTGTTGTCAACTAGCCATGGTGTTGGTGATGTTAGTATGGGTTGAGAGGCTATCGCAAGGCTTGCTGCTACTTTCGCTATATTTGAAAGGGTTTTTGGGTAAGAAGATATAAAGGTTTTGGATGAGTTTTGGTGACGATAAATTAGTAAAGAAGTGGAGTATTGTTGCTGGATTTTTTGGCTTGCATTTGAGGTTGAATTTTATAAAGGAGTTATATATGGAGGTTAAAAATACCATAACAAACTCATCCCTTCACAAACATCTAAACGAAGAAGAAGAAGAAGAAGAAACTAAAGAGTTCCCAATAGTCACCCTTGAAATGTGACTGGGTTGAAGGATGTAAATTTCCTTAAAACAAATTGAAGGATATAAATTTCCTTAAACAAAAAGAAGTCCCTCAAATGACTTCAATGAAGTCCCTCAATTGACTTCAAACAACTTCTGAAGAGGCATTCCGACTGTCTCAAACAATTTCTGAAAGGGAATTTCGACTTCCTTAAATAAAACTCAACAACCTGAAACCTGAAGGATGATTTAAACCTCTCTAAAGGCCAAACTGATGCAATCAACTAGTATATCATCTATTTGAGGGGGAGTATTAGAGTGTTATTAGAGTGTTTTTTAAAACGATTAGCGGCATATCATACAATAAGATAATAAGAGAAATCCTATAAATAAGATCTCGTTGTGACTTGTAACCGCAAGCTTTATTTTTCGGTGTGACTTGTGACCTAAAATCTTATTAATAACCAAAAATATCTTGTGTAAAATCAACCATTGTGATCCAAATGTGTTACGTTGTCCAAAATTTTCTAAACGATTCGGTATCTATTTCATGGTCCAAAATTTACCGCATGAACGAGATTCTGCCATATGACTAAAAATATATATTGTAACATCTGTCAGTATAAAAAAAAAATTATATCGTGAGTTTGTATCTTATCCCGAAATATGTTATGTAGCCCAAATTCTACGACGGCGTGCCATTAAATTTCTCATGTTACTCAATTTTTTTTGCTAATGAACCAAAATTTTGCACGTGATAATGACTCGAAATATCCAATTTTGAACTGAAATCTGCCACAATGTTATAAATATGTCATGTGACACCAAAACTACATTGTAATATGATAAATGTAATTATGATTCAAAATCTACCTCACAATCTAAAATACCCCATGTGATCAAAAAATGGGTCGGTGACTAAAAAAATGCTAAACCGTACAACAACTTTCCATAATGAGCATTGCTCGGTTGAAACCACAAGTGTTGGTATGTCAAGCTTAATGTTAATGTTAGTTGACCAAAACTATTTCTTAAGTTATATTATACTAAAGTAAGTCTTGGACTAGGATTGAATTTAGGTAGTTGAGTATCATAAATCACCAAATACCCTTGAAGATTGAAGACTGAAGATCACGAAGACATCGATGAGAACTTCATCAACAAAGGTATGTGAAAACTGACTATCCTTTTTACTCATTGTTGCTACCATCCTATCTTATGATACAATATCGTATGGCTTTAGTATATGATAAGATACAAATAAGAAGTTTCGAGCTCAATCTTGTAATTGATTAATTTTGAAACTCGAACTCAAGCAATGGATGTTCAAGGATTTATCGCATTTGAGGTTAAAAACATTTCATTTGTACAACAAACTATGATTGCGCAAGATGTTCCAATGTTCTAAGTTGCAAATAAAGCTCGCGAACTAAAAATGTTAGTTGGTGAACTGTGCAAAACTTAGGTATTCCTGGACTCCAATTTTTCTATAGAGTTCGAGAACCGAAAATGCTAGTTCTCAAACTATGCAAATCGTGTAGTTTCATGTTGACATCCAAATTGCACTAGAGTTCGTAAACTGAAAATGTTGGTTAGAAAACTATGTAATTTTGGAGGTTTTCTGTTGACATACAAATTGCACTAGAGTTCGCGAACCGAAAAAGTTGACTCGCGAACTATTTAATTTTTAGAGGTTTACTGTCGACTCCAAATTGTATTGAGTTCGCATACTAACTTTCCTTGTTCGCGAACTATGCAATTCTAGACAAGTTCTGTAACCGAACTTGAATTTTGCTTGATGGTTCCCGGACCATATGGTTAACTAGTGAGCTACTTTGTGCATGGTCCTTAATCGGTAAACACGCGTGTGCACATTCTTCTTTATATTACAAGGCAAAATTCTCGCACGCGTAATGGTTTTCTTTTCTTAGTACCATGCTATTGTGAGTAAGCTAATTCTTTTTTTACTTGTGAAGAAGCTAATTAAACTTCAGAAATATGTTTCTTTCGAAAGTACTTAGTTTCCATTCTTACGGCTTTTATCAAAGGAAAGAACTCTATACCTATAACGTTCTAACTAAGAGTTTCTCCAATGGAATGTATGTGAAGATAAATTTCTAAATCCACATAGGATAGACATTCATTTTCCCTAAAATTCTTCTCCAACCCCAACTTCTTAAATCATTGTGAGGATGACATGGCTTCATTCTTGGTAGACATCCTAGTAAGTTTTTTCTTAACTAAAATTAATTCCAATATATTAAATAACTAATTTTAGCTCTAATAAAATCTTAAAATTACTCAAAATAAAATTTACATTTAACCAAAAAAAGATCACAAACATCATGATTGGAGATGGATTTTTTTTTCACCTACACTTAAGGAAAATTGGAATGAGGATGTCTTGTTTGTGTTGCCACCTAGGAAACACACACAACAACCATTGGAGAATCTCTAAGTAAACAAGTCTTACTTGGGACCAAAGTAAAAAGTTATTCTAAGCAGTAAGAGATTACTTGGGATCAAAGTAATTCGTAGACATGGAAACTAGTTCATGAACTTGCTTTGAATGCAAGTAATAGTTGCTTGAACCTTGAATGCAAGTAGTAGTTGTATATATTTCGTTTTAGATATTTGAATTCAGCGCAGAAAATTCGGCCTATATACAAAATAAATTAATTAATACATATTCGGAAATTAACATGTTAAGCATATATGGATACCAAAAGAATTATATGGTTTGAAGGGAGAAAAATCTTTTCTCATGTTTCCAAAGTCCCATAAGAGTCAAAAAGGTGATATGAAATAATAATATGGTGATGACGTGATAAAGTATTATCTGGGCCGTATGATTTGGTAATTCGTAAATATGCGTCTAATCCATTTCAGGCTAGAAATTCGCAAAACTAAATCGGGCTTTCAAACATACATATATAATACAGAAATTCGGATAATACATACAGATTTGAAGATTATACACATATAATTCGTGAATTTACTAACTAGGCTCCTAGTGGAACTTTATATTTTACCCCTTTTATCATCGATCCTAGCTCTGGTGTGGTACATAATGGTTTTTCTTATCTTGTTGTTGGTGACTGTCAGTGACATACCTAAATTGTCTTGACCAGGCTCTAGCCAGGGTCAATTTGGTGCCATTGATGCTGGAACAGTTTTATAAAACACCTCACAAACTATTGTTTATTACTTGGTGTATATTTGGTTTGTATAAATCATAAGAAAACATAAGAAATCAATAGTTTGTCTTAACAGTTTTATAAAACACCTGCACAATACTTGGTGTATATTTGGTTCTTTTGATTTCTTATGTTTATCTTCCAGTATTGTGCAGCGGTTCACATGTGTATATAGGGGTGTACATGGCATGGTTCGGTTCGGTTTTCTCTCAAACCAAAACCAAAACTGTGGTAGCCGGTTTTTGGTTTCCAGAACCGAAACCAAGTCGTTAACAATAAGTTCTGTTTTGAGCCGTGATAGACACATTTTTCGTGTCTGATTTGTTCCAAATTTGTGCATTGTTAGAACTCATTTGTGTACTTATATTATGAATTTATTGTGTTTGTAGGTATTTTTTAAGAATAAAATTTTGTGAAAAAATTAGCTGCAAAAGTTATAAAGGAACCCCCACAAGTGATAAAGGCACCCAAAGCGTTAAGGGAACCCACCTTCTAAAGTTTGAAATTGGAAATTGGCAGTAAAGTTCTCTTTGCTCCCAACTGTTCGAATCTGATTCAACGATTTTTAGAGATGATCGTGAGTTTTAAGACAAAGATATCTCTTGCCTTATGTATGAGAGTTTATATGCGATTGGAAGACTACAAAATCAAAAAAGAAGAAAGAATCGATATCAAATTAAATCTCGTGAGATATTTTCTTACGAAAACTATTCTCGTTAAGACAATAAAGGAAACATAATCAACACGAGTTGGAAACAAATCATATTTTCTTACTCTGGTCAGAAAAAAAAGTCAGGGAAAGAAAGAAAAAAATATGGCCGAGATATCTTGTCCATTCAAGAGAAGATACGGGAGTTATTACGTGAAGATTTGTAGAAGATTTGGGTTGAGTAGTATAAATAAGAGTTGGTGTTGAAGCTGAGGGAGACGGGGGAGACATAATCAAAAAGAAAAAAATCACTCTGCAATTTTTCTTAGATCACATTGAGAAATTGAAGAAGAAGAAGTTTGACACAGTTTTAAACTGTTGTTAATAGTCGTTACCAAATCCTTTAAAACCAACACCTTTTGCAACAGTCTCTGCTACAATGTATGCAATAATTATGGAGCTTAATACAGATTGAAGGGGTCGTTATTTTACAGCACCAGAAAGCAGTCTATCCAGCTGCACTGTAAGACAGTTCTTCTTCTAATGCTATTGTGGTCTGTCGTTGAATCAATAGAACAATAAAAGAAAATTGTAAGTCCTTTTTTCCACAATAATAAATCAAATGGTTAATCAATTTTCTTGTGTTTTTCTTATTACCATGAGTGGCTAAATTTCTTTTCTAGGATTAAGGATGAAACCATTTATGTATGCTAGATAATTTTAATCTTTTTCCATAATAACCTTCATATTGGCCCTTATATTTTCGTATGTAACGATAATAATTTATTTTTACTTGTCCTCGTGCTTGATTAATAATGTATTTGTCTTTTTTGAGACCAACATTTAAGTAGACAAAAATTATTAATATTTTGAAAATAAGATTGAGTTAAAAAGTTATATTTTCCGAGACGTAGAAATCGACCTAAATCGTCTTGTGTAGTATTTTGAAGATTATTATTGGGAGAGATTATAACTACCTAGTATACATAATTGTGGTGGATTCTTGAAATCCTAGGCTCTCTTTTATTAAGTAAAAAAAAACAACAAATTTTAGCATTTTTAGCATTTTAGAAACCAATCACTATTCCAAACAATTGTGTTAGCACTTTAATTAATAAAAAAAGTTAGGTTTACAATTTTAAAAATCTCTTTAGACGAATCCGTATTTGTATATTGTCTCATCGACAACCATACATTTGCGGTATTTAATTAAAATCCCATCAAATTTTTAGCGCCGCTGCTGGAGATATTTAGAATTGTGATCTTTAATAATTTTTTTAATTTAGTGCTAAGTAGTTATGATTTTATTTTCTAGATTTTATTTGGTATTTCCTTGTCTTTGTTGTGCAGGTGATAATCTACAAAAAATTTTTTATGGAAAATTGCCTACTATAAAGGTTAGTATATTCCAAATTTTTATTTCATTAATTTTTAGATTTTATTTCCTTTTTGGTGTGATTGTGAATATTTTATTTTTTATTTTATTATTATAAAAAAACACATATTTGCACACATCATTTTGCATTGTCAGATCACCGATTTTTAGGAAAACCTGTGGATAAGTAAGTTGAACTCGTGCCTTGGGCCTGATGTGAGTTACCAACTGAAAGTCCACAAGCCTTAGCCTTGTACCTTTGACCAGTCTTTGACTGAAGGTATATTTTGTTAAGGTAAACCAATCTTACCTAATATTAGTGAACTCATCATTTTTGCATGTGCACAATTCCTGCTAAATACTAGTATTTTTGCTTGTGTATGCGCCGTTGGATCCGTGTAGGAGATAGACTTGAAGAAAACGACCTTTTTTTGTTTAAGTCCGACCCGTTACATGGATTTAGGTGGTACATCCGTTTTTGCTGAAATGGGTGGTAATAATGAGAAAGAGGTCCAGGTAAACAAAACCCTTAGATATCGTATGAACCCTTCTAGAGTATTACGTAAATCTGGGGTAGTTTACCATCTTCTAATGGAAAATTTGATATCAAACCTGGGACAATTAACATGCTTCATACATTTAGGGGGTTAGACAACTAGAATCCCTATACCCATATTAGAAACTTTGAAATGATTTGTGGGACCATAAGCTATCCAAATATCTCGATAGATGTACTTAAGTTGCGTTTGTTTCCCTTTTCCCTTGATGAAAAGGCTAAAGAGTGGTATAATTTTATTCCCGCTAAATCAATCACCACTTGGGATGGCCTTGTAGAAGCCTTTATTAAGAACTTCTACCCACACCATAAGACTGTTGTTGTTCGTCAGTCTATTCAAACCTTTAAACAAAAATTAGGTGAAAGCTTACATGATTATGTAGAATGGTTTAATGATTTGTTATACCAGTGTCCGCATCACGGGTTTGAAAAATCCCACATGGCCAAAATCTTGTATGAGGGCCTAAATAGAGAAATCCGTATGCAGGTAGAAACAATGAGTGGTGGAGAGTTCACTCATAAGGATCCAGACATTTGTTTTGACTCGTTTATCGAGTTAGCTAAGAAAACGCGGCAATGGGCTTCAATGAGAGAACCAGATGTAACTAGGAACTCAATCCATAGGGTTAATCGAGTTGATAATGGTTGTGATATTCTTAGGCGTCTAGATGCCTTAGAGATTAGGAGCCAAGAAGGGTCAAGTCAGGTTATGGGCTACAAAAATGAGTCCCAGTTTTACCCAAATGAAACTATCCGTGACCAGGTTAGTGTCTTGCATGGAGGTATGAACTCTAAATATGAAGGTCGACCCAAGTTTGACCCATATTTTAATACCTATAACCCTGGATGGAGACATAACCCAAATTTCTCGTGGTCTAAAGGTACCCATCAGGGTGGCCCATCTAGCAACCCACCATCATGTTTTCCTAGGAACCCAAATCAATCCCAAGAACCAAGCCCAACTGATACTAAGTTGATGACTTTAGAGGAATCTCTGAAACTCTTAGACAATCATGCTTTCTAGAGCATCCAAAGGTTCGATGACTTCGTCTTGGTGAGTCAACGTAACCAACAAAATAATGCCATTAGAAACTTAGAGACTCAGATGAGTCAACTATCAAATAAGCTAAATGATAGTGAGAGTGGGACATTTCCTAGCCAACCGACTCCGAACCCAAAAGGAGTCCACCAGATAAATGGGTCAGGTAGTTCTACTGAGTACGTTCAAGCTGTCATTACCCTCAGGAGTGACAAAACAGTTGAAGACACGGTGAGCAACCTATGGGTAGTGATCAAACAGAAAAAAAGTTCGACGTCGACAAAACTCCTAGTGACACTAATGATCCTGAGAAAGATATGGGCTCAAATGTGGAAAATATCCTTGAGAGAGTGTTTACTCCACCTGCACCATTCCCCAAAGGCTTGCTAAGAAAAAGTATGGCATTTATGCTGAAATCCTAGACATCTTTAAACAGGTGAAGATCAACCTTCCCCTGTTAGATGCAAATAAACATATGCCAATCTATGCCAAGTTCCTAAAAGATATGTGTACGTTGAAATGAGACATGAATGTCCATAAAAAGGCATTATTGACCCAACAAGTTAGTTCTGTACTTTCACAACAGTACCTAGTCAAATTCAAAGATCCAGGTTGTCCTAATGTTACTTGTACCATAGGCAATAAACGGATAGAAAATGCATTGTTAGATCTTGGGGCTAGTGTGAATCTTTTATCGTTCTCGGTATACGAACAACTTAGACTAGGGGAGATGAAATTAACTAGGATTACATTTCAGTTAGACGATAGGTCAATCAAGATTCCACGTGGAATTATTGAAGGCATTTTGGTTCAGGTAGAAAACTTTATATATCTAGTTGACTTTGTGATTCTAGACATTCAACCTATCTCTGATCAAGAAATCCACATTCCGATCATCCTAGGTCGACCGTTCTTAACAACTTCTAATGCGTTAATCAATTGTCAAAATGTTTCAGTGGAATTTTCTTTTGGCAATCAAAAATTCTCGGTAAATGTTTTTAAAGTTTTCCAAGCCCCTTCAGACCATGACCACTATGAGTCTGTTTGCATGATTGATTCTCTAGTTGAGAATACTTATCAAACCAATAGTGTTAGTGATCCTTTAGGGGCATGTTTGGCCCATTTTGGAGTCTACTACGATGAGGATAACCATTTTGAAGAAGTTAATGCGTTGCTAGATTTTACACCAGTTTTGGATTAGGGAAAATGGCAACGTAAACCTGAACCTCTTCCACCTACTACAGAGAAGCCCGTCCAATCTTTAGTTAAATCACCACCCTTGAGTTAAAGTCGTTACCAGATATGTTGAAATATGTGTTTTCTAGGTAACGAGAATACTCTTCCTGCCATTATTGCCTCTGACTTAGAGCCCAACCAGGAAAGTAAACTAGTTAGTATTCTCCGAGAGCATAAGGCTTCCCTTGGGTGGACCGTAGCAGATTTGAAAGAAATTAGTCATGTTGACTGTATCCACCAATCTACCTAGAGGAGGGTGCCAAGATCTCAAGAGAAATTCAACGATGTTTGAACCCCAACATGAAAGATGTTATCCGCACAGAGGTGCTTAAATTGTTATATGCGGGTATCATACACCCCATCTCTGATAGTAAGTGGGTCAGCCCTGTCCAGGTTGTCCCAAAGAAGTCTGGCTTTACAGTAGTTGCGAATGAGAACAATGAATTGATCCCCACCTGAGTTACTACTGGGTGGAGAGTTTGTATAGACTACCGTAACCTGAACTCGGTCACTAGGAAAGACCATTTTCCTATACCATTCATTGACCAGATACTAGAAAGATTAGGTTGTCATAACCATTACTGTTTTCTAGATGGATACTATAGATATAACCAAATCCCCATAGCACCAGAAGACCAGGAGAAAACAACTTTCACATGTCCATTTGGTACTTTTGCTTACAGGCGTATGCATTTTGGGTTATGCAACGCACCCGCAATATTCCAACGTTGCATGTTAAGTATCTTCTCTGACATAGTGGAATGGTTTCTCGAGGTCTTTATGGATGATTTTTTGGTTTTCGGTTCTTCTTTCTATGAATGTTTGCATCACCTTACACTAGTTCTAGAACGTTTAAAGAAAATAACTTAGTCCTTAACTGGGAAAAATATCATTTTATGGTTAAATCTGGAATAGTGTTAGGACATGTGGTGTCCGCTAAGGGAATAGAAGTTGATAGAGCCAAGGTTGACCTAATTTCAAAATTAAGACCACCTAAGAACGTAACAGGAGTTAGATCTTTCCTTAATCATGCTGGATTCTATCGTTGTTTCATCAAAGACTGTAGTAAGATTTCCTTACTCTGTCGAACCTACTTGCTAAAGATACTGCCGTTCAAGAAGCTTAAATCTTTGTTAACTTCTTCCTCTATCATCCGACCACCTGATTGGAACATCCCCTTCGAACTCATGTGTGATGCGTCCGATTATGCGGTTGGTGTTGTCCTTGGCCAATGACATGATAAAGCACCTTCTGTGATTTATTATGCCAGTAAAACCCTTAATGATGCTCAGGTGAACTACACCACTACTGAGAAGGAATTTTTAGCCATCGTGTTTTCTCTAGAAAAATTTATATCATACCTTCTTGGGTCAAAAGTCATAGTTTACTCTGATCATGCCGCGCTCAAGTATCTTCTCTCTAAGTAAGACTCGAAGCCTCGGCTGATTAGATGGGTTTTACTGTTACAAAAATTTACTTTAGAAATTCGTGATAAAAAGGGTTCTGAAAATGTAGTAGCCGACCATTTATCTTGTATTCTTGTTGAGTTTAGATATGATGAGAGACCAGTCCTTGACACATTCCCCGATGAACAATTATTTTCCATCTCTCAGTCACCCTGGTTTGCCGACATTGTTAATTATTTGGTAATTGGTCAAATGTCTGAGCATTGGTCTAAACAGGATAGAGTAAAGTTCTTCTCTAAGATCAAACATTTTTTATGGGATGATCCATACTTAATCAAATATTGTGCAGATCAGATCATCTGTCGTTGTATTCCTGACAACGAAATCTCCAGTGTGCTCACCTTCTGTCACTCTGGAGCTTGTGGGGGTCATTTTAGTGCAAAGAAAACAACTGCTAAGGTCTTGCAGTCTGGTTTCTACTAGACATATTTATTCAAAGATGCCCATAAATTTTATCAAAGTTGTGAAAAATGTCAGAAATTAGGAAAGATGACTCGCCGTAATATGATGCCATTGAATCCTATCTTGATAATAGAAATATTTGATGTATGGGGTATTGATTTTATGGGTCCCTTTGTTAATTATTTTGGAAAATTTTATGCTAGCTCTTGACTATGTTTCCAAGTGGGTGGGAACTATAGCTACCAAGACAAACGATCGCCACGTTGTGATCAAGTTTGTTAGAAAGAACATTTTCTCTCGTTTTGGTATGCCTCGTGCAATTATTAGTGATTGAGGTTCCCATTATTACAATCGATCTTTTGAGGCCCTCGCCAAGAAATACTCCATCACCCATAAGGTTTCTACACCTTACCACCCACATACTTGTGGCCAAGTAGAAGTGTCTAATAGGCAAATCAAACAAATCTTGGAAAAGATCGTAAACCCATCCCTAAAAGATTGGTCTTTACTTTTATTGGATGCTTTGTAGGCTTACCGAAATGTTTTTAAGACCCTTCTAGGGATGTCTCAGTACAGACTTGTCTTCGGTAAAGCTTGTCATTTGCCAGTAGAGTTAGAACATCGTGCTTATTGGGCCATCAAAAAGATGAACTTTGACATGTCCGCTGCTGGAGCCAACCAGACTACAACTCAATGAGTTGGAATAAATTAGTAATGATTCTTACCAGAGTGTGAAAATTTACAAAGAGAAAACCAAAGTTTTTCACGACAAATCGATTCTTCGAAAGTCGTTTACCCCAGGACAAAAAGTTCTCTTGTATAATTCTCGTCTTCATCTCTTTCCTGGTAAGCTTAGATCTCGTTGGACTGGCCCATTCTATGTCAAGTTCGTGTCTCCGTACGGTGCTATTGAGATTATAAACCATGATACTAGAGAGACTTTCAAAGGCAATGGTCAACGATTGAAGCCATTCATCGAATTGACCAACCCTGATGTAGAAAATATAAATTTAGAGGATCCCGTTTATCATGACTAGTTTTCTGCAGGTACATATTGTCTGGCTGAAGACATTAAACTTAGCGCTTTATGGGAGGAAAACCCATATATTTTTGGTACACGATGTTGGCAACATCTTTCCTTATTTCTTTTTATTTTCTCGGTATTTCTCCTTGTTCATGCATTTAGTCATTATCTTTAGAACATCAAGGACTATGTTCAATTTAAGTTTGAGGGTAAAGGAGAAATTTTTTAAAAATTTAGTTGTACCAAAAACTCTAAAAATTAGAAACTTATGAACAATTCAGGATGACACTAACCATTATAGGTAGATGGAAACAAATTTCTTGGCTATAGGAGTTGAGGGACCCAGATAAATGGTCTATTCATAAAAGGACAAAGCTCGGGTGTTAGAAATAACATGCAATCATCACCATATCTCAGAATCATCACCATATCACATTCTATTTTTATTTTTACAAATTTTTGTGTTTCTCTAAGTGATTTGGTGGGGCACCAGCATCGCCTCGTTATCGTGTAGGGATGAAGTAGAGTAATTGAGATCAAGTCCCATTATTGTATATCATTTAGACAAAAAAATCAATTTATTATTGTTTTATTTCCAATAAATCGACCGATGGGGCCCTTGTATATACCATTGAGTCGATATTAGTATAAGGATTAAAAGACCAGTGAGAGTGTATCTCAATCCATTAAGATTCATCCTGGCACTGAATTTCATACAGATAGGGGAAACACAGTTCACCTTAGTGAACATGTGCAAACTTCATCATCACCATATCCATCTTCTTGATCTATTCATGTGATTGTTGTTTGTTAGATTCCGAGTATTGTGGTCCATTGTACAACTATCTGAGTAGTGCTTTGTTTTCTTATATATGAATTTTAGTATGCTTGAGTAAAAACTCGTGTACAACAATTGGACTCAAAACGGGGTAATTCCTCCCATAAACAAAGAATTTTGTTGCCAACTAAATAGCATGTTTAGTGTCTACCTTCAATCGTTCACAAGTAGCTAGAATTTGGAGTAAAAGGTTTTATAGGTATATCTCTTGTAAACCCCCACGAGACAAAACTCGTCCACTAGGGACACCAAGGGGTTCAGAGGCTTGTTGCACACGCTAAGTGCAATCGTGATGCCTACAACAGTGAGTTAGGATTTTTATTAGATTTGCTCGAGGACTAGCAAATAATAAGTTTGGGGGTATTTGATAGACACATTTTTCGTGTCTGATTTGTTCTAAATTTTTGTACTGTTAGAACTCATTTATGTACTTATATTATGAATTTATTGTGTTTGTATGTATTTTTGAAGAATAAAATTTTGTGGAAAAATTGGCTGAAAAGTTATGAAGGCACTCCCACAAGTGATAAAGGCACCCAAAGCGTTAAGGGCACACACCTTCTTAAGTTTGAAATTAGAAATTGGCGGGAAAGTTTTCTTTGCTCCCAAATGTTCGAATCTGACTCAATTATTTTTGGAGACAATCGTGAGTTTTAAGACAAAGATATCTCTTGCCTTATGTATGAGAGTTTATATGCGATTGGAAGACTACAAAATCAAAAAAAAAAACAAAAACAGAATCGAGATCAAATTAAATCTCATGAGATATTTTCTTACGAAAACTATTCTCGTTAAGACAATAAAGGAAACATCAACACGAGTTGGAAACAAATCATATTTTCTTACTCTGGTCAGAAAGAAAAGTCAGGGAGAGAAAAAAAATTATGGCCGAGATATCTTGTCCATTCAAGAGAAGATACATGAGTTATTACATGAAGAGTTGGAGAACATTTGGGTTGAGTAGTATAAACAGGAGTTGGTGTTGGAGATGAGGGGGACAGGGGAGACAGGATCAAAAAGAAAAAAAATCACTCTGCAATTTTTCTTAACTCACAGCGAGAGGTTGAAGAAGAAGAAGTTCGACACAATTTCAAACTGTTGTTAATAGCCGTTACCAAATCTTTCAAAACCAACACCTTTTGCAACAGTCTCTACTACAGTGTCTGCAACATTCTGGAGCTTACACATTGAAGGGGTTCTTTTACAGCACTAGAAAGTAGTCTTATTCAGCTTCATTGTAAGACAGTTCTTCTTCTAATGCTTTTGTGGTCTATCGTTGAATCAATAGAACAATAAAAGAAAATTATAAGTCCATTTTTCCACAACAATAAAATCAAATAGTTAATCAATTTTCTTGTTTTTTTTTATTACCGTGAGTGGCTAAATTTTTTTCTAGAATTAAGGATGAAAGCCATTTATGTATGCTACATAATTTTAATCTTTCCCACAATAACCTTCATATTGGCACTTATATTTTCGTGTGGAACGATAATAATTTATTTTTACTTTTCTTCATGTTTGATTAATGATGTATTTGTCTATTTTGAGACCAGCATTTAAGTAGAGAAAAATTATTAATATTTTGAAAATAAAAATTGAGTTAAAAAATTATATTTTCCGAGACGTAGAAATTGACCTAAATCGTCTTGTGTAGTATTTTGAAGATTATTATTGGGAGAGATTATAACTACCTAGTATACATAATTGTGGTGGATTCTTGAAATCCTAGGCTCTTTTTTATTATGTACAAAACAAAAACAATTTTAGCATTTTAAGAATTTTTAGCATTTTAGAAACCAATCAATATTCCAAACAATTGTATTAGCACTTTAATTAATAAAAAAAATTAGGTTTACAATTTTAAAAACCTCTGTGGACAAATCTGTATTTGTATGCTGTCTCATCGACAACCGTACATTTGCGGCATTTAATTAAAATCCCATCAAGAGGAACCGATTCATTTTCGATTTTATCTAGTAGGTTCTGGATAACCGGTTACTCCTGACAGATCAGTTTCTTTAAAATATTTTCTGCAGACCAACAATTCATAAACATACATAAAAAGTTCATACACATATATTAACATTGAAAATTGAATTGATGTACTCCAGGTTCATAAATATTCCAAATTTAAAAAGATAAAAACATAAACATTCCAAACTCAAAAAACAAGAATTAGTTTGTGTAGAGTAGTCGTGTCGAAGTGAGAATGAATTAGGTTTAGGTGTGATGTTTATATGTAGGTGATTGGATGGTGTCGATTAATTCTATCTAGGATACTGGATATATATCAATGTCCCAAAATAATCGGTTTTACCCTTGGTATTTCGGTTCGGTTTTAGGTCAAACCAAAACCGAAACCATTAACCTCGGTTTTAAACAATTTAAACAAAAAACAAACCATTAATAAATTGTTTGTTTCGGTTTTTTCCTAATCGATTTGGTTCGGTCTATTGTTTTTTTGTTACCATGTACAGCCCTATGTGTTTGTGCTTCATGTATTAATGTCATGTGAATATCCGTCTTAATCAATTTTGGACAATAATTACCTACACTCCAATAGTGTAAACTTCATTTCCACGCGATCTCTGTCCCTGGATGCCAAACATTGAAAAAGAGTGCTTGCTAGTGACTGCCAAGTTAACCTCAATCAAACAAGAACGAAGATTCAAGATGGTTCTACTCCTTTGTAGATGTAGGGCTTGAGCAATAATGATGCTTGAAGTTGGTCGTTTATTGAGGTGGCTGGTTCTTCTGGTTCTAATTTTCTGGATTCCAATATTGCCGAAGGATTGCCATTGCCACTTAGTAGGTGGTAAAATAAAATCGGAGAAGTAGCATAAAGAAAGAATTGTAGGGTGGTTAATTTGAGAAAAAAAAAAGTTGGAAAAAGAAATATCCTAAAAGAGAACGTGTGACTGTGAATTCACTGTCGACCTATTTTCAAAATATATCCTTAATTTTATCATTTTATCATGTTTTCTTGAATGACTAAAATACCTCTTTATGTTTGCTTGTCCTCTAATTAGTGGTGATAAACTGCATGATATTGCTGGTGATAGAACCATACCGACAACCACTCTAGCTACAAACTAGGATTCTTGTTTATCGGCTAAAGGATAAGTAACATCTCACTAACCCGATCACTTCATATGTTTCCTACGTCAGCAATATTTTCTATATTTACTGTAAATTATCTTATAGGAATATACCCCGACAAACGGACCGTGAGCCGGAACTTATTAAGCTGCAGCGCTTTTGCTCATTTACTGCTGCTCCCATTGTGACACAGCCTCATCACAGCACAGACTCTACATCCAGTGTATATTTCATCTCGTCTTAATTAAGATCATTTATTTTACCTTGTTTTATTTTATGCATAAGTGTTAGAAGTTGAGTCGACCAATTTACCTCTCATAGTCCACGTCCATCAAAGATCTCAACAGACAACAACCACAAATATAAAATTAACCGGCTGTTTTTTTTTCTGACTCAATTAACTCGTCTGGATCTAATATATTTGAATCTAACTCTGATTTAAAAATAATATAAATATTAAAAAAAATTATTTCAGTCAGATATGTGTCTAAAATGATACCTAATTTAAATAATTTCGAATTAGATGTGTGAGCCGAGTTAGATATAAGAAAGATAAAAAAAATAAACGATCTGACATCTGACTCGGCCCGAAATCAGATGCCGAATCAGATTTAGATCACGAATCAAATCCAAACAAACATGGTGCAAGAAGATCTCTCACAAGCCACACGACTCACAATCCTATGACTTATGAGAGGATAGAAAAAAAAAATCATTCGACTGAAATCCATTGACCGAGCTTGCAGCTCTCTGGATTCTGATTTACTAGTCCCTATTGTGCACATTCCTTTACAGTGTTTTAAGTCACGAATTCGTATATTCCTCTTGTTTATTTGATTTGATTCATCAGATTTCCTCGCACCTAATAACTCTAGAATCATGGATACGAGAATGATTTCTTATCACCTAGACATAAGTAATAACTCTAGAATCATACTCTCTTCGTTTCAAAATGATAGGAAAAATTTCTATATTTGGGTAATGTCAAAAAGATAGGCTTGTTTACGTAAATGGAAAGCCATAAGTTTTAAGATTATTAGTTTGTCCCATGGGGACCACTTCTCTCTCCTATTTTTATTATCTAAACATAAAGGGACCACTTCTTTTCTAAGGAAAAATAAATAAAAAACATAAAAGTAGTTCAAATAATTGATTTTCTTTTTTTTTTTGTGCAAAACCAAACAAGTGTATCATTTAGAAACGGATGGAGTAGATACAAAACAGATCCTCAAAATCTACAATAATACAAATGTTAATTCCAACCCACGTAATACATGTACCACATATAATAGCTGTGGGGTGGGGTGGGGTGGGGGGTCACCCCTCAACTAGTCTACTCTCATGAATCAACAAAAGAAAAAAAAAAAGAAAAGAAATCACGCTTATTGCAAAAACTAGTGGTAGATAATTGGAGTTCCCCTTGGTAATTTTCAATTATCAACCAAAAAATCATAACCTACCAAGTACTCAAGAGGCAATGAGAGAGCCACTTGTAGTAGTAGTTATTACGTTTTGTAATTGTCAATAATAATCCAAGATATCAAACCATATCTATTTAACCGTTGAACCTTCTAGGAAATTTCCTTGATTCCCTCCCTCTCTTAAAATCTCCGAATCTCTCACACAATATCAGGAAAGAAAATCTCCCGTTTTGCAAAACCCCACTTCCACTTTTCCACAACACAAACCCTAACAATGAGTTCTTCTACTTCTACACAACAATTTGCAGTAGCCGGCGGTAGAGAAACTACTACCACTAATATCAATCAACCAAGTACATCTGATCATCGTTCGATGAAGATCCGGAGGTTAGAAATCAACCCAAAGGGATTGGATAACAACAAGAAGAAATTGACGAAACTTCTGTTGAATGTAACGATTGAAAGAAGTTTAGGACCAGTTCAAGTTATAACATCATCAGAGAAAAGTGTTGAGGAATTGATTAAATCAGCTTTAGAGATTTATGTTAAAGAGAAAAGAAGACCTTTATTGATTGACACTAATCCTAATTCTTTTGGACTTCATTACTCTCAATTCTGCTTAGAAAGTAAGTCCCTTTTTTTCCTTCAATCTTTTGGTGATTTTCTTCATTAGATAACGTTATTAACCGTTTTATCCGATTAAAAAAAAACTTAGGAGGTGACAAAACGGTTCTAAAATGATTAATGCACGTGATACGATTATTAATGTTTTTGTTATAATTAATGCAGGCTTGAATCCGGCGGAGAAATTGATAAGTTTGGGATCAAGGAATTTCTTTATGTGTTTGAAACCGACAGTGATAGTCAAGTCTATCTCATGCTCCAATGAAGCTAACCACAAGGAAGCAAACAGGTCATATTTTGTGTGGACTAGATTCATGGATTTTCTATTGTAGACTTTTCTAGTTTTTACTTTTTTTTTTTTTTTTTTTTTTTTTTTTTTGCGAGTTATTTTCTGTTCATTGCAAGGACTAAGGATGCATGTCTGTTGTATATTGCTGACTGCACATGTAAATTAATAGTGTATTAGCAAGAGCCGTGGAATTACTAGTTGAATGGGATCTCAATTCATTCTCTTCGTTTTAATAGTGGCAAAAAACGTTTCCCGAAGTAACATGAGCAAATACTTCCAATTTCATATATCATCTAACACCAATCAAAGAATACCTAAAAAAATATGAAGATTATATATTTTAAAATACAAACATAGTAAAAAATATATGTGATCTCTTGAAGAATCCAACGATAATTAAGAGATGATAATTAAGAGATGATGTAAAAATTCTGATTCCATTATTTGAATTTATATTATTTTTTAAGGATAAATATTTTATTCTTCATTCAGATTAAGTGTTCCATAGAAAAGTAATCTACATAGTATATCGAAAATCGGATCATATTTAGTAAGTATGGATCTCCAGATCTACGTCACGTCAGCATGAATCACTTTTGAAGATATAATTGAAAACGATCATAGCAATCGATAAAGATGCCTTGAAGGCTATATAAAATTTAATTATCACTAAAATAAATTATTCTTTACTCTAGATAATAATTATATTTATATTTACAAACCCTAAGGGTTGCCCCAATATTTATGATTTGATTGAGATTGAGGTAGAAAATCTAATTGAAAAAGGATTAAACTCAAGAAAAAATTATATGTTTGAGAAGAGAATATAAGAGAAAAAAATAGTTATGCCACTAGTCTATCTACAGTTTCAGTTATACCTCATTATTGTTCTTTTCTGTCTCCTTCTTCTTCCGCTTCACTTTCACCTTCTTCTTCGTATTCGCTTTGTTCTTTGTCGTTTTCTTCCTCGCTTTGTTCTTTATCAACTTCTTCTTTTCTTGGATGTTCAACTTCAATTCGTTCATTGATGGCGACGAGCGCCTATGATATTTAGCCCCCAATTTTTGACTACCCTATCGACGAAGTTCCAACCTATGAAGAGAAGCAAGATCATGTTTTTTTCTTCGATCTATTTTTCTTTTTCTTTTATTTTCCCTAAAGCATATCCCAGTATACAATAAACAATAATCAAATCTAAGTAACTTTAGGAATTCTAAGTATACAATCGGTCATTACGATACATCCACATGGACCACATCCACCAATTGTAACAACTGACTCTTTAACAATCGGTCGATATAAATATTCATATAAACTGAATCTAGCCTAAACAAAATCCAAAAAGTTTGTGCATTTCCTTAAAGTTACAATTGATCGATGTAACCATTTATATTGGACGATTGAGTTCTTGACATTTTAAAAATCACAAAATTTAAGTGTGGATATTCACATCGACCGATTATACCGAAACAAACTAACAAAAAACTGTGTATTTTATTTAACCGGAATCGTCCAGTATGAACGCCCATATCGACCGGTTGTGTGTTGATGTTTTTCAACCATGAATAACATCAAGAACAATTGATCGGGTGTATTTGCACATCAGCCGATTGATTCAGGAATCGGTCGTTGTTGACATTCACATCGACCGATTGTTAAACACATAAACCTTATTTAAAAAAAAACAAACAATTTTTGAATGTACAATCGAACAAAAAACCTAATTAAGCGGAACGGGTTGATAGAAAATACCAGATTCTTGGCATATGTTCTATTTGAATTGTCTGAGAGTTTATTCTTCTTCAGATTTAGCTTATTCTTCCTCAATTTCTGGAACTGGATTAATTTTTTTAAATTGAATCGATTTCGCAACTTATGGATCAGTTCCACTAATTTTCAATGTCATTTTCTTAAATCATTTTACCATCGATTAATTAGTTTCTCAATTTGCGATCGACGATTTAATTAATTGATGATGTTTTAGTTTGAAAATGAAAAACGATGGAATAAGAAGAAAAGAAGGAAACCAGGTTTGAAGATAGGTTTGAGTGAAATGAAATTGAAATAAATTTAGGTTTTTAAGAATAGTTAGAGTAATGTAGTAGTTTCACCCTTTTTAGACACAGAATATTTTCCTCTTCTAGGAGAGAACGAAATTAGTAAGCATCAACTAATTTCACCAAGCCACAATCTATCCAGGTTCTTAAGCTTATTCATATCAAAATAAATAAATAATAATAATCTTATGCCTAGTAAATATGGGGATAGGGTGGTCGTCGGCTGGTCCCATGTTAGGCGAAAATAGAGAACCAAGTAGCAGTTAAGGCGTTTAGCATACTCTAGTTTAAAAGTTCTTTGATACCGAGTCACATCTATATTATAATGGACAATGATTTTTTTTATCATCAGACGGTTATCTATATTCAGACACATAAGGGACGGTCCAGATTAAACTATTGATACTCCCTATGTCTTAATTTATAAGTCCTCTATTCTATTTTTGTATGTCTTAAAATAGTTGTCACTTTCTGTTTATAGTCATATTTTTTTATTAAACTATCAAATATACCCTTAAATTTTTATAATTATAAAATCTAAAAATTAATTAGTATCTCCATAAATAGAAAATAAATCTATTTACTACTCCCTCCGTTTCAGGAAAAGAGTTACTTTCTCTTTAAATTTTTGTTCCAACAAAAGAGTTACTTTCATTTTCAATAGGACAAACTTCTAAAAATACCCTTTTTATAAAGTTTCTTTGTTTTAATAAGAAGATATATATGTGGTATTAAACTTTTTATTGAGGGTAAATTTGGAAATAAATTTAAAAAACTACTCTCTCTCATCTTGTCTTAATAATTGTGCAAATAGGAAAAGTAACTCTTTTCTTGAAACGGAGGGAGTATCTTTCTTGTTTATCTTCCTTTCCTTTACAAAAAATATTTTTGGATGTAAAGGTTAGATTCCTTATTAACTATCAAAGCTACCGTATTTATCTCTCCAATCTTAACTGTAATGTACCAAAGATAAAGAATTACCAAATATTAACAAATATTACTAAACGTATTTAACTTTAAATATAATAGTAATTCAATATTTAATATGGGTAGTCTTGTAAATTCTTACGATCTTCTTAAAGTCTTGACTATATCAAAACGGACTTATAATTTAAAGCGGAGGGAGTATGTGTTTTCACTCTCTTATCTATTTTTTCTCAATGGACGGAGATCTACAGTTTGGATATATAAAAAACGGTCCTGATTTATCCAAGGATAAAAAACGTTTCACTCTCTATCTAATTGATTAGTAAAAAAGGTATTTCACTGTGATTAATAAACGTTACACCCTTTTAAGAAAACAGTCATTTCGCCTTTCTAAGATATTCTTTAGATTCAGATCCAAAACGTATGAGTCATGTTTCACCAAATAGAAATCCACTTAGAGTTAGATTATCAAAATCAAGACCACTAGCAGGATCATCAACATCAGCAAAAATTCATCAACATCATACATCAGTTAGGGAAAAAAGTTTAATGCATAGAGTATTATCATCAAATTAAAATATTGGATTAACAATTGATAGTCCAAGATGAATTCATTTGATAAAATTATGTTTCAAAGTTTAGAAAGAAGTTCAAGTAGTCCAAGTACATTCAATGGTGGTCCTAGAGTTGAACATAGAGGTGATGAAATATCTTATTCTACCTGTTTATTCACTATGTGGTTCATCAATATCTAGCGGTTTTGTTTTTGGGTTTTTTTCTTCCACTACTACTTCTACACCTCATAAGAGAGGAGATAATAATATTGGATCATCATCATCATCATCATATCAACATAAATCAGTTTACTACTTCTACAGCTATAGCTATAATTAGTACAAATTCAATTATTAATCGGAATTAACATTTGAGAGCAAGAAAAAAATAGAAAAATAAAAAATAATTGAAACAGAGGGTAAAACTCCACTTTAACCTTTTTTTTAGTTGTTAATGTTTTTTAATTTCAATTTTCAATTGTTGGATCTGATTTTAGTTTTAGGGTGATCTTATATATACATTTGATTTGAAGTTTTTTACTCTAATTTAGTGCTCTCAAGGGTTCTTACTATTTGGAAATGTAGGAACTTCGGTTTATATTATTTTCTTTTTTTTTTCTTATTTGAAAAATGAGGAGATTACAAATTTGATTTAATCAAACGGAGGATGTTAACATTTTAATGGAATTAGGATTCTTTTCTACTACTAAACTATTAATGTGGGGGTGCTGAATTGCACATGGTCGGTGATTTATTATTGTTGCTTCGAAAACTGAAGTGTTTTTAAATATTGATGATGCCTACATTTTTCTAATTGTAGGATCTAATTTATTTAGTCCTTGATGTTCAGCGAGAGAACGTAATTGTTTAGAAGTTGAAGAATCCACCTATTATACCACCGTCTTCAATTCAAATACATCGTCAGATCCTTCTCTCCTCCCACTACCAAGGTAACCATCCTCCCATATTTTAGTACTTATAATTTCGGTTGTCTAATTAAAAGGAAAAATGAGAATATATTCCAGATTTAAATTACCAGTTGGAGATTTATTTCAAAACGGTAATTATTAAGGAATATGTTTCAGTCATCAATTTCATCTGTTAAATTGTCTACAACGCATATGTGTGAGGTTATACGTGTCATTAACAAATAATAATACCCCTATCATTTAAATTAGATAGGTCCCCATGCGTAGATTAGCGATACATATCATCCTAGATCCGAAGGGTAAAAGTTTTTCGAATTAAAACAAGTGTATGAAACCCTAATACTGTCGAAATAACCTTATTACCCTTTACTTTCAAAAAAATTACAAAAAAATATGTGACTGTTATACTAATCTTTTTTTCCTTCTTGCACCTGTTGTGATTTGTATGCACATTTTGAAAACAAAAATAATAATATTAGAAATGTAATGAAAGAAAGAAAATAAATGCACTTGGGTACCTAAAAACATTAAGAAATATATATTGTCTTAATTTTTCATTGTCTTAACCTAATTAATAAACAAATATTCTCTTAAACTTAGTAAATATGTCTGAATTTAAACAAACTAAGTACTAGTATTGTCTGAATTTGAACAAAGAAAATTAAACAAACGTAACCAGACTAGAGTTTCATAATTTGAAAAACATAAAACTCATACATCAAAATGAAATTTAGGCTTCCTCTGTCTTTTTGAACCTGCATCATAGTTGTAATTTTTAATAATCTGTTTGACAGGGTCACTTCCTTGTTGATATTACTAATGGACATAGTCACACCAGCTCCAGTTGTGTTAGTTTTGGCATGTTTCCCTTTTGGCTTAGTAGTTGTAGATGAAGAAGTAGCAATCTTGCTCTTCTTAGGAGTTGTAGATGTTGAAGTTGCAGATGCACTGCCCCTACTCCTCCGGATCCTGGTGCCTTTGTTATTCTTCTTTGGAGTTGAAGTTGTGGTAGCAAAAGAATTTCCCTTCACTCACACTCTACACTGGCTTTCTTCTTCTTGGGATTGGATCCAACTTCTCCACCCTTACATGTTCCACTGTTGTGATTAATACCACCACATGTGCCGCACTTTCTAGCTTTTGCTTTCTTCTTCGGGTTTATCTATGACCAAGACCTCTTCCTGTTGACACAAGGCCTACCTGGTTATCTAAGCAGTGGTGGTTGAGTAATCTTTATTCCTTCAAACTGTAGAAGAGAATCAAAGATAGTTTGAAAGTGTAGAAGACAGCTAGGGTTGGCATTCATTTATCTATAGATCTATAAAAAGGAATCTTAAGTAAACAGAAAAAGAAAAATTGAAAATGACAAAAAGATAACAATATTAAATGCAAAAATTCTTAAAGCAATAAAAACAGAACTTAGGGCAACTCCAGCGGCGCGATCAAAATCAAAGACTAAAGATCAAAAAATTTGATCTTTGATACGCTGCAAAAACAACCATGAGTAGTCAAGCGAAAGGCTGGGGTCGCGTTTATGTTTGACAAAGTGTTAGCGCAACGCTTGAGAAGACGGACGAACTCCTACTACCTCGCTTGCTCCAGACGGTGTGATAGTGTACCGCCTGACGTGGAGCGAAATTCCAGGTCTTCGCCCAAGTCGAGACGGTACCCCAGCACTTCGCCCAAGTCGAGACGGTACCCTAGCTTTCCGCCCAATTCGAAACGGTACCCTAGTGTGACGGTACCCCAGCACTTCGCCCAAGTTGAGACGGTACCCCAGCACTTCGGCCAAGTCGAGACGGTACCCCAGCACTTCGCCCAATTCGAGACGGTACCCCAGATTTTCGCCCATGTCGAGACGGTACCCTAACTCTTCGCCCAGTCGAGACGGTACCCCAGCACAACGCCCGTGTTTTTAAGCGAAATCTTGGGCCGTCGTTTATTCACAAGCGAGACGGTAGTGCTTCGCTCGACTATAATTTTTAGTCACTTCTTTTAATCCTGAACAGTGATTTTCAACGATTATAACCCAAATATAATCGCACGGCTGTGGCTGTTTTTCACCGATCATCGATCAAATGTAATCTTTGATCGTCAATTTGATCGATGATTGGAGATGCTCTTAGGCCACTCATCCATGTTCCCTAGTGGTGTAATTGCCCAAGAGTAGGTGGTCCTATAAAAATCCACCGTATAATACTTACTACAGTACCTGCAACAACCCACCAACAAACAATTAAACCAAATTTACGACATTAAAAAAAAACACAACTACAAATAAATAAATAAAAAAAAAAACAGATTGCTTACTTAGGCCAATATGGTCTAGTGGTGACCAACACACACACACACACACGACATGCTAACACGGGAAGTCCCTCAGCTGCCATTGGACACAACTGCAAGTCTTTTCAACTATGTCAACCGTAAATAATTTTCATAGTAGCCGTGTTAGTAACCTCATACAGTTTCAAAACTTTTGATGGACCAGTTCTAAATTGACCTATATTTTCAGTCATTTTTTCAATTAGTTTAACTGCAGCAGGTACTAGTTCACCACTATTCCAATTGGCAGCTATTGCACTTCTTTTGGCAAATAATCCCATAATCATCTGGGTGCACATGGTGAGCAACTTACAGATTGGCTTATCACTAATCTTGCTACACATAGCATTAAAAGACTCATAAAAGTTGTTGTTGAGGTTCTCTAAAGCACAATCATGTGGGAAGTGAGATCTTGTGCAACATCATGGTTCTTCATTCATTAGATACTCTCATGCAGCTTCATCAACCTTCTTTAATGCATCCATATGTTGTTGTCATTTAGCAACTCACATATATTCACATATTTAGTATAAGTATTAATGCTATTTAAAAGTTCACACAAATGTTAGTAAAGAAAAACTAATTTATATGTTGTTGTCATTCCAACTGTTTAACACCGACGAAGAATAACAACTTCCTAACCTTCCAATGAGACTTTTTATAGGCTTTAGACGCATTCCACGCTATATTCATCAACTTAGGACCTTTAAATTTGTTTTTAAAGTTCTTGTAAAGATGTCTGAAATCAACCATGAAAATTATTAATAGTTTCATAGTATGATACATGTTCTTCGATATTGTAAAAAAAGAAAAGTTACCTAAAACAGAATCTGTGATTGGCCTCAGGGAACAACCCCTCAACAGATTCTTTAAGACCCCTTTGTCTATCTGACATAAAGGTCAAACCCCTCTTGTGCGTAATTTTTGCCTTCAAATCTTTGAAAAACTTGTACCAATTTGGATAATCTTCAGTTCTGCAAATCATTATGGCTAAAGTGAATAGATTATTCTGAGCATCTAAGGCAGTTGCACACATCATCACACCACTATACTTTCCCTTTAGGTGGGATGCATCTAATCCTATTGCTGATCTACAACCATTGTTAAACCCTTGGATTTGTGCATTGAAGGAAATAATGACAGTCTCAAAGGTCTTATCCGCCTCATCCCATGTAAAGGTAGCAATGATGTCTGGGTTAAGACTTGTAACAACTGAACACAAACTAGGCACCTTTGTATAAGATTCCTTATAACTTCCATTTATATGTTGTAAGACCATATTATGCAAAATAAAATAAAATAATTTAAGTTAGAATAAAATATTAAATGAATATATTAATAGTTTAACTAGTTGATTACTTTACCCTTGCATCATTTGCTACCCAATATGGGATCCAAGTATCAAAAGTTGGCCATATGATATTATTAATTATGTCATCTGCCACTGGAATCTTAAAAGTAGGCTTCGCTCTTAAACTCTTCAAAATGTGGTCACAAACAAACGTAGAATTGCAAGCAGGATTTAAATGGTTTCCAGGATTAATACAAGTGTGATTGGGCCCAACTTTTCTGATGGTGAAGGTGGGCTCAGGTGGTATCTTCTTTGCATTAACAAACCACTTACAACCTTGAATCACCTTATTCTTACACATAACATACTCTCTTTCATAATCACACTTTTTAAACTTAAAATTATGTTTTTTCTTCACTGCATAATACCTAAGGTGGTCAGTGAAAGCTTGTTTATCTTCAAAAACCTTTCCCTTAAGCAATACACTCGGAATAACTTCAATAACTTTCTCATCTTGCACAGATAAATCCATTGGGTCCTCAACATGTTTACCACCATAATAATATTGCCACTCAGCTTCCATATCATCAGTCTACTTCGACCCGTTACCATCACCAGGTTCATTACCATCAACATGCATATTTCCATCACCAGGACCATTACCATCAACAGTCCCATAATCAGTTTTATTTCCATCAGACCCATCACCACCACTACCTCCTCATATTGCTCAACATATCCATCAAAACAAACTTCTTCATTCTTGTTCACTCTTTCATCATCACTTGATTCATACCTAAATTCAATGTTATCATCAGGATGCCAGTCATCTCCGGCTTCATTTGATAAGTGCAGTGGTTCTTCCTCCTCATCGACTAGGGTTGCATCTTGAATTTTACTAGCTTGTATAGATACTTCTTAGTTGTCATCTACACTACATTGTGTAGGTTGAACTTCACTTTCATTCCCAACTTCATCTTCAAATTGCATTTTTCTTTCCTTACTTGTTCCCACTCCTTGATTCTTTCTTTCTGACTTTTCTTTTAGTCTAGGACTCTTCCTAGGTGTCACCTTTGGCTTAGAAACAACTTTCTTCTTTGGTGTTATTTTCTTTTTATATGAAGGATAAAGTACACAACTACCAGCACCAACCCCTTTCTCACACTCCATATCTGCCTCTTCACCACCAGTTATATACAGGTCTAATGTTGTAAAACAATCCACATCTTCCTCAGCACAATTCCACATTTCAAAGAAATCACATCCATCATATATTATATCACAGTTTGAAAGTATTTCAATCTTGAATTCAGAAGACAAATGCAACCTATCCCTTATAATTTCTATAAACTTATCATAACTAATATCATTTGCCAAAATATTCAAAACATAAAATACTTTTCTAGTCTCAATACCAGCAATCTGATTTAGACAAATAATCCTAAAATTTATTTTTAATCACTTTCCTGAAAGATGACATTCAATCTCCATAAGATTCCACAATCATATATATAACTTCACAAACTAAATAAAACACAACTTTGTAGTAACCCTAAAATTATAAACCCTAAAATAGTTGAATTTAATTATTTGAGAACGATGGAGAAAACCTAAATTCAGAGTTAAGGAAGTCGAAAAAGGAGATTACCCTCAAATTTTATAAACCCTAGAATCGTTTTACAAAAAACCCTAAATTCAAAGTTCAAATCAAACAAAGAATAAATCACATGGATGCAAAATACAGTAAAATATAGAAATGGGTTTAATTTACTAACCTGGATTGATTAGCCATGCGCTTTGCTTTGAAGATATTTCACAACAGATGGAGAAGAAACAGATCAATTAGATGCTTTCTATCAAACGGATTTCACTCATCAATTAGTCTTCTATCAAACGGATTTCACTCAAGTCTTCGCCATATACAAGTTAGATTTTACTCAATCCTGAAATCACTCAGTTCACCCTTTTTCAGTTAGATCGATTTCACTTAGTTCTCCCTTTTCGCTCTCTATTTCTCCCCTTTTTAGAACTAGGGTTCTCTAGACTTTTCTCTCTCTCGATGAAAATAAGAGAAAAACAATTTAGAGACACGTGTTAGGAAAATCATGTGATTATGGGTGTATTTGTAATTTGAAATCTAGTTTTGATCCGTCAATGACACGTGTAGCCTCACACATGTGCATTGTTGACCGTTTAACGGATGAAATGGATGACCGAGACATATTCCTTAATAATTACAGTTCGGGATAGATCCCCAACTGATAATTCAAATCCGGGACATATTTATAATTTTCCTATAGTTAAACATTTGATTTTTTTCATTTTAACAGGAAATCAACGCGCATATTAACGATCCTTCCTACGGAACAACTAGGTAATTTTCCATGTTTCTCTCGAATCTAGGGCTTCTAATAGCTTTTAGCCTCCCATAAATCGCATATGTTGCTGATAAAGCTTCCTAACGGTCAATTTATGTGATTATGTTTCTGGAACTTTGAATAGTAAAACGAATGTTACATGATATATTGTTAAACTACAGTGCAAACTATTTTAGATAGTTTCCATAGAAAATACTATAGAAACGTTCATTCCCATGGTTATCTAAAAATATTAGGGAGACATTGAGAAATGCCCTAAAATGAGGGGTTATCTTGGAAAACTGCTCCGGACTTTTAAAATTTGGGAAAGTGCCCCAATCTATTAGTATTTCCGTTAACTATAACATCCCAATCCATTTTGGCCCTCATATACATGTTAATATCTGAAATTTCTTTATCAATGTTAAAAAAAAATTCAATTTCAAACAACAAACCCCCAATTTTACATACAAATTTCAATATAAACATGTCAAAACACCCAAATTTTGACACGTAACAACTCGCACGCGTACGTTTAACGGAAATACTAACAGATTGGGGCATTTTCCTAAATTTTAAAAATCCGTGGCATTTTTCTCCAAGATGACCCTCATTTTAGGGCATTTCTCATATTTTCCCAAAATATTATTAAAGTTGTTTTAGCAATCTTCAAATTTCCTCTTTTGCTCTCATACACAGATTTTTTTTTGTTGATACTGACCAACATGTTGCTCATAATCCTGATCTATCACTCTATTCAATTATTTAGGTTGTTGCACTTGAGGTTTCAAAGACATTTGGTAAGGGGTTAGTAGTAGAGTTAGGAAAGAGGTTTTGGGTACTAGATTTAGGTGGAATCATCTATTTCAAATTTCAGGAATATAGAGCAGTATCTCGGTGCCTCCAAAATTGCATTCTGATCGTGAGAAGTCACGTAAGTAATCTACAAACTTAAGTCAGCTGGGTATCTATTTTCTATGTATCCACATTCGTAGATACTACCTAGATGACTCTTAAATGAAAAGGTAAAGGGCTTTGGTTCTTACAAAAAAAAACAATATGTAATAAGCATTGATAGTTTGATTCGTTTTACCTTCTCCATTACTGCAACATTTGTGAGGTTATAAATATCTAGAGAACTCTTTGACTTTTGTGAAATGAAATCAGATTCCCTAAATGCCCAACCAATTTTGCAACTAAGTGTCTGGGCATAAGCTTATTGGGAAGTATTTGGAATAAACCTATCTTTTGGTCTATGATATATGAAACTTTTTAGATGATAGAATGCTTTATTCCAAATGTTGATTGACTAAAAACATCTTTCACAGATTAGTTTTGTTTTCCTTCTCTTCTTCTTATGGTATACTCTCCTACGAATTAGGTGTAGGTTTTTTCTTATTTACGTAGTCTGTTAGTTTGATTTTAAGTTCCCAGTGCTACCAACTAAAATGCGTGTTGGATTTCCTGCCAAAATGGAAAAGTTCAAATGTTTAATTATCTTAGCCAATTTGAGGGCAATCCAAAACCTATTTGGGATTATTAATAAAACAAAATAAGATCATTATGAAGTAAAATCAGCACAACCTTATCCATATATTTTTTTAATGACTAATCTGTCCTTGTTTAATTAGTGTTAAGATTAATTAAATTATAATTAATTAATTATTATTTTGTAAAAATAATATTTTTTTCAATTTTTTTTTTCATTTTTTTTCAATTTAAAAAAAAAGGAAAACTGTTTTTTCAAAGGTAGCTTTTTATTAATTTTTATTCAAAAATTAATTAATTTTTTGTTAAAAAAAAAGACTAAAATAAATAATCGGTAGATAACTAATTTTTCGAAACTACCGATTATGGTAGTAGAAAAATTCAAAAAAATTAAAGTTTAAGAAAATTTATTTCTGGAGATAGTTTCATAATCGGTAGGTTAAGAAGTTTTTAACTTGCCAATTATGCATGTAGCCCCAAATTGGAAATCGAAAAAATTATCAAAATTCAAACATTTTGAAAAGGCATAATCGGTAGTTTAAGAATTTTTTAACCTTCCGATTATGCATGTAGCACCAAATTGGAAATCGAAAAAATTATCAAAATTTCAACATTTTGAAAATGCACAATGGGTAGTTTAAGAATTTTTTAACCTACCGATTATGCATGTAGCCCCAAATTGGAAATCGAAAAAATTATCAAAATTCCAACATTTTGAAAATACACAATCGGTAGTTTAAGAATTTTTTAACCTACCGATTATGCATGTAGCCCTAAATTGGAAATCGAAAAAATTATCAAAATTCCAACATTTTGAAAATGCACAATCGGTAGTTTAAGAATTTTTTAACCTATCAATTATGCATGTAGCCCCAAATTAGAAATTGAAAAAATTATCAAAATTCCAACATTTTGAAAATGCACAATCGGTAGTTTAAGAATTTTTTAACCTACCAATTATGCATGTTGCCCCAAATTGAAAATCGAAAAAATTATCAAAATTTTCAACATTTTGAAAATGCACAATCAGTAGGTTAATAATGTTTTAAACTACCGATTATGTATGTTGCCCCAAATTGAAAATCGAAAAAATTATCAAAATTCCAATATTTTGAATAATCGGTAGTAATCGAAATTGTCAAAACTACCGATTATACAATGATTTTAACAAAAAGTTATCAAAAAAAAGTAAAAAAAAAAATGAAAAACTTATTTTTTAAAAATAAAAACTGAAATAATAATTTTTTTTGTAAAAAGAAATTGAAAAAAAAATATTTTTTTTTAAAAAATTAAAAATTAGTGAAAGGGTTAATGGTAATTGTTTGATTACTGAGAGAGTATTTAAGTATTTTTACATACCACTAGATTATCCCATAACCACATCTATAGGATGAGTTTAAAAAAATAATCCCAAATTAATTTTTGGTAGCTCTCAAAATAACTGGGTTCATTATACAACCGAGATGATGAACACTAAAATACTAAAATTTGGAAGAGACGATTACCTTGGTAGTGGGAGGAGATAAGGATTTGAGCATGTATTTTGAATTGAAGACGGTGGTACAATAGTTGGATTATTCGACTTCTAAACAATTACGTTTTCTGCCAGAACATCAAGGACTAAATAAATTAGATCTTACAATTAGAAAAACGTAGGCATCATCAAAATTTAAAAACTCTTCAATTTTTCACCATCAAGGGATATGTGAAAGCCACATCAAAAGTGTTCGATTATGATCTTTAGTGCAAGATTTTAATTTAAAGGTGTTCAATGATGTGTGGGATGTTATTACTCTGGCACGAATAGATGGAGGTGATGAAATTTCACAAAGAATGGTTGCGATCATTGTTTGATTTGATGGTGATGAATGGGTTTAACAATACCAGAGGTGTTTTTATTTATGATTAATTGGTTTTTGGTACTTATATTTTATCCAATTTTAGTGTTTAGTCTAATATTTATCTAACTTAATGGTTGGTACTTGGAGATGAAGTTGACTTCCGTTGACTATGTTAAGTCTAATTTTAATTATATTTATCACTTAAATATTTATGTATTTATTATTTTATTTTACCCTTCACTTGTTTAAACCCTTTTACACTTCTTTGAAGCTTTTTCTCAAACACTTAGCGTACAGTTTCTGTGCATGAGAGGGTATATTTGAGGCTGATTTCGATATCCCTTTTATATCATTCTTCACCTGCAAATTTGTGTTCCATAACAACCAGCATATCCTCATCACATTCAGGCTCTTAGACATTCAAAATCTCAGCCAACCATCCATAAAATCAACGACAAAGGCATCCACTCAACGTTGTTTTCTCGGCAGTAACATAATCCAATTCTTGTTGTTTTTTCGTTCAAGTCATTAAACTAGTCCTCGAAAAGTTGCTCACAAAGTCCTTGAAAATCACCTAGCCCTGTTGCGGCCAATTTTTCAATCTCAAATCACCTCTGTTTAACCTAGGTTACAATGGGTGTTTTGCTGTTTGCCAATGGCTAGGATTTTTTTTCGAAGTCTACAGCTAGGAAGAATGAGTATAATATATATGGTTTTGGAATATCTCTCACTGGAAAATTAGTGGACAAACTGCGTGTGCTGCCATTGATATTAAGGTACTGAATAGCTGGAGATATTAGGGTTTTTTGAGGTAATTAGAGACAGGAATGATGTGTCAGAAGAGAATTACAGAGTTTGAAGACCAAAAAGGATGTACAACGACCTTTGTGGCATTTGGTACAGAAGCTGAGGAGTTGATGGATTATACGAATATTACAGAACAACTTCAAATATGTAATCGTTTAATAGAGGTATTTTACATGAACAACATTGATTATCACATTACTTAATTAAATTGGACCTATCTTATTATTATAAGTGATAACATTTTTTTGAACAATTGTAGGAAGGAAGACCTAATTTATTATTGAAGAGAATTACAGAATTTCGTTTGTGCCGGAAAATCAGTGGAAAAGGTGTATTGTTTCGTTCAAATCTGGAAATAAATGATGGTGATTGATGGAAGGTATTTGAGAGTCTCTGTAATGAATAGGAAAATTGGGTTTTGATTAGGATATGAATTGTGAAGATACGGACAATTTTTGAACGCAAAACAGGGAGAAGATTGAAATGTGATGTCGTTCGATTGGAGTGATGAAGGTGAAGATCAAAGTGTGTTTTGAGTGTTTGTGTATGATTGGAAGACTTTGGTTGTTATCTAATTTGAATTTACTTATTTCCTAGCTAATTTTTTTTGTGTAGTAAATTGGGGAGAAGAAATGATATTTATGATTTGGAGATTTTATTTGGAATCGTAGGTTTAAGGGTTTCGTTTCTACTGTTAATTCTAATCAACATGGACCCACACTCGGGGTAAATTCGTAATGTCAGCAAAAATATTAGACTTAACAGAGTCAACGGAAGTCAATATTTTTTCCAAATATCAACCTCTAAATTGGACAAATCTTAGACCAATATTAAAGATGGACGAAATATAAATACCAAAAATCAATTAAACTTTTATTTATAATTACATTCTAACATTATCTTCACTTTTTTACTTATATTCACTCTTCCTTGTAAACTTTCAAATTCAAAAAATGTTTTGAGAAATAGGATTTATATGTCTCTTTCATTTTCAAAACAAATCCATAGATGTTGACAATTGAAATTTCATCAAATTTGTCAATTAATTAATATAACTTGGTATAAAAAACCTAGGTGACCAAACTTCCAATATAAAAACATCTCCCATATTATATTTTATAAACAAAAACCATTTGAATTAAAAATGAAATAAAAACCTCATTTTCTTTAATATTGATTAAATTTAGTTTTTATCATTTTTTTAAATGGTATCCTTACACTTTCTTTCTCTTCTTTCTCATTTCTTCTTCTTCTTCTCCTCCTCCCCACCACCATGACTAGCAGCAACAGTACCTCCTCCGCCACCATCACCAGCAGCAACAGTAGCTCCTCCGCCACAACAACACTTTCGTTTTCTTCACCAACACCTCTCTCTCTTTTTATTTTGGTTTTATGTTCACCAATAATAAATTTTATCACCCATATCTACCACTAACAACACCTCCGTCTCCTCCACCAACACCACCAGTACCTCCTTCTTTTTCTATGTTCAGATCCACCACCAACAACACCTCCTCCTTCCCCATCGCTTCCTCCTCGTTATTTTTTCTCCTCCACCACTACATGTCCAGATCCACCACAAACAACACCTCTTCTTCCTCCTTTATCCTCTACAAACATCACCAACACCTCCAGATCATCATCGCCGAAAATCATCATCAAAATATAATGATACATCATCATTGTCGAAATTAGGGTTTTTTGTTGGTGAAACGTAAGAAAAATGATGAAACCAAATTTGGTTTCATCAAATTTCACCAACACAAAAATTGAAACCAATTTTTGTGTTGGTGAAATGTCAGAACCAAAACAATGATGAAACTTTTTTTGGTTTCATCATTTTTTTTCATCTGGAATAAGGTGGAACCAAATAAATGATGAAACTTTTTTTGGTTTCATCATTTTATTTTCCATCTGTAATAAGGTGGAACCAACTAAACGGTGTACTTTTTTTTGGTTTCATCATTTTTTTTCGTCTGGAATAAGGTGTAACCAAATAGATGATGAAACTTTTTTTGGTTTCATCATTTTTTTTCATCTGGAATAAGGTGGAACCAAATAGATTTCATCATTTTTTTTTTTTGGTTTCATCATTTTTTTTCATCTGGAATAAGTTGTGTTGGTGAAATGTCAATTTTCGTTGTGGTGGTGGTGGTTGGTGTTGGTTCTGGTTTTCGTTGTTGCTGGTGGTGGTGCTCGTTGGTGGTGGACATGGTGGTTGTTAGTGGTGCTCGTTGATGTTGGTGGTGAAAGTGGTGTTGGTTGTGGTGTTGGTTGTTGGTGGTGGTGGTTCTGGTTTTCGTTTTTGCTGGTGGTGGTTGGTGGTGGTGCTCTTTGGTAGTGTACCAGTTGGTTGTTAGTGGTGCTCGTTGATGGTGGTGGTGGGTGATGGCGGTGCTGGTTGGTGGTGCTCGTTGGTGGTGGTAGTTGGTGCTGCTGTTAGTTGGTGGCTGGTAGTGGTGGTGTTGCTGGATGATGGTGGTTGTTGTTGGTTGGTGGTGGTGAGTTGGTGTTGGTAGTGTTGGTGGTGAGAGAGAATAAAGTTTAAAATTGGGATTGATTTTTTTTTATTTGGTTGAATTAATGTAAAGGATAGTTTAAGAATGGGGTTGAATTTTATTTTTGTTGAGTTGAATTAATGTAAAAGGTAGTTTAGAGAAATTTATTTAAATGAAGTTTTTATTTCATTTTATTTTTAATAGGTTTTTTGTTGTTGGATAGTAACACCTTTAAAATTATAACCCATGATCGATTAATTAATCGGTTTCTTTTCATCTTTCAGCGTAATGAATTGCTGGTGGGTTAATGATTACGAAGGTCATAAGCAGTACAACAAATAGAATACTTACATTACATCAATTGCTGGTGCGCAATGTAGAGTCACTAACGTACGGTAAGCCGTTAGTTCATAGATTACACTGTTGTCTTTAATTCTTTTGTCTAACATACTTATATATAAGTAACACATTCTAGAAGATGAAAAACAGTTGTGGAGCCCACATTTATTAGTGACATTGTGCAAGGTTATGTGATTGATATTTGATACAGCAATGTAATCTATGAAGCTGATAACACTACGTTTGAAAATATCAAGCTAGGTGAATGCAACCATCCTCACTGTCCATAGTCATGAAAAAGGTCAGTAGGTTCCCACTGCATTTTGTATGTGCATAGATTAAGAGGGATTTATTGAGGATAATCATAAATCACAATCCTAAACTATGAAATAGGTTTGTACTTCTAGCTTGAATTTAATTTCGTCTCAAGCTATCCATATGTACATATGATTGAGGGAGTTAATGGTCTACTGACCATTAACTCAGTAGCCCAACATGAGTTTGACCATTAATCTCTGTTGGATTCAAACTTTATCCGCTGATTAGAGATCAAACACATAGAATCTGCTTTTAATAAATTTAAAGTATTACTGCTTTCACAGGGTAAAGATCATGTTTTTATTATCATTTCTCAATTGTCGTTATTTGGATATGAAATTAGTGCTAGGAATATAGTGCAAAATAAGATAGTTGGTTTCCAATTTATGGTAGAATGGGTTAAAATATGTCTTATGGAATGTTAGCATGGGTTGTGAATATAAGAGTTCGATGATTGTGTTTATCCAATCATTTTTTACATTTGAAACTAGCTAGAACTTTATTTGATTTTGTGAATTGTCATTTGCTTTTTGGTTTTTACTCCTTTATTTCCATGAATATATATCGCCTATTCC
The DNA here is from genome assembly GCA_023531435.1 of Papaver californicum. Classification (NCBI taxonomy): domain Eukaryota; kingdom Viridiplantae; phylum Streptophyta; class Magnoliopsida; order Ranunculales; family Papaveraceae; genus Papaver; species Papaver californicum. Next base: position 4,599,910 of record JAJJMC010012129.1, read on the forward strand.
AGGACACCTTAACTGACTTTACAAAATAAACTTACCTGATGGTACCCAGAGACAGTTAAACAATAACAACGACATAAACAAGCCAGACCAGGCTGATGCGAAGGGTAAAAATAAATGAAGCAATGAATTAAAGCAACTGCTCATTCGAGCTGAACAACAACATTTTCTCACAGAAGGTCGTTCGACTATCCATTGGGTACGTTATACGGCATAGATATAATAATAAAAACGGTACCCCAGGAATCTCCATTATTTTATAGTGTGCACTTAGCTGCATATATTAATTAGGCGGTGAAAGTTTTGAAAATGGATTCAACCTTACGACGTTCAATTGACAGGTACTGTAAGTAGAGGAACATGACGTTCATCTTTTCAACTGGCTTCGAATTCAATTGAAAGATGATTCTGTTAATGACTTTAACTGGACTTATTTTGGTATTTGATTGTCAATATTACAAACTTGATTTCGTATCCAAGATTTAGATTTTGGACCTGGATAATTTTGAGGAAGCACTTTTTCCCGTTATCTTTGAACTTACCATTACTTGGAATGCGTTTCCGTGCAGGTTTTGGTTCAAACTACAGAAGAAGTTTTGCAGATATCTGTTCCCACCAAATTAGAAGATTTTCGTTCAAGTTGTTATTGTATGCATCATTAGTGGTTTTATTTCTTATTTCTCTAATGTTTGGAGAACCAGGTTTGTGCAACAAAACTTCATTTTTCTTTGTAGTTACATTAAACTTTTGGCGTGTGTTTTAGTAAAAGTACTACACATGTTTTCTATGGAATGTATAAGCTATGGCAAAACAACATTGTTATGACTTCACACTGTCGGATCTTTAGTTGCAACATGTCTTTCAATTGTGTGTATAGCAGCGAACAATACCTTATCAAGGTATTACTTAGCTGTAACTAACTTCGAAACCATAATTGCTTAGGTGAACCTGGTGCATGAACATAAATTTTTGGATCTGAAAGAACAACTCCAAGTCCCAAGTACGAAGACTTTGTTCCTAAATGATCAGACACAATGGAACACTACAATATTAATCTCATTGCTTCATGTTATAACACGAGTTAAACGTATCTATCTATTTTAGAAAACCAAATTAAATAAGAAAATGTTTTTTTGCCCTAGTTCAAAAGGCCATATCGAACTCCTGGATAGAAGGGGCAGACTCGAGGACTATTAGTAGAGGTGAAGAAAATCACAACTGTAGTTAGCAACTTTTGGGATATTAGAACTTCTATTTTGTCGCAACAAACCTAGGTAGAAAAGTATCACACCAGTCGTTACACTTTCATAGTTGCTAGATGTAGAACAATCTAATGACATTTTAAGATATTCTGGCCTGGAATATTTAGATAGCTTTACTGCACCTTTGCATAACACTGAAACTATGGTTAAACGAGTCTCTGCCGCTTCTCAACAAAATAAAATAAAATCATATACCTTTTTAGATGCCACTAGAGTTTTAAATTTTTTTTAATGTTCCCATGAATTGAACTTATCTTCATTTGATTGAATTATGAAACATGATATGTTGTCTCCTAGCATGAAAGAAAAACAATCCCTTGGGTTTATAGGTAATAGAATGGTAGTTATAATGGTTTTGAAATTTACAAAAGTATGGTTGTTTCCCATTGATGTCGAATTGATAAACAACACTTGACCGGAGATATACCAAAACCATCACAAAATAGAGAACGCTATCATACCATTCATAGCATAAAACTGGCCGGTAAAAGATTGCAAGGTAAGATTCTGTTCTACATAAAATTGTCTGGTAAAGGAATCACTTAGTTCGATAACATAAAAAATTCCGGCATGGATCATATTCTAGTCAAGAATATGGAAGAAAAAAAATAAAAAAACACCATACTACAATTATATCCCCAACTCATGTACCATGACAGCTAATATGGATATCAATTTACTTGGGATATACCATTCCAAAGGTGAAAGATTTTTTATTTATTTTTTATTGATATGAAGAGAATTGTTTTTATTAATAAAGAACAACCCTTTCCATTTCTGACCAGAGCTGAGACCTGATACAAATCGGTAGTGATTCAGACTTTTCTAGTTAGCTTCTCGGTCCTAGCTACTTTAGAGAGAACATCAGTCACCTTGTTTTTTTTTATTTGGAACATGATAACACTTCGAAGTCTTACATTTTTGAAAAATTGAAATATTATCTCTAATAAAATTATGAATATGCCTATTAATATTGAATTGACCCTTATTTACTGTCTCCTCTATGAGTTTGGAGTCGGTCTCGAAATTAATTGTTTCCAGCCTTCGACTTTTAGCCAACTTTATTGTTTACCAACTGGCAAGACCTTCTGCATGCTCTGGACATGGTGTTGCATCAATGTATATGCACTTTGTTCCTTTGGTTCGCCGGAAAAATTACGTAAAATTAGTCTTATGCTTCTATGATTAGAAAATTCTTGAAAGGATCCATCACAATTAATAGTAAGAACTCCTCTGACAGGAGGACACCATTGAATGGTCATGCTAAGATGGTTAGCAAAAGTTTTTGTAACTGTTTTTTGTCTAACACTTGATTGATCACAAATATTGGCTTTTATTCTGTGCACCAACTTGTAAGGATCAGGTGAAGTATTTTGAAAAACTTTGTTGTATCTCTCGTTCCATATTGCCCAAGCAATAATGGCATAATTACCAACTTCTTCCGTAGATAAAGCTCCCTGATGCAGCTGAAATACAGACAAATGATTGTTAAAATGAAGCCCCTCCATTGCGAATGATTGTTAAACTGAAGCCCCTCCATTGCGAACCAGGCAACTTTGCTGAAACTACACTGAGATATTATACGGGCAACTCTCTCAACCTCATTATCACAAAAAGGACAGTTAACCTCGATATCCATATTAAACCTAGACAGTCTTTATCTGGTCTACCATATTGATCTAAAAAGCTTTCAAACTCTAGGAATAACATGTGTTTTAGGGTGAAAAAAGTACTTTCAGTAGGTTCAAGAGATCAAAATCGAACAGGACAAGCCTAAACCAAGAAATAGTTGTTCAAGTCCTGCTTCGGTCACAAAGATGGAGATGATGGGTTGATCTTAGTGGAGAGAAGCAAAGATGATTGAGAAATTACAGTGTGTTTGAAAATGGTAATGTGTAGTTTTAATAATGGATTATCTTTGGGATAGATCGCTGATTTTGTCTTAGTTTTTTGTTTCGAATAAATGAGGCTATCTATTTATAGTTTGATAGGAAACATACTGATTTCTCGTAAGTGATGGAAGTTACAGAAGAGGTGGATAAGTGATGATTGTGGAGATTGTAGTGGAGTCATGTCCAAAAATAAGGAGGACTTATCTGACCACTACTCCTCGCCCTCTCAACTGCTCTGAAATTGTCCCATTAGTTATTAAGTTCTTGTTCGTGGATGTGTTTCCACAACGCACGATTGTCGTAGACTGCCAGACCAATACCCCAATGAGAATCCCCCAATGTGTTGTATTTGATATCTCGTAGAAAGAGTGGAGTCATTGACCACCACTATTTTGATTAGGTCAAGTCAGTAACTTGCTAAACTAGTGAGGCAAATTGCGTAACTCGCTATATTGATAATTAGAATGATCAGTGTTAAGTCTGGTAAGTTTAATGGTCATATACTAGCTTAGGAGTAATATGGCATAAATTCAATGGACATGTATCAGCTAAGAAGTGATACAACAAAATTTGGAAGTGTTTGAATCCAAGATTACGCGAAAGTTCCCAAGGACCAGTCGTGGCGCACTCGAGAATTCAAACAAGAAAAGGCTCGATGAATAGCCATATCGGGGTTGCGCTGGCATTAGGCCAGCGCCGAAGTATTAAGGACGCATCTTGGAAGGGATGGTACTAGCCTAGGCTAACGCCGTAGAAGGAGAAGCTAGGCCAGCGCTAGAGAGTGGTGCGTCCCCAAGGAGCTAGAGCTAGCACTAGGCCAGCGTCGGGGAACGATGCGTCCCCTAAAGCGAAGCTAGTTCTGGCACTAGGCCAGTGCTGGAGAATGACGCGTCCTTGGGGACGCGTCTGAAGCGAAGATGGCGCCGGCACCAGTCCAACGCCAATGAATGATGCGTCTATGGGGAGCATCTTAGGCCAAATAAGGCAACACCATTCATGTGTGATGCGTCCTCGAGGACGTTGTGCATTTTTGAGTGATGCATCCAATTAGGACGACGCATAAATTGTGACACGTCCTTAAGTAAAATGCTAGAATTACATGTATTTTTAAGGACATGACGTCAAATTGTGATGTGCTCTTTGCGAACATGGTATTAAGCTAGAATCCGTCTTTGAAGATCAGGTATTAACTACTTTAATAATAGATAGATGTTATTTAAACATCAATGCACATTCAAAACGATTTCAAAGAATTCACCTGTGGAATTATGCGACTTGAGACTTGTTCAATATGACATAAGTATTGTAAATATTAGAGAGATTAGGATCAGTATAGAATGCCTATAGATATTTGTTGAGATTGTATTCTTAATTATTATACAGAATATAAGTAGAAATACAATGATTCATATTTTGATACAAAGCCAAAAATATGCGCACAAATATGCACAAATATTTCTATTCTTCTGCTCCTAGGTAGAAGGCAATTTTCTAATTCTAGCCCTTATCAAAAACTCACCATCTACAACAGGAAAAGTCCATAGATGGGACCACATCCTTCTAATATTCGGATCAAAAGAGTTTAACCCATGTTTATCTGCGTAATATTTCTTATAGGCAGATTTAACGGTAAAGCAACCATTCTTTTCAAGTTTCCATACTAACCTATCAATCTGATTAACATGAATACCAATAGAAGAAATTACGTAGACCAACTCTAAAAAGAAGTGGTCTCAAAGAAGAGATAAGTTCCAGCCATCATTGTTGGGACTGAAAAGTTCTTTGACAGGCACATATCTGCCTGGAAAAACTGTATCATACTTGGGATAAGGAAAACAATCTAGGTTAGGAATACATTTAGGGTTAATTAGACTTTGGTACCTGGGTTTTGTCCAGATTTAGTGTTCTTACTTACATTTGTCCAACGTTTAGACTTTAGTACATGGAATCACTGTTCACCCTGGATGTCAAAGTTAATTTAATTTTAATTAATTTTACTATATAAATATTTTTATATTTACTATTATACCCTTTTGATCCAACGACTCTGATGAAACTATATAGCCAACGTTAAGAGATCGAATATCATTAACATTTAACCCTAATTCTCTATTCTCTTCCCCTACGCCTCCGACCCTAATTCTGTATTCCGGCATGACTTGGCTATAATTCCGATATTTATCCCGCTCCTTCCCTACAATTTTCTAGCACAAACCCATTCACTACAAGCAGAACAGTCATCCAAACCATTTAAAATGATTCACAACCACCATTTAAACTCCATCTCCGAAGCACAGCAAAACCAACAATTTACTCAATTTTATTCTATCATCTTCTCTGTTCTCTTTATTCTTCTATACCTTATTTTCTATCTCTGGCACTCTCGACTGAGACCACCAAGTCAACCAAATTGAGCAAACCCATGCTTCCATCTATTTCACTGTTTCACGGCAGCCATAACTTGCCTGTCTCACGTTGCCTTCCATTCTTCTTCCATGTCTCCTATTCTTACTCAACTTCAATCATCTTAAATCTTTTATCACCACCAACAACTCCATCTAATTCTTGTTCTTTCTCGAAAGTGACATCACAAGCCACAGACTCAAACCCATCAGCGTTTCCCTTTGTCTTTTCTTCACTCGAACTAAACTTCTTCTTGCTGACAATAAAGTCTCTTCTAAATTGGACCCAATTCTTCAATCTTGAACCCCACAACGTCAATATCCTCACTGCTTACTAATTGAAACCCATATGTTCTTCGAACTTTCACATATCAAATCTTCATATTTCAACTAAAGCCCATAACAGAGAAAGATGTAAATAGAAAGAAATCAGAAAGATGTTTGGAAGAATCGATTTCAGAGAAAGTTGTAAATAGAGAGAAATCAGAAATTAGGGTTAGGTTTTGTTATGTTCTTCCCAAAATTCTAAATTGAAGAATAAGGGTTTGATGTGATGATTTTGAAATTGGAATTGGTAAAGAGAAATTGACGATGATGAAGATAGATGGCAAAATTGATGATGTTGAACACTCAATGATGATTAATAGCAGTGATGATGGATAATGATTGCTGCCATGAATTGAGAATTGATGTGATGGTAATCATGATGTGGTTACTCGGTGATTGATGGAAAGAAGAGATAATGGAAGTTTAGAAAGCTTGGTTCGTGTTTGAAATGAAGCTTAACATCTCAGTGGTGTTGCTACAATGATCAATGGTTGAGGTGAAGTTGAGTCGCTGCTACTGATGGAGGCGGTGAAGGTTGAAGGTAAAGTGGTAGAGAAGAAGACTATGTTTCAGTATTAGGGTTGCTACACAGGCGATCCTATTAGCGCTAGATGAAGTGGGTTGGGTGGCTGCAGGATAAAGGCACCCAAGGTTAATTGAACCCCACTTCAGGGGTACAATTGGAATTAGATATTGTTTATTCTATAAAATTAATCAAAATTACACTTAATTTTGCCATCCAGGGTGAATAGTGATTCCAGGTGCTAAAGTCTAACGTTGGACAAATGTAAGTAAAAACACTAAATCTGGACAAAACTCAGGTACTAAAGTCTAATTAACCCATACATTTATGGGACCAAATTTTTATATCATTACCATTACATAGACTCCAACAACAATTTTATCGATGAAATCCAACTCAGCACTAATACTTTTTCAAGAAAAGACGAATCATCCTTGACAGTATGATGAAAGACATCACCATTAGAGAAGTACTTGTCCCCGAGAGCCTTAGCCCATATATCGAGATCTAGTATACAACCTCCAACAGATTTAGCTAGAAGAGCCTTGTTGTAACATTTAAAATCTCTAAATTCAAGACCTCCCTCATTTTTATGTTTACAAAAAGAGTTCCAAGATACGGTAGCACCCTTGTTTGAGGATTTCTTCCTACATGATTTAACTTGAGATGAATTTATAGACTTGATAGTAGTAGCCGGAATTTTAAAGGATATCGTATGATGAACAAGAATAACATTGAGTACATGCTTGACCATAACTGTTCTACCTGCTTCAGATAAACTCGAAGATTTCCACTTAACAAGCTTGGTTTCTCTTTTATCTATGAGAGTATAGAAAGGGATCTTCTTGTTTCTGTTGATGAAGAAGGGAAGACCAAGGTATTTTTCTTTAGTATCCATGATTGGGACCTACAAGATACTAGCAAGATCATGACAATCATTTGGTTCCATACTATTGCTAAAATAAATTGAAGACTTATTAAAGTTGATAACTTGACCCGAACACTTACTGAATTCTTCAATGACTTGAAGGAGGTGCCTTGTTTATGTTAGATTAGCTTTACAGAACAAGAGACAATCATTTGTAAACAAAATATGATTTATCTTAGGATCCCTTCTAGAAATTTTAATCCCAGTTAGCCTTTTTTTTATCACAGAAAGCCAGTTTCCTAGAGAAGGTTTCCATAAAAATAATAAAAGATAAGGGAAAAGGGAATCACTTTGTATAATACCTCTTGTAGGATTAAAAGAATTGCATGGATAGCCCTTAAGAAGGACTTCAACTCGAGTAGTACTAACACATTAGTGAATGAGTTGACATTATTTGTAACTGAAACCAAACTTCTTGAGAACATCAATCACAAAAGACTACTCCAACCTATCAAAAGCTTTGTACATGTCCATTTTTAGTTCTATAAATCCACTTTAACCAGGTTTTCTCTTCATAGTATGAACAATTTCTTGAACCGAAGAAATATTTTCAGAAATAATTCTTCTTGGAACGTAAGATGCCGGCATAGGGGAAATTATCTTCTAAATATGTGACCTCATCCTTCTTCCAATTATTTGTGACATAATCTTATGAGAAGTATTACAAAGTGCATGTGGGTCTGAAATCTTCAGTTCTATGAGGAGTCTGAGTTTTAGGAATAAGAGAAAATCTAGTTTTATTCAATTCCTTGAGTAGAAATCCATAAGATAAAAAATTTGCACTAGATTAATGATATACTTTTTGACAATCTGTCATTGAGTTTGATAAAAACCAGGAGGAAATTCATCTGGACCTAGTGAACTTCAGGCTTCCATAGACATGATAGTGTCATATAATTCGACTTCATCAGGAATTTCTAACAGTTTCGCATTGTCTTCTTCTGAAATACAGATTGGAATATGCTGCAAAAAAGAAGTGTTATCCATAATCTTAAAGGATGTGCTAATTTTCTTAAAATGGTTTGTTAATAGAAGATCAAGAGAATTTATGTCACTACACCAAGTACCATCTGGAGAAACAAGACTGTCAATTATGTTTCTAAATTTCCTTATGTTAGCTCTAATATGGAAGTATTTGGTATTTTTATCCATTTCATTGTAGAAATAATATTTACCTTTTTGTATCCAAAACCTAGTATTAATATCTTCCCACTTACTAATCTCATTTGAAATTTGCAGTACCTTGTGAGTGCTGCTGCCAGCAGTATCTGATTTTTGAAGATCAATAAGTGTCTATTTGACACTAATGATGGTTCTTTGAATATGCCCAAAGGTATTCTTGTTCTATTTTGCTAGCTGTTTTCTTGTATTAGATAACTTGTTAGAAAAAATAAAAGTTGCAGATCCAGAAGCATTAGTGCACCATCAATTCATTATTTCATGAACACAAGAAGCATTTTATAACTAGCTTTCAAAGAATTTCCATTTTTTTCCTCTAGAAGAAGTGCAATTGTATAAACTAAACATTATGGGGGCATGATAAGAACCATTTTGAGACAAATGTTTTGAGAATAAAATCAGGGAAAGTAATAAACCATTTTTTATTAACCATAACTCTATCCAGTCTAGATTTTATTCTACCTATGCCATGACTACTGCTAGTCCAAGTGAAAGGATTGCCACTAAAATCTATATCCCTAAGGTCAGAATCTCTTATCATTTGAGAAATGGTAGAAGAGATAGCAGAGGATACTTGATTGAGTCTGTCTTCCAAATTTAGAGTAATATTCAAGTGGCCAATAACAACCCAGGGAGTATTAACTCTTGTATTAAGATCTTTGATGTAATCCAATTGAAAATCTTGCTCATTTTTATAGGGTGTACCATAAATACAAGACAAGAACCATTCACTTTTATAGGGGCCGTTTATAAGCAAAGCATGTATCATATTATAAGAAATATGGATAACATCTTGTTTGAAATCATTCTTCCATAGTAGGATTAAGCCACCAACAATTCCAACAGATGAAATACAACAATAATTAGGGAAATGAAGAATATTCGTAAACTTAACTATTATATCATCATTGATTTTTGTTTCAGAGATGGGAATGATGTCAGGGTTATGCTGATAGTTAAGGTTTTGTAAATGGTCTCTACTGATTTTAGAGTAAAAACCTTGACTATTCCAAGAAAGAATTTCCATGCTTTTTCAACTGTGAACAAGCCAATAATGATGAGACAAATACCAAATCATCCTAATAGAATGTCTAATGTTTAAAAGAGTAAAAACAAAAGACAGACAAAATTTTAAGATTTCGTAAAGACAAAAAAAGCCTAATAAATGAAAAATGATTAAAGAAGATAATTGAGTAAATCTAACCCGAGTTGCATAGTTTTCCTGACATTCATACGAGGGATCATTAGAATGCTTGCTTCTGACTCCATATTTGTCATCTTCACTCCTTCCATGATGTTCATGGTAGAGGCTGAATCATTTGCTGTTTCTTGAGTATTCGAAGATCTGATGTGAATATTATGCGGATTGCTAGAGGTTTTAAGGTTTAAATCTTAGTTTCTTATTTTCTTGTGTTGCCTAGGGTCCTCGACATTCTCCAACCCACCACCTACTTCAGATAACTCTTCCTCTAAAACATTCTCTTGTTTATCCAGTCTCTGTTCTTGCTTCAGTTGATATTCAATATATTCAGGGGTGGTTAAGCTATCAAGATTCAGTTGATAAGCAGTGAGGGCACAACTATCTTCCAGGTAATCAATGAAAAAACACTTATCGTACATATTATATGGTTGCATATCCCACTGATATCTAACCCATACTTATTCATTTGCTGCAGTTTTCCACTAGCCGCCTCTTAAAAGAGGCTTGGTCAGATCGATTTTGATTCTAGCTTTGATTGTTATACCACTTCTGGGCATATAGTTTTTCGGATCAGTTGATATATTTTTACCTATATATTGGATTGCCTCATTTACTACTTCCACATTTACGCGCTCTAGTCTAAGATTTTTAAAAAGAACAGTGAATTATTGGTGTAAGAATTTGTGTTCCTCTGGGGAAGTCTTGGTATCTTATTTTTGAAGAGCTAGAAGAGCTCCATTGATAATCCATGGACCTCTTTTAATGACTTCTTGTTGATCATTCTCAGAACTAAGTTTGACAACATATAAGTTTTGCCCTATTATCCGAATATCCTTGTTTATCTTTTCCATAAGGAGTTAATTTCTTATTTAACATACTTGGTCTCCATCTTGTCAGCAGCAATAATTTTTCCAACAACACTATTGGACCACTCTTCTGCTGCAATATTAATCACTTTGTCTGAACCAACAAGTCTCCTTTGCATCTTTGAGATATCAATTTTTGTGGACTTAAGTTGAGAAGAGAGATTAATGATATGTCATAAGTGCAATCAAATTAGTGATCTTATTTCCATTCAATTAAAGAATAATATAATGGAATTCAAGTTCGTTCCCACGAGGAGCGAGGTGTTTAAGTTGTCAAATGTCACAAGGGGGGAGGGGGTTTTGTTTTAGGATTTTAGCAAAGTAAATAAGAAAGCAATTAAAAGCAATGGAGAGAGATATGATCGAGGAATCCTTATTCGTTACTAAACATTCATCAAGTTAATATGTTCATATACTCATTGTTAATCATAGATTATCACCAACCGTAGAATAACAGCTAGATCAGTGTTATCCCCGAAATTCCTTATATCACTGGATACGGAAGTTCTCACCTACAAGATTCTATTCGTCCTAACCACCTAGTAGTAGATCATTCAGGGTATAATTTGGTCGAATGGTTTATATTTTGTGAATTTATAAGTTAATCCTAGCAGTTAGACTCTTAGATCAAGGTCCATTTACTAGTGTTGTTCATACACACAATTGCTCCATGGAATCCCTCTGCAAGATCTCGTGTTTTCTACTTGTGTACGAGTCAATGGACTATTACTTATCTCACAACTCAATACTAGCAATAGATTAAATCAAAAAATCAATTCAACACCTAAACAATCTATCAGTCAATCATAAACATTCTTTACTGTAAAAACAAATGATAATCATGTGAGGAACTCAAAATAGATTCATATAATAACTCAAATCATGTCTAAAAAAATTCATCCTCAATCAATTAGGTGTTTTAGCTACTCATGGATGTAGAAGCATCCATGTTATACATAAGAGTAAAGAATTTGTTACGATGGTGAAACCGCTCCAAACCCTAGATTTTGCTCCTTGTTGATAGACACGTTTTCGTGTCTTATTTGATCTAAATTTATATATTGTTACAACTCATTTATGTACTTATATTGTGATTTTATTGTGTTTGTAGGTATTTTTGAAGAATAAACTCTTATGGAAAAATGGTCTTAAAAAGTCATAAAGGCACCAATACAAGTGATAAAGGCACCAACCTTCCTTATTTGAATCCATTTTAGGCGGGAAATCCTCTCAATTGCGTAAAACTGTGAAGGATTTTTTGAGCGAGATTTCGACAAGATTTTGGGGTCTATAGGACAAGAATATTCTTGCCTTATGAATAGCAAGTTGTTCACGAAATCAGGTCACACAAAATATAAATAGAATCTCGATAGAAAAATCATACACGAGATATTTACCCATCCATGTTTTATTTTGAGAAACATAATATTCTCAGATTTGGGTTAATTGATTGCTCGAGATAAATAGGGAAGCAATTAAGTCGTGTTCTGTTTAAACGAAGGAAGAAAATCAGTTTGAAAAGAAAAAAATCAGATCGTGATAATGAGAAGATCACCGTGAATATATTCCATTAATTGAAAAGTTTATTGGGATGATAATCGATTGTTTGGTATGCTACTATAAAAAAAGAGTCTTGTATGAGAGTTTTGAAGGGGGGCTGGCTTCATGCCAGGAAGCTAAAAAAAAGTCATATCAAACTCCATTGTTTCTGCTCGTGAAGAAAGGAAGAAGAAGAGGAAGAACATAAGGCTCCTCAAAACGTCATTATTTCCGTTGCCGTTTCTTTTAAATTTCAATACCTTGTAAAGGTTGAGTGAATAGCTCCTGCAACAGTTTAAGGTTTTAATACACATTGAGTCTGTGCTTCTTTCTCTGCGTCTAGAGTGAGTTGTTTATTCAATAAATCATTTTAATCATCATACGACTCAGTTGGTCAGTTCTTTCTTGTATTTTTCTTCTTCCCAAACACTATTGAGCTATGTACCAATCTTTTGAGGGTGTTTTGAGAAAGATGATCTAAACCCCTTGTTGAGGCGATGGAGGAAGTCATTGTTCCAAAAAAAATGGTATATTTCTATTTTAATTGATTTTTGCAATTTCTTTTTATGATTATTTGCTTTGATTAAAAATTGATTTAAGGATTTTTAATAAGCAGGTGTGATTTCTTTTGATAGAGCATGCTTAGCCTAGGGTTTTTGATGTTCTACAATTTCGATTTACAATTGTTACTTTGTAAATCTACTTTTGCAACATATTAGAATCACTTTAAACATAAAGAATTGCATGAATATTGATTAAATTGAATCACTTTAATTGGTTAATGGTGAAATCCATAAACTCAATATTTGTGAATATTACTTTCATCTTTTGTGTACATTTTCTAGTTTAAAATTAGTTTGTTAAATCTAAAATCAATCTTCACAAGTTTGAGAGTTTGAAACCAATTCTTACCACCATGTACAAAACACATCAATTTTTGGCGCCGCCGACGCGGATTTGTTTTTAGGTTTTATTTTTAGGTTAGTTAAATTTTTATTTTTATTTGTTCTATTTTACGTTTTTGGGTATTTTTCTTTGTATTACAGGTTTTGGATCAAAAAGAAATTGGAGCCAGAGATTATATTGTTTGATTAAAGACTTGGAGTCAAAGATAAATCGAAAAGAACTAAAAAAAAAGAAAAATTTATTTTATTTTATTTATTTTATTTTAATTTTATTTAATTTTTAGGATTTTATTTATTTTTGTTTTTAGAAAATTGTATTAGGAAATCTTTTATTTTTGTAAATTTTTTTTGGACCTTTTCTTTGGACTTTGGACTTTATTATTTTGGGACATTTTTGGACATTATTATTATTTTTAAACCCTACTGAAGGGTAATTTAAATATAAACTGCAACAGGGAAGGACGACAATTATGATATTGTCTCGGCCCCTCGGGTTCGTTCACAGACACATGAGTCGGTGGCCCAAGTCGACTACAACTGATTCATCCCCCGTCTGATACGGAGGTAAGACTCGATCAACCCAAGAATCCCCTGCAAGTGGGTTTATAGTATTCCTTCATATGCATATATGTTGAGGAACTGAATACAGATTTGTTTTCTAGTAAAGGGCAAGGACTGGCCATATAAGATAAGGACTCGGATTTCATCACCGTTTCCTTCTTTCCCGCCTTAGGAACATGTTACCTAACGCGAACCTAATCCTTAAAATTTGACTAGAAAGAAGACCGATAGGGTATCGAGCTTATTGGAAAGTCATTCAAAAGGACTGTATTGGTTACTCTATTAGCCTAACTCAAAGTTCAGGAAGATTATTTTAAGTAGATTCGAGCCGCCTTGTAACCCAAGGAAACGTTGCCAAAGAGGAAGGGTTTTCAAAGCTCCTTAGAGCTTATCCTGTTTCTATTCGACTTAATCTAATTCGGATCGTTCTAAGAGATTTGCTAAAACTGTAACTAGTTGCCTTTTGGAAGAATAAAAGATGGTCTAGAAACAATCTAAGTGGAGTCATCATGATTTTTATTTTCTAGATTCAGTAGGTTTGATTTGGTTGAGTCGGCCTTGTTTGTTTTTTTTTAGAACCCCTTCCGGTAGGATTTATTTTTAGAGTTTATTTTTGTAAATATATTAGGAATTTTTTTTCAGAAAATGTCGAACTAGTATTATGAGAACCAATATAATGGATAGTAGTAGGGACCACCACCAACTTTTTGGAGGTTATTGCTCATACCAGGGTGATCTCAATTACTATTCATATACACACCCGTCATATGAACATGAAAATGAGCAAAACTCAAGTTATTTGTTTTGGAGGGATGCCCTAAAGCATGTGCAATCTAGTACTTATAATGAACTTATTATGCCTCTAGAAGAATCATTGAAGCAGTTAACTGAGAATATAAATAAGTTCCTATTAAGTATGGGGGGACAATTAGTAGTCCAACTCTTTCTTTAGAAGAATCCCTCAAGCAGTTAACTGAGAATACAAATAGGTTTGCATTAAGTGTGAATGAAAGTCTTGCAAAGAATAATATTGCTCAAAATGATCTTAATTGCCAATATAGTGCTACCTCTGATAATTATTCACCTATCCAAGAGGACGAGGATAGAATTGGTAACGTTACTTATTTAGACGAGGTTCAAACATCTTCATATTATTATGATGATGTGGATAGTATTAACGAAGAACTTGAAATATACAGGCAGAGTGATCAAGAAATTGTCACTCCAATTGTGCTTCTTGATGATAATGTTATTTTTAGTTCAAATCCAAATAATTTTAATGATTATTCACTTATTCACAAGGAAGAGGATTTGACTAGAGATACCACTGTTTTAGACGATGTAGAATTTTCTTGTTTTGAAGCCGATAATGATTTAGAGGAACGAGTTTGTCATGAGACTAGTGATTTAGAGTCTAACGATTGGAAGACAATAGTCTCTGACGAAGATGATAGACTCTTAGAGAATTTTAATGTGATAGAGGATGATTTGATTCAGGTTGATAGAATAGTTTCCCAGTGGATTTTGTTGTCCTAGACACCCAACCTTTTCAGGTCCCAGAGGCTCAAATACCAGTGATCTTAGGTCGTCCCTTTTTAGTTACATACAATATCATCATCAATTATGGAAATTGACTAATTAATTTTTCTTTTGGTAACATGACTATTGAACTGAATCTATTTAGTAAGGGTAGACAACCTTCTTGTGAGATCTATGATTTAGAAGAAGTGAACATAACTAGTACTTCAGTTCAGAAATCTTTCCCAAACACTTTGTTAGAATATCCATTAGAGAAATTCCTAGCCCACTTTGGGTTTGATATTGACGATGATAGTATTATTAATGAGGTGAATACTTTGTTAGATTCTGCACCTTTGATGGACACTTATAATATATGGAAAGCTAATTTGAACTTCTACCAGTTTATTAGTCTACCTTATTTCCTTCTATAGAGGAAGCTGAGTGCAGTTCTGACCTTAAGGACCCTAGAATCCAACCAACAGTTTTTAGTCCATATGAAAGTAATGTCCACACTAAGTTAGGGGGTACCGATGATTCTTGTGATTGTCAAGTATCCCTGCTTAAAGTCCCTCACTTGGGGATTGACATTTGCACCTCTACCATTTTTCAAGATCATTTTCAAACTAGATTCTCTGAGCATGTTGATGTCCAGAAAGAAGTTTAGTTGTTAGAGACCCATCCTTTGGTTGATATGGTCTACCCAGGCGATAATACCAAGATTGACTTTGTTTTCCCACCAAAAAAATTTCTTCCAATTGTGGGAACGTTTGAATTTCAAATGTGTCAGTTATTAAGTTTTGAGACTAACCCTAATTACTTTAAGAAATTAGAATCAACACATTTGCTTAAGAATGACCACCATTTTCATAGTAGTCAACTGTGTGAGTCCAATCTGATTAACTTTTTGGATCCACAATTATTCAGGTTATTATTATGTGCTTCTAAGTTTTTAGTTGAGTTCTTGCAGACTCTACAATCCGACTCTCCGGATACTGGCTATGAGGAAATTCATCCTAAAGAGATTTATCTATACCCTTTTATAGAGTCAGAACTTGAACCACAACTAGAAGTAGTTATCTTAAACAGAAAACCATATAAGGGTGTGCTCGGTTTGTTCACTTTCTGGGCCTGCTGCAGTTTCCTTCTATTTTGGATAACATTATTTTATTCAGAAGACCCTCAGTTGTTCCGACTATTGTTATATGATTTTATGAGGTGACTAATTCTTTCTTATTCTGGTTGAAGACTTTAAATGTAGCACTTCTTGGGAGGTAACCCCTGCTCATGCGACATGGTAATATATTTCCTTAACTATTTTTCTTCTATTGGTAACAGTTTCTCCTTGTTCATGATTTTAATCATTCATCTTTAGAACATTGAGGACAATGTTAGATTTAAGTTTGGGGATAAGGGAGAAACTTTTAGTGAAATATGAAACTCCAAAGTCAAGAAACTTGTGAGCAATTCAGGATGACACTAACCATTCTAGGTAGATGGAAACTTAGCTCTTTTTCTATAGGAATTGGTGTGCCCAGATAAATGGTCTATTCATAAAAAGATTCCTAGCTCAGGTGTTAGAAATAACATGATAGTTGTCACCATATCTCGGAGTCTATCTCGACCGTATCACCTTATGTTTTTATTTTTACAATTTTTGTGTTTCTCTAAGTGATTTGGTGGGCACTAGTATCGAATTGTTATCACCGCTAGGATGAAGTAGTGTGTTTAAGATCAAGCCCCATTGTTGTATTATTTAGACCATTTTTCAATAAATAAAAATAAAAAATTAAAAAATCGAGTATTAACACGTTGATAGCAATATATGTGTGTTCTCCCTATCTACTTCGCCTAAGCAAGCGTGGAACGCAGGATCCATGACAAATGTCATGTAAGATGATGATAAGGAGCATGCACTTTGATTCATTTGATCAAATCAGTACATTTAATATAAAGATAATTGTTTTATTTCCAATAAATTGACCGTTGGGGCCCTTGTATATACCAACTGAGTCGATATTAGTATAGGGATTAAGACCAGTGGGAGTGTATTTCAATCCATTAGGATTCATCCAGGCACTGACCTTCAGACAGATATGGGAAACACCGTTCACCTTAGTCAACACGCGCAATCTTCGTTTTATCTATATCCATCTTCTAAATCTTTTCATGTGATTGAACTTTGATAGATTCTGAGTATCGTGGTTGAACGACTATCTAAGTAGAGCTTTGTTTTCTTATATATGCATTTTATTATACTGAGTGCAAACTCGTGTACAACAATTGGACTCATATGGGTAATGATTCTTATAGGCGAAGAATTTAGTATGCCAACTAAATAGCTTGTTTAGTGTCTACCCTCAAACGTTAACAAGTAGTTAGAGTTTGGAGTAAAAGGTTTTTTGGGTACACCTCTTGTAAACCCTCACGAGACTAAAACTCGTCCACTAGGGACACCTAGGGGTTTAAAGGCTTATTGCACACGCTAACTGCAATCGCGATGCCTGCGATAGTGAGTTAAGATTTATTTTTATTTTCTAGATTAGATTTGCTCGAGGACTAGCAAATAATAAGTTTGAGGGTATTTGATAAACACGTTTTCGTGTCTTATTTGATCTCAATTTGTATATTGTTAGAACTCATTTGTGTACTTATATTGTAATTTTATTATGTTTGCAGGTATTTTTAAAGAATAAACTCTTGTGAAAAAATGGGCTTAAAAAGTTATAAAGGCACCCAGAATTGCTAAAGGCACACATGCAACAAATAAAGGCACCCACCTTCCTTATTTGAATCCATTTTAGGTGGGAAATCTTTTCTCTCGATTGCGTAAAACTGTGAAAGATTTTTTGAGCAAGATTTGGACAAGATTTTGGGGTCTCTAGGACAAGAATATACTTGCCTTGTGAATAGCAAGTTATTTACGAAATCAGGTCACACAAAATATAAAAAGAATCTCGATAGAAAAATCATACACGAGATACTTACCCATCCCTATTTTACTTCGAGAAACATAATATTCTCAGATTTGGGTTAATTGATTGCTCGAGATAAATAGGGAAGCAACTAAGTCGTGTTCTGTTTAAACGAAGGAAGAAAATCAGTTTGAAAAGAAAAAAATCAGATCATGATAATGAGAAGATCATCGTGAATATATTCCATTAATTGAAAAGATTCTTGGGATGATAATTGATTGTTTGGTGTGCTACTATAAATACGAGTCTTGTATGGGAGTTCTGAAGGGGGGGCTGGTTTCATGCCAGGAAGCATAAAAAAATCAAATCAAACTCCATTGTTTCTGCTCGTGAAGAAAGGAAGAAGAAGAGGAATAACATAAGGCTCCTCAAAACTGTCATTATTTTCATTGTCGTATCTTTTAAATTTCAATATCTTTTATAACGGTTGAGTGAATAGCTCATGCAACAGTTTAAGGTTTTAATACACATTGAGTCTGTGCTTCTTTCACTGCGTCTAGAGTGAGTCCTTTATTCAATAAATCATTTTAATCATTATACGACTCAGTTGGTCAGTTCTTTCTTGTATTTTTCTTCTTCTCAAACACTATTGATCTATGTACTAATCTTTTGAGGGTGTTTCGAGCAAGATGCGCTAAACCCCTTGCTGAGGCGACGGAGGAAGCCATTGTTCCAAGAAAGTGGTACATTTCTATTTTAATTGACTTTTGCAATTTCTTTTATTATTATTTCCTTTGATTAAAAAATGATTTAAGAATTTTTATTAAGCAGTTGTGATTTCTTTTGATAGAGCATGCTTAGCCTAGGTTTTTTTATGTTATATACTTTCGATTTACAATTGTTACTTTGAAAATCTACTTTTGCAACATATTAGAATCACATTAAACGTAAAGAATTGCATGAATATTGATTAGATTGAATCACTTTAATTGGTTAACGATGAAATCTATAACCTCAGTATTTGTGAATATTAATTTCATCTTTTGTGTATATTTTCTAGTTTAAAATTAGTTTGTTAAATCTAAAATCAATCTTCACAAGTTCGAGAGTTTGAAACTCATTCTTACAACCATCTACAAAACACATCAATTTTTGGCGTCGCTGACACGGACTTGATATTATGTTTATTTTGATTCCAGGATGGTTAGTTATGTATCATATAATTTTGGCTAAATTTACGGCAAGGATTACTGCAAGGTACCCTGTGACCAAATTTTAAAAAAATTGAGAGAACCTTGATGGGATCATTTAATATATTGATGAGTAATATTTAGATTACTATGATCTACACAAATAGAAGACATCATCAACAGTATACTGTGAACTATCTTGGAAGAGATGGTAAGCACCACTTCTTTCACTGGCACAACTTCCATAAGTTCAGAAGCAAGATACCTTTTGAAAAAGCCACCACTGGTTACCCACATAATGAATGCCAAAAAAACCTGCAAACGAATTCAATAATCCATAAAGACTCAGAAGAAAAAAAATTCAACAAAAAAAAGAAGATAGACCACTACTAAAAAACCTTTTAATCTAGGAAAGATTTAACCATCAAGATTTTAATCATGAGCTGAGAAATATTTGATTAAAAGAATAAACCCCCAACAAAACATCAGTAAAGTTTTGAATGAATAATACTATTTGGGTTATGGATTTGATACATCTCATAGTAAATTGGTACCCCTATTAGCAATTTTTCTCATGTACTATGTTTGGGTTTTCATACTCTCTTTTAATAAAATTGAAAAAAGAAAAAAAAATTGGTATCCAAAATCTGAATATATGGTGGTAGTTAACTTTCTAAAGGATTTTCTATTACATGTCTTCTTATATTGATAGATGATGCATATAAATGCAATGATAATCCAAATATTGTTGCATGTCCTACGATCTCATCATAATAACTGAGAGTTCGCTAATTCATCTCTCACCCTCTCCGTAGTACGATAGGAAGAAATTTTGATGATGTAATAGTTTCTGAAGTGATACTGTAATAATATACTACTTCCGTCCTTAGAATAGTGATAATTTCATTTTTCCTATGAGGGAGGGAGTATAATAATCGAGTTATGCTTCCAAAAATATTATACTCGAATCATGAAAGGAACTAGTAAAAGACACCTGGCTAATTTCAGGTCTATCCGTTTTATTTCAAGCCTACCACTAAAAGTTTAAATAGGGTCATTATGAAATACAATCAAAATCCCTTTGTCCAACTATTTTTTTAAGACTAATATGCCTAATTAGTATTAGTTAGTCGTATTATTTGTGAATTAATTGTTTTAGTTGTGAAATTAATTGTTGTTAATGAATAGTCAAAACATACAAAAAATATGAGAAATTTTGATATTTTTTTTTAAAACATCAAAGTAGAATCGATGGATACGATGACACACGTATGCCGATTATGGTTTGATGTTTTTCATTGACGAAGAACATGAGGAATCGGCGTATAGGGTGCTCATATCAACCGATTTTAAAAAATCACACTCTAGAATCGGTGGATAAGTGCATTTATATCCATCGATTCTGGGTAAAAGATTTGCAGAAAAACTTTTGAATTTGAGTTCTTTAGAATCGGCACACCTGGGGAACCTTATCCACTGATTCTGTGCAAAAATTTATGAAAAAAAGATTATTGTTTTTGAGTGTTTTTTTTTTTTGACAATCGGTCGATATGACTGTCAATATCGACCAATTCTAGAGTGTGATTTTTTGAAATCGGTTGATATGAGCACCCGTATACGCCGATTCCTCATGTTCTTCGTCAATGAAAAACATCAAAAACAATCGACCATCGTGTGATTTCCTTATTAGCCGATTGTTCTTGAACCTAAAAAATTTCCAAGATTTTAAAAAAATTCAAATAAAAAAAATGATTTGAAAAAGAAAAAGATTCTAATTTTTGATTGGTTTTGAGAAAAATAGAAATAGATTAAAAGTATTAAGAATAAGGATATAAATATAATTTTAATTAGTGATGGTAACTTAATGACATTGTTTGGTACAAATTATGATTATCATTTATGATTATAGATAATCATAAATTGAAAAATGATTATGTTATTAATCATTTTTTCAATAAACTTTAACAAACATATTTTTGGGATAATTGATTATCTTAGAAAAATGCTCTTCGAAGAGGAGAGGAAAAAAATGATGATCTAAGAATATTTTTTTAGTCCACTATTGTTTTTTTGTCTCTCTCTTGATAGTTTAGAAAAAATAAGAAAAAAAATATAATTCGTTTTTGTTAAAAAAAATAATTGATTATGATAATTTTTATAAACAACTTTTTTCTACTTATGGAAATAATGAGTTTTTTCAATTATGATTAAAATAATTAGTTATTATAAATTTTAACAAACACCAATATAATAGATTATGGGTTCATAATCCATCATAATAATTGTTACCAAACAGCCCCAATGATTTTACAGCAAGGACTCCACAACACAACCACTCTGTTTGACCTCCTTCATATACTTTGTACTCCCAAAATACAGATCAGATCACAGCTATTATAATCGTGTACACCACCTAATCTAATATAATGTCTCTCCGACAATCAGGCGTATCATCTTGCATACACCCGTGATGTACCAAAACCTATCTCATTAACTCAAACACTTCACATTTGGAATCAAGAGATGTCCTAAGCCTAGGTCAGACTCAGAACTAAAAGCACTCTCTCTTAAAAAAAACACTACTTTGCTTCCAGAAACAGGAAAGATTAATTAAGATAGAAAGAACTGGATTTGCTTTAAAGAGACTTTGAGATTCAGCAAAGAATCTTCTTCATCTTCGAGGGTGTTACAATGTTTTAAAAAAATTAAGCGGAGAGGTCGTTATATTGAGACCTTAGTCCCATATAGAAGTGATAGTAATACTTTTACTAAAAAGAAGGAAGTATAAAATTAGGTAGATTATAAATTTATACGTTTTCTCAATTTATAGACCGGTTTTAGAGATAAATTTTACCCATAGATTTATAATAAATTAGGATTGGTATCTTAATATTTGGTATCAGAGCCAACCACCACGACCCATATCTAAGCGTGATGGAATGTTGGAACCTTAGTCCATATTACTTATATAGTGTAGAATTGGATAATTTATAAGTCTATGGATTCCTGAGTTAGGGTTGGTACCCTGACTCATTATCAATCAAAAGACTTTTTTATTTATCAATTTAGGGATACAGGGAGAGTGGGAAATGGACTGGTTAGCATGGCTCTTGTCCTTCTTTCTCCTCATCGCTTTGCTTGCCCTTTTAGTTTACCAGGTTTGTAATTTTTCTTTCCAATCCTGATTTCTGTGAAAAAAACTGTTTCTTTCCTTCTTTGGAATCTATTGTTGATTGATTTGTCAAAGGAATCGACTTTCTTTTTTTTATTTTTTTATTTTTTTTTGTGAATTTCATGCTTTAGTTGGTTCAAATTGTTTATGGATTTTCAATTTGGGGAATTAAGGGTCAGATTCTATGACACTAGAAAAGAATTGTGCCCAAATTCTTGAGTTGAACAGAAGAACTCTTTAATTGTTTGAGCTACAGTGTCGAGATCAATTAATCGAAAGCCATGGGATTCTTGGTTTTAAAATTGAATGTTTTTTTTGTTGAGAATTGGTGTCTGCAACCCTATAATTACAGGAAAAATCAGAACTTTTTGTTTCCTTCTTTGTAGAATTGTGTTTACAAGATATGCATGGTTGGTTTGGATTATGATATGTGGGTGTTACAAACTTGGATTTTGAATGTGCACCTTCTAAGATGAATACTGAACATGTATGCAGTTGTAGTGTATATTATTTGAGGAGGTAATGTTGGATAATATGGATGTTATAGCTAATACTGGACCATAAACAAATTCTCTAAGATATACCGAAGAGTGTCACATATTCCTCCTTTTGCAGATAGGTAGTGGTACCAGTATTTACTACTTAAATTTTTTATGATTGTCATATATGCAGTCTTCTGGATGTAACCCCTTTTGTGTGTGATCTCCTGAATACATAATGAGGAAGGTATTAGAGTGTCTGTCTAGGTAAGGGAAGGTTGGCAGTTTCAGAGCTCAAGTGTTTAGCATTTAATAGCTCAACTCAGGCATTCAACAGTTCTTACATTAGCAGATAAATTTAATATTTCTTTTTTTTTTCTCATTTAAGTCAGTATAATATTATGACTTTTGGAGTTTATATTTGTACCCTTTTGCATTGGCACCAAACCTTGTAGAAACGATATGTCCAATACCAATGCACTGTAGGCTCTCCAGTCTAAAACAAATACTCTTGATAGTTGTACTTTTTTGGTGCCAAGACCATTGACTTTGCATTTTAGTATAGTTATATCTGTACCTACAAATAAACTAAACTTGTATAGAATATGATATAAGAACGTTTTGAGATTAAAAATTTCAGCGTATTGCGTACAACTGCTGTTCTTTTACGGTGTTTACGAATCGAGTAGCCTAATTCCTGAAATCATCTGGTGCAGCTCATGTGCTTAGCAGACTTGGAGTTTGATTATATCAATGCATACGATTCAGCGGCAAGGATAAACAGCGTAGTTATGCCCGAATTCATTGCGCAAGGAGTTCTGGCCATTCTTTTTCTCCTATCAGGGCACTGGGTTATGTTTCTTCTCTCCACGCCATGCCTTTACTACAATGTCAGACTGTAAGTACTTTTTCTCCTTCTTGCCTATAAGCTTTGCCTATACATGGATCTGAAAAACTAGATGTTTCTTACTAATAAACTGCGTGTTTTCGAATTCGTAAAATAGAGAACCATAGGGAAATGTGCAGGGCCTTGAAAACTGATTCTATGATTATGAATCCTTCACGAATGAAGATTCGATTAGGTTCAACCTGGCTTTTTTATATATATATGAAAGCATTTTAAGAGCTGGGACCATAGAGAATAGGTAGAATTTACTAGTTAGAGACTGTAAGCTGGAGCCCAAGTCCCCAAAGTGATGGTTTCTCTATTAGTAGCTTGGGAATAGTTAAAAGAGCTCTTTAGGCAGAGCTGTGGTTAGAATGTGTGAATAAACTAAAATGACAGTGGCAAGGTGACCAGTGCTTATTTTGGTTTTATAAACCTGGGTATTTTTCAGTGAAAGCTATACACCTGAAACATCAGTTATATCTAGAACTTGGTGCGTTTCATGATACGCTGGGATCTCTCTTGATTACCCTGGTTACCCTTTCATTACTGCTGATTTCTTGAAACATATACCTGATACTCATCAAAGGCATCACTCCCGCAAAGGATTGTATTCAAATCTCTGGCAAATAAGAATTTTACAAACTAACCGCGTAGGCATTGTTATTAAAATTATTTCCGTTCCTATATTCCCATTTCGTCTGTTTCAGTATCAATTCTGTATCGAAGTTTCAATTAGTAGAGCATTTTGAGTGATTATATTTGGTGCTTGAAGCATTCGGCTATACCAACTCCAACTTAGTTGTGATTCTTTATTCCATGATCAGATATATGCGGAAGCAACATTTAGTAGATGTAACTGAGATCTTCAACCTGCTCAACTGGGAAAAGAAGCAACGGCTTGTTAAGCTAGTCTATCTTGTTCTTGTCCTCTTTTTATCCCTATTTTGGTATGTGGTCGAACTCGCCTGCTTTTCAGATAGATTATATTAAATGCATATCCTAATGTTGTGACCCAATTTTTTTTCTCTCCGAATATAGGTTGATTTATAGCGTGCTGGAAGATGATGAATAAGCAGAACATTTCTGTTGCATCCATTACCCAAAATGTTTCTCATGTACGTATTATCTAATGTTGTTTTCTTTTGAAAGAACATAGTTTAGTTTCATATGCTGTAAAGAACAAACACATGGAGTTTATATAATGGTGTACTCAATGCCTTTTTATAGTCACTGGGTGATCATGTAGTCTTGCGAAGGCACCTTGCTGGAATTATCAATCCTAATTCCAAGAAAAGGGGTTTGATGATGTTCATGTTTTAGAAACTAAGCATTACAGCTTTTCTGATAACTACCATTTCGGTTTTGACACAGGCCACAAGGGATCAAAGCTCTACTGAAAAACTAGGGATCAAACACAGATGTGTCTTGAAGATGATGATCCCTCATATCTGCTGTTGTTGCAGTGTTGTACACTCAGTTATTTAACTTAAATTTCTTGTGTAATTGTAATTTTATGGTGCTTGATGGTTCAATTTTTCATTCATCCTTAATTTAATCTTCTTTTGATTCGTTTTGTACCCCTGAAGTTGTATGAAAGGAAAACTTTCTACAAGCATAGCATTGGGTTTATGTAGCTGTTTGTTTTGATGTTCTAGAAAATATATGAAAAAGTGTGTTCCTAGAATTTGATTAGTACTCAATTTTTCGGCGAAAAACTGTACTTACCCTAGAGTCTTGGAGACTTGGACTCAAGGGTTTAGACTTTAGAGAAGCATCTCCTCTGCCCATGAACACACTGTTTCTGCTACAGCATTGTGGCTTATGACCGGGCATTTTAAACAATCGTCTCCACACAATTAATGAAATTGAAATGCTGATCCTGCAATCACAAGTTCATTCATTCCAACCATAAAGTGAGACTAAAAATTCTTCCTAAGTACAATTACAAGGTTCTTCAAAGAAAGAACCCCCAAACTCTCAATGATTGACGAACAAACAAAATTATTGTCTTACCAGACCAGACTTGTAGCGCACATGCCTCCACTGTGTTCATCAAATACACACTTATTCAGTCCGTGCTGCAATCATTCAAACAACAACTAGTAAAAATTAAACCAGTTGCATACGAAATCTTTCACTTAACGAGTAAGATGGAACAAAAAATGATGCCCTCACGCAGGAGTGAACTGCGGACCTTCAGTTTACAAGACTGACGCTCTACCACTGAGCTATAAGGGCATGGGGGGCATCCCCCGAGAATTGAACTCGGGACCTCTCGCACTCTAAGCGAGAATCATACCACTAGACCAAATGCCTAGAAACATTAATTTTGTACTTATCTAAGCTAATAGGCTGGATAACTAGTTCTATGAAAACCATAGCCCCAATTTCATTTTCTATCTTCTCATTTCATCCAACATTCAAACCCTCTCATCAAAATCCCTCACCCACTGTTTCTAATAATCAAATTCATATTCCAGATCTGTTAGCCTCTAAGTTACGGTGATACACGAATCTTAAAGGGGTTTAGGTAGTGTAGTCTTCCCAAGTCCCCCCATGGTGATGGATGGATGGATGGGGGGACCGGAAAGACTACATTTGCTCAACTCCTTTACAAAGACAATTTCCTCATCAGTTTCCATCCTTGTTCTAGAACCTAGATGAGCGGAATGAAACACCGTGGAGGGTTATCAATGAAGATAAAGCACACAACATCTACTACAGCTAATTTCTTACTTAGTAGTTTACTAGAAATAGCTCAATTTTTATGAAACGGAGGGAATATTTAACTGAAAATAGCTCAATTTTTATGAAACGGAGGGAGTATTTAACTGAACTGCATATCATCATATGTTGAGTGAAATGACTTTTTGTATTCTTTTACTGAAAAGACTTCTAGTAGAGTAGTGGAGCAGTTTTCTAAGGAGAACCGTTTTTTCATATCCTTCGAACTACCCACTATTACCACTTCATCACTCTTCATCAAAAACCATCTTAAATTTTCATCCCAAGAATATTAAAAGTTCAGAGTCTTTAATGGATCATATCAGCTAACAAAAAGAAGCTTCATTGTATATGTTTACTATAACAACTGAGTAAACATGAACTTATCTTTTTACATAATCTTTGGATGGAGAAAAGCTTCTAAATGGTAAAATTATGTTTTCCTGAATTCAGTTTTCTTTTAAACGTCCATTCATAATCTTAGTTATAACTTCAGCAATAGACTGGTGAAAAGAGTTCAATGTCGGATAAAGTTATTGAAGAACAAGAGAGATTCAATGATAAGACATTTACGTGAAGACATTCTTCAGCTTTTAAAGAATGATCAAGATCATAGCGCATTCGCCCGAGTAATGATCTGATTTCAATTACTAAATTCGCTTTTATGTTGCTAGTGTTAATTCATTTTTTTTTGTTCAATGTCCCCTGTTTACATTTCTGTTATCTAAATTCAATCTTGGTAATGGCCGTGGGAATGATTAGAACATGAATAATTTGATATCTGTAAAAATAATAGCATTGTTGATGAGGCTTCTATGCTTGGTTTTTTAGGTTGGGCAGCTCTACAAGGACCAGAATATAGTGGCTGCTTATGAACTACTTGGCCATTTTTGTGAATTCATTATGATCAACTTACCGAATATTCGACGAAACAGGTAAGGCTGTTGAAAATGTTATCATTGTTTTCATCGTACCAATATCATTCGATATCCAATCTAATTTGTTGTAATTAGCTTATGCCAAAGAACTTAAGCATTTGAATATCTACTTTTCATTTGTGGTTGTGTAGGGACTGTCCGAATGACATTAATGAAGCAGCATCAAGTTTGTTATATGCTTCTGCAAGATGTGGTGATCTGCCTGAGCTGCCTAAGCTACGTAAGTTGTTTGGTGACCGATATGGGAATAGGTTTGCAATTGCTGCAGTGAAGTTGCTCCCAGGAAATCTGGTAAACCGCGAGGTTTGTCTTTAACCCTTATTTATGGTGTTGTATATGTAATTCGGCTTCATGTCTTGGCTTTCTTGTCTCTTTGATTTGTGATCAAAACTCCCATAACTTTCTTTGAAACAGTTAATCCAAAAGCTCTCAGTTAAACCAATATCAGATGATTATAAATTCAGATTGATGAAAGAAATTGCTCGAGAAAATTGCCTCGAAATGGATCCTTTACAAACTGATGTTAAGTGTGGGGAGCAACCAAATGATGTGCGGTTTCATATTACGGACATACTTATATTTTTTTTTTCTGACTTATGTAAATTCGCTTACTTGATTTAGCTCAAGTCATATTGTTGCAACTGCAGGTTGACGAGTTTTACTCTGCGATTGGTGATTTTCATTGGGATTTACAAGACCCCGACCCTAACATGGAATCTCCCTGCATTGGGCTACAAGATGGGAAGCAAGTAGAGACTCGAGAAGACACTAAATTTGATGCTTTATTATTGGATTCAAGGGAACTAGTTATCGGAACAAAAGTAGACAGAACTAAATTCGAAGCATCACTATCAGATTCAAGGCAGCTGGTTATTGCAAGCAAAGTAGATATTCCAGGGAGATTGAGTACAATAGGTGAACCCGAAGTAGTTTTTCAGGATAGAATTACTAGCCAGAGAAATTCAGGAATATGCAGCACCCCTAGTAAAGTCTCTAATTCTTCTGTACCACACAAGATTGAAGCAATAACAGGAGTTACTACATCAGAGGATTCATTTCAGATTTCGGATAGAAATATTGTTTATCTTGACGACGTTGAAGAATTTGAACTTAGTATACAAGTGGATGGCAATTTTAAGGAGCAAAGGCTCTTTATGTTTAAGTCAGTGTATGTTCCTCTGGGAAAAGAATCTACTGAGCAGGATAAAATTATTGGAGATAGCAATAGAGTTAGTTTGTCTTTGTCTGATATATTTTTTGGACTCAATGATGATCGAATACAGAAACTAGTTTCATCTGATGGTAAAACAAGTTCAAGGAGTTCTTCTACCAAGAGGAAATCATCGAGGAGAAGATTGAAGAGGCGATTTTTATATATGGAGAACCAAATGTGTCAATCACCAACCTCAGTCTGTTCAAGCATCAAGGATATTGAATATGCCTTTTACTATAACCAAGCACGACATAATCGCAGAAAGAACCAAAAGAGCATGTCAGTTGGTGACCTTGGGAGTTTTGTATATAACAGTAACAAAATTAAGTTTGTTTCTTCCCAACAATGGTGTAGAGAACTGAGTTCTCCAGAGGAACTTCGCATTGAGGAAATGGAAGAGAACTTTCAATCTCATAAATGGAAGTATCAGAGAAGAGCTAAGAGTAGTTGTGGGTTCAATTGTGCTATTGTAGCTGAATGTTCTTGAGATCATCCATGTTATTTCGTCACCAATGATGTTAAAGATGATTGGGAAAGTCCAACTAGTGGGAGCACAAAATTATTGGCGTGTCCAAATGGAAAAACAGGATCAGTTTCTCACTCTAAGAAACTAAGAGCAAATAGACTGTAACAGCATCCAACTCATGAATGGAGCCATAGTCCCTCAAATACAACATGAGGAAGTGGGAGAGAAACTCACACCCGTTAGTCAAGAAAACTATGCTTTGTCTCGTGAATCATGCACCAGGGAAATGACTCCGTGGAAGAACAAAACTGTACGTCCACCGTATTTGAAGGCCATGATACTGCCACCACCTCAGAAACAGAAAGAAGTACCAATGGATCAGTTTATAAGGTCAGTCTCAGTGCAGTCTCAGCAGCGTGATAGCACTTCAAACAGCATTTCTGCCTCTTCTTGCAGCCATATCCATCCGAAACTCCCTGAGTATGATGATTTAGAAGCTAGATTCGTAGCTATCAAGAGAGAACATTCAGGAAGTAGTATTAGTCTGAAGTAAAACCTGGTGTCATTTTCTTTCTTCTCATTTCATCAAAACATGTAAACCCTCTCGTAATAATCAAATTCATATGTTGAAAAATAGTTCCAGATCTTTTCACCTTTAAGTTACCAATGATGATACATGAATCCTAACAGGGTTTAGCTAGCGTAATCTTCCCAAGTCCATCATGGTGGTAGATGGGGGACGGGGAAGACTACATTTGCTAAGCTCCTTTACAAAGACAACACTATTTCCTGGTCAGTTTTCATCCTTGTTCTAAATGAGTGGAATGGGGGTATGAATGAAACACCAAGGGATTATCAATGAAGATAAAACAGGCAACATATACTAGAGGTAATTTCTTACTTAGTTTAGTATTTTGTTTGTTTCAGTTTAGGTTCCTATTGAGGTATTTAACTCATACCTCGGTATTTATCCTTGTTAACTAGCTGATAGGATGCATTTCAACCACTAGAGTTTCATAGGTGAGCTACTACAAAGCCTTAGCACGGAACAAGATATTGGAATCCTTGTTTACATTCAGAGTTCCAATTGGAACCTAAGGGAAAAATATGAAATTTTTTGTGGAGTTGGTCAGTTACACTACCATGATTAGATGTCTTTGTATGTAGGAACCTATCGGTCCTGCCATGAGACTGTTTCAGGGAATGACTGAGAATGGCGTTTATATGTGGGCTTATTAGAGCTGGGACTCTTTAAAAGTTCTATTTTAATTCGCTAAACTTTCTTTTATGCTTGATTGTTCTAAATTTTTTGCAATAGTAATTCTCTTTTGTCTATGGTGCTTTTTAGTTATCGTTATAAGTTATAACCAAAACTATATGCTCTATTCTAACGCGTTCATCAGAATTCAACCTGTAATGGTTTTGAATTTATTACACTTAAATATAAAAGTTAAAGTGATAAACAAAGATCAATGGTTTACGCATGCTATATCCTGCGTTGTGCAGATTTTTTTTGTAGTAGAATGGGTAACTTCAGGCTAATGTTAGCCGAGGCAGCATTGGAAGGGGTTACAAAAGCTCGAGCTCGGATATTTGGGCATGTACTATACCCAACAGGGAAACCACCATGTACGTATTATCTAATGTTGCTTTCTTTTGAAAGAACATAGTTTAGTTTCATATGTTGTAAAGAACAAACACATGGAGTTTATATAAGGGTGTAGTCAATGCCTTCAATTATGTGCGTTGAATGAACCTTGCTGGAACTACCAATGCTAATTCCAAGAAAAAGGGCTTGATTATGTTCATCGATACTTAAAACTCAAGTCGTGCAGCAAACGAAGTATGCTTTGTGCCAGAATGATGATACTCCTGTTTTTTGTTTTCTTTGAAATGTATACTTGGTTTGGACACAGGCCACAGAATGGATCAAAGCTCTCTACTGAAAAACTAGGGATCAAACGCAGATGTGTCTTGAAGATGGTGATCCCTCATATCTGTTGTTGTTGCAGACTTGCACTGTTGTACACTCCGTTATTTTAACTTAAACCTCGTGTAATTGTAATTATATGGTGCTTGATGGTTCAATTTTTTCATCCATCCCTTTCCTTTGATTCATTTTTACCCCTGAAGTTGTATGGAGGAACTTTCTACGGGCATAGCATTGGGTTTATGTATCAATCCATCGACTAAGTTTTCATATGAGCGCTGTGATTGACGTGCAATCTCATCCATATTGCTAGGACCATAGCACGAATTGCTCTTTCATCACGTCGGACCAAATAATTCTTCTAAGGATCCCGGCGTATCTGCGATACAA
This sequence comes from Papaver californicum, assembly GCA_023531435.1. Lineage (NCBI taxonomy): Eukaryota > Viridiplantae > Streptophyta > Magnoliopsida > Ranunculales > Papaveraceae > Papaver > Papaver californicum. The sequence goes on from JAJJMC010012129.1 coordinate 4,631,316, forward strand.
GTGGTGTGGAGGTATAACAAAACAAAAAACAATTCTTACAAATTAACGTCTCGGAAAACAAGTATTAATTAACTGGCTATTATATGTTTAACATATGTCATGCTTTGATTGGTGGGATATGAAGGGATAGGGAAAAAGGGACTTATGACTAGCCCGCCATTTGTGGTGTCACACTGGCCGGCCCAGCCTTCATTTGGTGAGCCTGGCCTGGACCGGGCTGATAAGCAGGGCAGACCAACTTCAGTCACTGAAAATTAACTTTTATTACCTTAATAATCTAAGAAGCCTCTCTTCTGAATTTTCAAATAAAGCAACCCAAATTTCATCTCAAACTAAACACCAATATTCATTAAATTCAAAGAAATCAAATCAAAACATAATCACCAAAAACCTTAAACTCAAATCAGATTGACTATAGTCAAGAAACATTGACCTTTTCCCTTCTCTGATACAATGGCGATGATCAGAGCTTCTCCCATTACTGGTTTAACCTTGGTACCTAGACCGTCTTATTCTTCTTCTTCAAGTTCCTCTAACCGTGTTGTCATGCTTAAAAGAACATCATTCAGTTGAGAAGATAGTTGAAGCCGTATACTCACAGAAACGTTTGTATACTTTTCTGATTTTTCTTATTACTTTTGACGTGAGCTATTGTTATATTTATAACTAATGTACTACATGTTTTAGGAAATCTAAACAAAGTCCAAATCTAGACAAATACTAATCAAAGAAGGAAATCTATTCAAATCCTAACAAAATATATGGAAGCAAATCCTAAATACTTCTAGTTGGCACTTGTATTAGGATTAGGATTCTGACTGGATTCAGACTTTAGGCTGGATGGTTCAACACTTCCCCGCAAGTTGAAGGGTAGCTGGCGAATATTCAACTTGTTTATTAAGAATTGGAACCTCTGAGATGGCAGTCCTTTAGTAAAAATATCAGCCACTTGGTCCTTTGACGAAATGAATCTAACCTGAAGTTCTTTCGCAGCAATTCTTTCACTACAAAGTGGTAGTGGATTTCAATGTGTTTAGTCCGAGCATGAAAGACTGGATTGGCAGTTAAGTATGTGGCACCCAGATTGTCACACTAGAGAACAGAAGGAGCGATCGGTATGCTAAGTTCTTTTAGTAAGGACTGAATCCAAATAATTTTTGAAGTGGCGATCGCTAACCCTCTATACTCCGCCTCTGTACTGGACTTAGAGACGGTCTTCTGTTTTCTTGCACTCCAGGAAATAAGGTTTCCTCTAAATAGATACAGTAGCCACTGGTAGAGCGTCGATCATCTAGATTACTACCCAATCTGCATCTGAGTACGCCTGAATATTGGAGCCTGTTGACGGTTTAATATGTAAACCATATCTTACTGTGTGCTTCAGATATCGTAGAATTCTCTTTAGTAGTTCCCAATGTTCTTCATAAGGATCTTGCATGTACTGACATGCTTTGTTCACTGCTACAGATATGCCCGGCCTTGTGAGATGCAGATATTGCAAAGCTCCTACCACACTGCGATATAGAGAGGGATCATGAAATTTCGTAGAGCCTATCTTTTGTAGTTTCAACTGAGCAGCTAACAGAGTCGTAACTGGTTTTGAGCCATCCAATTTTGTGCGCTGGAGCAAATCTGCTGTATATTTCTGTTGACTTAGAATAATTGAATTTCCCTGATGCACAACTTCTATAACCAATAAATAAGATAAGGATCCCATATCTTTGACTGCAAATGCTTCACCAAGGGAAAATATTAATTTGTTGACAAGAGAAGGATCAGAACCTGTAATGATGATATCATCCACATAGATCAGGACATAAACAATTTGAGTATCATGTTGCCGGACAAACAAAGAAGTGTCAGATATTGATCCTTTGAACCCTTGTGATATCAAGTATTGACTGAGGCGACCAAACCATACTATGGGTGCTTGCTTTAGCCCATACAAGGCTTGGTGTAGCTTACAAACATGTTGTGGGAAATTCTGATCCATGTATCCTGCTGGTTGCTGCATATACACCTCTTCTTCAAGTACACCATGTAAAAATGCGTTCTGCACATCTAACTGTCGCATATGCCATTTGTTCATAATTGCAATGGAAAGAACTAACCTGATAGTACATGGTTTTACAACCGGGCAGAAAGTGTCGCCATAGTCCACACCTTCTCGTTGGTGAAACCCTTTAGCAACCAACCTGGACTTGTATTTTGTAATAGTTCCATCTGAATTTTGTTTAACCCGAAAGACCCATTTCGATCCAATGACATTCATACCAGGTTCGTATCGAACTAAGGACCATGTGCCATTACGGATGTGAGCGTTGTATTCATCATCCTGAGTGACGCCAGGCAGGATGTTGAGATGCTTTGCTATAACATGTAGATGCCATATAATTCGGGGTCTGAAGAGGATGTTTTGTGACGTTGATACATAGTTTATTGATGGGTTTCGAGATACCTGATTTGCCTCTCGTAACCATTGGGTGTAAAAGTACTAGTTGCTGCGTTTCAACCCGTTTCATGTTGATTTGCTTGGTCTGCAGTGGTATTGTTGCTGCCGTATTGGACTGATCAGTTTGGACTGTGGCTGGAGTAATTGGTGTTGTTGTTGACGTATTTGACTGATTGGAATTCATGTTGGCTGGGGTCGTTGGTGCTGTTGCTATAGTGGAGACATCATAGACAGGAATTGGTGTTGTTGCTGACGTGATTTGCTGATTGGAATTGATGCTGGCTGGGGTAGTTGGTGTTGTTGTTGTAGTAGAGACATCATAGACAGGAGATAGTGGTGATGTGTCCGTTGAATGTTGACGTCTGAAAACTTCCGCTGAACGGTTGACTTGGGACTGTTGCTGTAATGGATCTAGCGAAGAGGCTGGTGCTGTCCCTGACGTTGTGTCCTAAACATTGATGGCGTTCCTGTTGCTGATAGGAACGATGGGTAGCTGAGGCGCTGAAGCTGGGCATTGGTTTGATTCTCTAGGTGGTCCTGTTGTGCTAGCACGTCCTTGGCATGGAACTGTTGAACTAGAAGTAGCACTACGAAACCGGTTTTGTGTGGATTGTACAGGAAACTTTGTAAATTGAGAAGTATTAAAAGTGTGCGTTGAAGAGATTACCTCTGATATCGGTTGCACAGGTTGAACTTTCTGCTTGGCTTCGAAAGGGAATGAACTCTCTTCAAACCTGACATGCCTGGATGTATACAGTCGTCTTGTGTGTATATGCAAGCACAAGTAGCCTTTATGCGCGAAACTGTAATCAATGAAAACACACGGAACAGATCTTGGATGGAGTTTATTAGAATTGCATGACCTGAGACTTGGATATCACAGAAAACCAAAGACCTTAAGGAAGGAGAAATCCGGTGTTTTGTTAAATAATAGTTCTAATGGTGTCTTTATTTGAGTTTGAGTGGCTGGACATCTGTTGATTAAGTAACAAGCAGTAGTGAAAGCATCAGACCAGTAAGACGTTGGCATGGATGCATGAAATAGTAGAGCTAGACCGGACTCAGTAACATGTCGAATCCTATGTTCAGCTAATCCATTTTGGGATGAAGTGTGTGGACATGAAAAACGATGGATAACACCCGTGTCGTGTAAGAATTTTGTAAACTTTTTGAATTCTCCACCATTGTCGGATTGAAAGACTTTGATGGTTCTGTTCAGTTGATTTTCTATCTGTAATTTGAACTGTACGAAAACATGGAAAGCATCAGATTTTTTAACCAATGGGTAAACCCAGGTATAATGAGAATATGCATCCATTAAAAAAAGATAATATTTATAGCCATTTCTAGACAAAGTTGGTGAGACCCAGAGATCAGAAACTATTAGACGTAAAGGTTCGTCTATTATTGTATTACTGACACGAAAAGGAAGTTTGCAACTTTTACTAACATGACAAGACTCACAAAACTGAAATGCTTTATTGATGACTGGTAGAGAGTAATTCTTGATGACTCGATTTACTGTGCGCAACATCGGATGTCCTAGATGCTGATGCCAGATGGGAATTGATGCAGAGAGATATGTAGTTGGTGCTGAGTGGTGGATGGTGCGAATATCGTCAAGCACATAAAGTCCATTCATATTCTTGCCTTGCAGAAGAGTTTCCCGGTGTGCAGGTCCTTTACCAGAAAGTGAGTTGAATGAAAAACAAAGCACACATGATTGACAATAAATTAGCTTTAATAGAAGGGACATGGAGTATTTTGTTAAGGTAAAATTCTCTATTATTGTAAGTGAAGAAATCTTTACCATTACCTACATGAACCGATTCAGTGCCATCATATTCATGTTGAATACGAAGATTATTCATGTCTGCTGTTATGTGATGAGTTGCACCTGTATCTGTAACCCAGTTTTCATTCAAGTTTCTTCCAGGTAGTGCTATGTATGCTTGCATGATGGGTTGTTGGGTTGGTCGGTCCTCTTTGGACCTGAACCAACATCTATCTGCCATGTGACCAGGCTTCTTACAAATCTGACATGTTTCTGTAGTCGAATCATATCTCCCAGATGTATTGTTGTTATGCTGAGGCCGACGATTTGTCCTGAAGTTTCTTCTCTGTGGTGGCCTTGATTGGTTTCTTGGGTTGCTATATGACGCAACATTGGCCAGGGGTTCCTGTAAAACAACAAGTTGTTGCTCCAGACGCATATCATATGTCAGGAGATGTGCAAGCATTGTTTTCATGCTTAGATTGTCAATAGTACTCAGGGAGGTTACTATTGCATCATAAGCTTGATTCAATCCATTCATGATTGATTGTTTCTTATCTTCTTCTGTAACTGTAACTCCAGATGTTGTTAAAGAATTAAACAGGGTTTTTGCGTTGGAAATATATTCGTGCATAGACAGGTTACCTTTACGCAGATTATGTAGTTCTCTTTTAAGATGCATGTGATGAGCTTGGTTGTTTGGAGCAAATCGATCTTCAAGTGCTTCTCATACTTCTTGAGATGTGTTGAGACCAACAACACCAGTCATAACGGCTTCTGTTAAAGATGACAAGAGCCAACCCATTAGAATGTTGTCTTGTTCTTCATATTTGATAAATTCAGGATTAACTTCAGTTTGATTTGGTAGATGTTTTGGTGGTTTTTGAAAGCTTCCATCAACATAACCGGATAGGTTATAACCCTTTAACAAGGGTTTGGATTGTGTTTTCCATAGTAGGTAATTTGTTTCTGTGAGTTTGATGTTGATAATATGGTTGATGTGAAGGTTTTGAAGCATTGTTGTTGTGTTCGCAACCATTGGCGTGTGGTTTTGGATCTTTCAAGGCGTCTGATACCAAGTTGAGAAATAGTTGAAGCCGTATACTCACAGAAACGTCTGTATACTTTTCTGATTTTTCTTATTACTTTTGACGTGAGCTATTGCTCTATTTATAACTAATGTATTACATGTTTTAGGAAATCTAAACAGAGTCCAAATCTAGACAAATACTAAACAGAGAAGGAAATCTATTCAAATCCTAACAGAATATATGGAAGCAAATCCTAAATACTTCTAGTTGGTACTTGTATTAGGATTAGTATTCTGACAGGATTCAGACTTTAGGCTGGATTGTTCAAACACATTCCTCAATGCGGTGGTATGCCCCTCTCTCTCTCAATTTTGTTTAATGGAATCACTTTGAATATTTTGTGATATATGCATTGTAATTGCCGTCGTGTTAGACAAAAACTCACCATTAGACAATGCATTATCCTGATAAGTAGATGTAAAGGAAAACAATATAAACGCATGAGGTTGGCAACGTTATACTGTAACCAAATGCATGGCTGATTTGCTGAGGTAGTCACGAATGAGAGGATCGTGAGTTTTGAGTTTGCATAGCAGAAAAATAAGAATGGTGAGCCTAGTTAAACTCTGAGAAGTGACATAGATATTAAGAACTAGAAAAGATATGCGTATGCATGTTACATATCACTAGGTCGTGTTGCGTGTGTCATATTCTTTTTCTTCTGGATTACATGTGAAATGCTGCCTCATATCAATGCTGTTATTACTGTCAACTCTATGAATTCTTTTTCTATCTCACCAGTTGGTTTTCCTCTGAAAAAGAACAAATAGCGGATTACTATTCATCGGCTTAAAGCCTCAAACTCAAATTAGAAGCGCAATAAGTTTTTGTTTACTTGTAATTATTAGCATGATACCTACGCACTTCTAGCAATCATGCATGCATCGTTCTTATCAGTTTTTCTTGCAGTTGGATTTCTAAGACTTTCAGTGCCAACACCCATCCCAATCGGTGCATATGTAGGGGAGCGCTTGGTACCCGAATGAACCTTTTTAATCGTTTTGCTAGAGTTGCATAGGTGAGACGTAGATGACTTTTTCCGGCACAAAATGTTGGGTGTTTTTCTTGCTATGCTTGTGCCTATATTTTATTTCTTACGATTATATTCATTGTTCTGTCATATGTGCAGTCTTATGTAGATTCAATTCTTAGCGTCTTTGAAGATCCTGAGAAGATAATAGAACAAATTGTGGTTGAAATGAAGGACGACCTGATCAAGATGCGTCAAGCTACTGCGCAGGTACAATCTATATCGCACATTAACTAGAAGGATATTTTGTTTGGAAAACTTGCCACTGATAGTAACAAATTCGGCAGAGACTACTTCATGTTACAATCACAGAATCCTGAGATCCCCTGGTTTTGAATCCCACAACAAGTTTCATGATTTAGAAGAAGAAGAAGAAGAAGAAGAAGAAGAAGAAGAAGAAGGGGAAATAGCCACATCCCAGTTAGTTTCGAAAGATTCAAAAGTAAGCAACGCAAAACCGTCTTCGTCCAAGCAAATTGCGGGAATTGGTATGAAATTGACCCTTTCATGCGTAAAAAAGAAAAAGCCTCCTAAATCTAAAGTTCATATTAAAGTCTCGGCTGATAAACTCGTCGAGCTTGGTGCTCTACGGGGCTTAGAATTTCCATCTATAAAGAATAAGCGTGAAGAAATGTTAAGTGATCTCGAGAAAAATCATGAGGAGTTAATTATAGAAGATGTTGACGAGTCAACTAACTGACATTAGGCTTTTGTTCCTCATTGCGGTCTGTAAATTGCCTCCGGATTGATAGGTTTCATAAGTTGTGTTGTTGATACTTAAAAACCTCTTCTTTTTAGTTTTTGATTTTGTTTTTGCTTTATTTCTGTTGGCTTTTTACCTCTTGTTGATTGTCTCCGCCAGCACACGGTTTGTGTGCCTTTTATTCTATTCTCTTTGATTGATCAAAAAAAAAAAGTCGACCTGAATGTTCTTTGCAAGGTTCTTCATTGTTTCGTCTTACAAACCTTATTTACTTTTGTGAAGGTGTTAGCATCTCAAAAGCGATTAGAGACAAAACAGAAAGCTGCACAACAAGCTTCTGAAGAATGGTAATGTTTAATATTAAACTCAAAGCAACACCTATAAAATTTAGAGGCTCACTTTGCCAGTGTTTTCTTTTATATAGGTATCGCAGGGCACAACTTGCTCTCGAGAAAGGAGATGAGGATCTTGCTCGAGAAGCATTGAAGAGGCGTAAATTTTATGCTGTGGGTATTATTTTCTAAGAATCTGTACTGATTGTTGCTTAATTTACACATTAGACATTCTAAATGTTAATTTCTGATATGTGAGACCTGTGATAGGTTTATGTGGTATACAGTTGAAGTAATTTGGTAGTCTCAGTTCACCCCCACCCCTCTCCAACTGATTGAGATTTATGATAGAAATCATGTGTAGCTTTAGAAGATATATTAGCTAGCTGATCAGGTGTTAATGCTTTAAGGAATGAATAGTCGGATATATTCTTATTCACTTCAAGAATGTAGGCGAATCTCTTAGCATATATACATTTGATGTTGATGCTTTGTATATTTTCCGCATACCTACACAGCTACACTGTAATCTTACACTGCAGTTTTAGATAGAAACCAACTGGTCCCAGAAAATATAGAAATTTTAAAGCATTCATTTCATTTGTATGCTCCGGGTATGTAAACACTTCGTTCAACACTGTTAGCTTGTTTTGTGTGCATAATTATCGGCAATGCATGCTCCATTCAATTCCCAAATAGTGTCTGTCTTATTGGTTTTGGTGTAAATACATGTAATGCCACCAAATTCATACCTTTTGGGGCACCCAATGAAAGCTCTGAGGCATCCTTTCCCTCTCTCGGGCAGTGATACTGGTTTACGTCAAACGATTACCAATGATAAGAAATGTGGAAGAGGAAAATATACTTGTTGTATAATGTTGTTTATCTTTTGTCTAATTTATATCTGTAATGTTTTGTGGTTTGCAGGATAATGCAACTTCTTTGAAAACTCAGCTCGATCAGCAGAAGAATGTGGTCGACAATCTCATCTCAAATACCAGGGTAGCTTATTGACTTCTTATCTAATTCGTGTTCAAACTATATGCTAATAAGTTGTTTTAGTCTTTTGGTATTTTTAGAGTAACACTTTCCTGAAAATGAGACCTCTTGTTGTTTTAATTTCTCAAGATGATGCTTTAGTTTGTAGAACTTTGTACATGAGGTTTCATTAGGGATTTACTGTGCATATATATATACATATCCCATTTATGTGCACATTTGACTAGGGATTATGAGCTTTGTAACAGAAATTTCAGTGGTTCCTTCTTCTTCTTTTTTTTAGCTATTGGAAAGCAAAATACACGAGGCAAGGTCAAGAAAGATACTCTGAAAGCACGTGCTCAGTCTGCAAAGTTTGTTCTCAACTCCTTTTTAGTTGATTTGTATCTACTTTCTTACTCATATGTTTCCTGTTCCTTCAAATATCTTGCTTATGCCCGTTTCTTATTTGTTTCATCAGGACTGCGACCAAAGTGAGTGAAATGTTGGGGAATTTGCTGTAATTCTTTTTCAATTATTTGTGGGCATCACACCTCATGACAACTGCAAGGATTATGTGGTAATGTAAACTGTCATTGCGCTGGTGCAACATTTCTATCTTCTTTCTTTCCTTTAAGAATTCTGAGTTTTGAAAAACATATGACTCTTCCTTCTAACAGTGATGATGATGGAGTCTGAGGCAGAGGCACTTAATCAGCTAACCACAGATCTCGAAGGAAAGGTACCTTTTCTTCCTCCCTCCTATTTACCACACGTCCACCATCACCCATACAATATCCATTTAATGTTTGCCTACATATTTGATACTAGTATATACTGTGTCCTTGCAGTTTGCGTACCTGGAAAGCTCATCAGATGACGATCTTGCCAACTTGAAGAAAGAAATTTCAGGCAGAGCAGTGGTACCTGTTCACTTGTTACTTTTTTACGACATAAAGTAGATTATTCTGCATTTGTATCGGTAGTCATAACACAAATCCACCCGACAGATAAATTAGAAGTTCTAGACAGTGATGCATGTGCTTTAGTTTCCAAGCCGACAGACAGTACTTTGCAGCACTTCGTTCTATTCACATGCTTTTAAATAACCTGGCGAATTTGAGGGCTAATAAAAACCATTTAGGGGCTATTTTTTTAAAGTCATCCAATGGGAGAAGCTAATGGGTAACCTAGGGGTATGTAAAATTATCATAAAACATTTCACTAATCTAATTATTACCAAATACCTTTCATTTATAAACCTAAACCTAAATCTATTTCACACTTTCACCATTCAAACTTCAGATTCTCTTCTTCTCTTTCAATTTCAAAACTACCGATTACTCTTCAAACTACCGATTTTCCACCATTTTCTTCTCATCTTCAACCGATTAATCGTAAACCAATTTATCGCCGTTACTACAATCTAAAGATGCCTCGACAAAAGCAAACAAGTCGTCAACCTCCTAATTCATAGTGGCCGCCTTTTACCGAAATAATAAGAGATCGAGAAATTGTTCAAGAACAATAAGAAGAAAGCGATGAACGCATGAAGTAGACACGGAGTCCGATTACGAAAATCTGCCTCTCCAGCAGTTGATGGCTCCAATAAGGTAAGGGGTTTACCATAATTTGTGTTTATATTGCTTAAATCGCATGAATTACTAGCTAGAATACCAAGGGTTTTAGGTTAGATTGCACAATCAGTAGTTTCGTGGTTGTATTAAACTACCAATTGTGGCAGTATTCTTCACTGCTCATGAAAATCCTGCACAATCGGTAGTTATCTTTAGGTTAAAACTACCGATTGTTCTTCTGTATAAATCTTTTATAATAATCGGTAGTTTTGTATAGGCTTAAACTACCGATTGTGAGTGTTCAATGAACCTCAAAAACACCCATCATAATCAGTAGTTAGATTTAGACCTAAACAACCGATTATTCTACTGGATGCAAAAGTAGTGATATTCGGTAGTTTCTTTTAGTGTTAAACTTCCGATTGTGCTGGTTAGTGATCCTCAAAAACATCGATCACAATCGGTAGTTTTTTTTACACCTAAACTACCGATTATTCTACTGGATACAAATTTTTAGTGATAATCGGTAGTTAATTTTTTTATGTAACTACCGATTGTGCGTGTGTCCATAGACTTGTGTTCCCATCTTTTATGCACAATCGTTAGTTAGTGTAGATCCCGTGCTACCGATTGTGCACAATCGGTAGTTTAATTTGTTTTTATACTACCGATTGTACACAATCGGTGGTTACATTATTTTTTTGCCTACCGATTGTTAACAATATGTTGAGTTATATTTACTCTGTCTACCGATTATGTACTGAAATAATTGTTCTTTATCTTGTATCAAAAAAGGGAAAAGCGTACTAAGCAAAGGAACGATCCAATTCTATCGGGGCCTCGTCCTGGAGGCGGTAAGAAGGTTATCGCTAGTGCTAGACGACAAAAGAGCGCTAGCTAAAACGAAGAAGGAGGACCAAGTGCTCCTCAAGCTCAACACTTCGAAGGAGGTGGACCAAATGCTACCCAAGAAGAAGAAGAAACTGGTACAAAGAAACAACCAAGGAAGAGACGAGGACACAAATATCCCCGACTCTCTGAAGATTAAGGGTCCCCGACAAGGTCAAATCCCCGGGCTCCCAAAAGACGGAGGACGTCTATTGTTTGGCTACAAGGATTCTTGGGCTAAAGAAATCTACTCTACCGAGGTAATAATTATAAAACATCATTCTTAACATATTGTCTTCTTATTCGTAGAAGTGTTAACTTTTATTCTAATTGTTTTTATTTCGTCGTGTATATTAGGACCATTCTAATGCAGTCAGTCTACTGAAACCTACGGCTGCACCATACAAGATGAACGACTGGACATTGAAAGGTGAGTATGTTCGGTTCCAGCAAATTATAGAGAACTCGAGGCTATCTACGGTCGCCGCAAACTCCATGTTAAAGTACGACCGGGTGTCGATATCGGCATTCATGGAGAGGTATTATCCAGAGACTGATATTTTCCACATGTCGTGAGGAGAGATGACCATCACACCCGATGATGTGGTGCAGATTCTAGGTTTGACGGATCATGGAGAGGCGGTCAAGTTTGACTATGTGAAGTCGTTAAGCTGGGACCAGCTATATGTTTTGACCGAGAAGTGCTTTGGTTGGGACCAACAAACCTCCAACCAAGAGTTTGACCGGTGCGCTAAATACAGAACCAGGAAATTTAGTATGGTTCATCTGATGGAAAGGTTCAGAGGCACCTTGGATAAAGAGAAGGTCAACCCAGAGTTCAGCGATGACCAGGTCAAAGCTGCAGCAACTGCATATCTTCTGTGCGTTTTGGGATGTGTAATTTTCCCAAATGCTAGTGGCAACCGGGTTGACGGCAACCTGCTACAACTTTTGGATCCCATCCAGAAAGTTCAAGACTATTCGTGGGGCACGGCATGTCTTGCGTTTTTGATGGAAGAGATGAGAAAGGCATCCCGGGAGGAGACTAGCCAAATAGCCGGGAACGTGAGCTTATTGCAGGTATTTTAGTAACTTCATTGATGATTTAATTGCTATTTATTCTTTCTTTTTTTGATCTTTCAATTTTCTCATACTTGGTTTGATATGTTCATTAGGCTTGGATCTACGATCACTTTCCCTCCCTGGAGTTGGCAAGACAGAAGCCGGATTGGGAGAGAGGCACAACCTGAGGCAAAAAATACATTTTTTCGGGCAACCATTCAAGGTTCAAGGAGCATGAGTGATGTAATTTTTATAGTGGTAAATAAGGTGATCGTTTCTCGAACTTGTAAAGGTAATGATCTTAGAAAATAATGATTTAAATTAACTCTAGAAAATTCCAAGAGTATGAAAAAGACTAAATAACCTAAAGATGATTTTTGAATAATTTTAAAAGGACCAGAAATCAGGAATCAGGTAATTCTAACAACCTATGTGATTAATCAGATAATTCT